>OX243817.1:37951223-38551223 GCA_945859605.1 Lumbricus rubellus
ATCACAATGTAAGCATAATAGGTATGGTTAGGCACAAATGCACGTGACATCTGCATT
Source organism: Lumbricus rubellus (assembly GCA_945859605.1). Taxonomy (NCBI): domain Eukaryota; kingdom Metazoa; phylum Annelida; class Clitellata; order Crassiclitellata; family Lumbricidae; genus Lumbricus; species Lumbricus rubellus. The sequence goes on from OX243817.1 coordinate 37,951,281, forward strand.
TTGTTTTGCAATTGGTATACACGTATGCACTTACATAATGTAAGCGTAGATCTATAATATTCTATATAGGCTATATTTCATAATATTAGAGATTTTTTCCGACTTCGTCCAGGTGTATCTTGAGGCGTGAGTTTTGATTAACTAATAATGGGCCTAAGTTAGTTAAAGAGCAGGCCTATTACCGCAAGCTTGGCACGAACCTCATTAAAGTAAGCCCTCTCTCTGAGTCCCTCACAACTTCTTCAATCCTCTCCACGCCTCTTTCCTCTTTCTCTTGTTTACCCTTCCCTCCTTTTCTCCCCGTACTCGCCCCGAGAGACTTGATTCATAATGTTATCAAAGTCTTTCATACGTGAACCACCATAGCTAGGACATTTATTAAACTTTCGTAGGAATCGGTACTTAAAACATTGCGATTTTACCTCACGTTTTTCGATGTCAACATTGTTCAGATATGTTCTGAAGATGATGGAAACTGTTGTGGCTTGCTATTTGAAAATGGGAAATTTTATTCTATCGCGCTGACGAAGTTTTCTAACATTCATCATCTTTATACCAATTTCTTTCGACTTCTGCATGAATCGCTGCATGACAAATTGCTTTTGCTTGTGGCACAGACTTCTGTTACGTCATCGATCTCTACTTGGACCATCATGTGGGTCATCCATCTGGGCCTCATGGGGGAGATTCATCTGGAGATGATGATTCATCTGGAGATGATGATTCATCTGGATCGCAAGGATCGCATGGATCACATGGGTCACAAGGATCGCACGGAGGGTATTCAAGAAATGGACCGTATTTCGAGCGGGACGGTATAAAAGGATTAACGGCTGGAGATATACGATTACATAGAGGAGACCAAGTACCGATCGGCGCCGTTATTAACCTCGGACCATGCAGAACTTGGTAAGATACAAATTAACAATAAAAAGTATGAGAAACGAAGTATGCTGTTACTTTTGATAATTATAATTATTTGTGTGCCGTAGAATTTTTGCGAAAATATGCAACTTGACGGCGCGATGTTGTCTAGGAACTTTTTCAGGTGACTATTTTCAGCAGTTTTTATGATGCTTGTGCAGTGATAGTTTATGTTTGCCACACGTTAACGTTAAGAGTATCGTAACTAAGCTGAGGGCATCCGATAAACTGAGTGTGCCCAGGCGACAGACCTTCTGAGTTGACCATTTACGTCGTATAACATTCATTTATGAAATGCTGTACTATCTCAATTTTATTTGAACTGTGATCAGTGACCACGAATCTCTTTTTCGAGTATCCTGAACTTCTGTCTTATCTATGATAAATACTGTTCTCTCTGTTCTCAAGGCTAAAATGATGGGGAAAGTATAATAGGCCTACAGTTAGTTGAGAAGTAATGGAACGCTGGGAAGCCTGAAATCGTTTTAAGTCTGCTTAATCATGCATTGATTATTACAGTTTGCTCAAAGTGCAGTGGTGTGGAGTTTGTTCATAAAGAAACTGGCGGTTGACAATGTGATGGTTAACGTTGACGAAAGCTTTACTTATTGTCCCAGTTTGAATTAGTTTAATTAGCGATGTTTGTGATGTTTTTAGCGATAATTGACATGCAGAGCTTGAAGGGGCGCTATAACAAGTGCACATACATACATCAATCTAATCAATATTACTTTTTTTTTTGTTGCAGTGCCTGCGACGGATATACCAGATCTTGGAAGTGTAGCGTGAGTAGGCCTAGCGTTTTGCATGTTTCTTTTGTCCAAAATCATTCGCTCAACCTATGCTCATCACAGACTCCTATCATAATCCTATTTATTCATATTAATATATTGCGCCTCTTCAACAGAAAGTTGGTAGATGCACTCCAAATTTGACGAGATAAAAAAAAACGGGATCACCAAAATATTTGTAAGTGATGATAAAACTGTGGTGTAAATAGATCGAGCAATTTATGTTGTGGGATGGGATAAGTAACCCATTTCCGAAAGTTGGACCAGCCACATCGTAGCGCCAGAGTTACACTACTCAGGTTTTGATTGTGTTACAACCAGTTCATGTCGTACTATGAGAATTTATAGTGCGCCTCTTCCCGTACTAGCATCAACTCGCAGAGTTATTTAAGTCTTAGACCAGTACTGTAGCCTAAGCTTACCTTGCGCCTCTTTCCGTACTAGCTATTTAGAAGCGTGCTCAGCGTTAAAGCGCCACACCCAGACAACCATCTTAGTAGAGATTATAAGTCGAGAGGTTAATTCCACACAGAAAGGCCTACGATGGCAATGTCAACTGTTGGGTCATGACAGTGCTTGCCATTGAATTATGAGAACAAGTCGATCCGGCGAACGAAGAGATCAGGAATAGACAGCAGAATTGGGTTTTCACTTCAAGTCGCAAAGTTATTTAAGTCTAATAGCAGTACCTTGCACCTGATACATAGGCAATTATAGGCTGTCTGTTGACGGCATCAGTCATGCAAGTAGAAATGTGGTAGTAGCGATGGAAAAGACCAATTCATCTGAGCCTAACTATCGAGTTCATAAACAAACGGAAGTGGCAGACAAGAGGTGTTTTTAATAAAAATAATATAATTATGGTGAAACTTTTGTTTTCGTGACCGACAACCATTTTAAATTTTCGTTTCTTTATTTCATATAAAGTGCTCGAGCGGTGATATTTCAGTCTTGCTTCTTGTTAGAATTCTTCCCTTCAGCACAATAATGAAACTAAATTCCTGAGTGTGGGCTATTTATGCGACGTTTTTGATTATCGAAGGAAATATCTTGTTTCATATGTTCCAGAAAACTGATGGAACGTGGCACCATCCCAACGACCAGTGTATTACGTACTCTTGTCAATCTGGAAGAGATGACTATGGCACTTCCTCAGCACATACGTGTACCTGTTTAGCGGTAATTACCTGTACATGATCAGTTCTTATCGATTCCAGTTTTGCGTTCATCCACCTAATTCAAGAGCAAGTTTCTAAAAAGGAATCTGACAAGTTCATCTCAGCAATTGAAAAATAAATAACTTTCTATGAAATTTCCAAGTAGGCTATGTAGAAATTTCGTTTGTAACAATCTAATCTCCTTACTGAATAATATAGCCTACATGTTTTAATACAATACAGTACAATATTAGTGACAGTAATTCCGAATTAAGTAGATTATTCATTATGTATTGAATGTATACGTATTTTTTCAAGGATCAATACAGTGTCGAACGATCGTTTCCGCTGTGCTGCGAATGCATTGGTAAGAAACGCGATTATTACGAATTCATTCTACAAACATGTGATATGCTAGATCGGAATAAAGTTCGTCTAGGGAAATTATTTTGGTTTGTTTAAACTTTAAAGGACGTTTATATAAATTGTAGGATATGCTCAGAAATATAAACTCCAACTCAGCCTTTTGAAGTCACTTATAAGATTTTGACTAATGTCTAATGAATTATGGAATGATGCTAAATTGTTAGGCGCTAGGTGTAGTAGCCTATATAACTTATGCATGTTCGTTGTCATGCAACCGGAGGTTGCAGGTTCGAATCCACTTCAAGCCGTCGCGTAGAGACTATGAGCAAGCCCTTCACTCGCAATTGCTGCGATGCAGTGTCCGCGCTGTAGTCGGGAGCGCCTCTGAGTAGCGAGCTTGAAGGAGCGCTACACAAATGGCAAAAAAATAAATTATTGGAATGGTCAGACAGTATGATTAACATATTGCAGTTTAGTAATGAATGTTGGTATAGGAGGTGTGGGTAGTACTACATTTAAAGAAATGACCGTATGCTCAATGCTCTTCGGAAGTAACAGTAACTGTTACTGATAAGAGAAAATCACGATCTACATAATAATCGAATATTTGGTTTTTTTGCCCCGAGGTAAACATGATCCCTCGGGGACTTAATATTTGTTAATTTGACATGCTTGATATAATTGTGGAAAAGAAAAGTCCGGTTGATCAACTGTCAGATCGCACTGTAGCATATTCCAGAGAACTGGACCAACGGCAGCAAAATCTCTAGGTTTGGTTTAATCATTGCCCATGAAAGCTAATCATGATGATGGCAATAGTAATTAAACTGATTATGATGATCGTGATTAAATTAATACTGACTTTGTCAACTGTAATGTCAACAGATATAAACCCAACAACAACTACAACGCCAACTACGACGCCAACTCCAACGACGTCGGGAACAGTCTATACAGGAACGTACACAACCTCTACATGTAAGCAATGTATAATATTATCGGTATCTGTGTGGTTACATGCAAATAGCGTCTCTGGTAGGTAACTTGAAGGGTCGCTCTATCGATTCTGTTTGATTGATTTGTAGACTTATCTATGTCTTTATGCAATGGTATTTGTATGTAAAAGTATGTGCGTACCCTATAATAGACCCTATATCCTATACGTTGATGTCTTGAAGTTTACAATGGAATTTTAAAGTGAATTTTCCGAATGAATTAGTGCGTGTATTTCTATGAAGAATGATATATTTTACGTGTTTAGGCCTATAGGCCTATTTTATGCATTTACGCATGTACGTACACTGTACAAATGTGTGTATGCATCAATTTGCTTTGAAGGAATTTCAATGGACCAACTTTTCCTGATTGACAGTCATGTTTTATTTCCATAATATTATCCCAACATGAATGCATTTGGTTTATGTCTTTGTCGAGACTTAGTCGATGGAGTTTGTTGATGTTTACTCAGTTGTTGATAATATTCCTAATAATTTTATTGAAATAAAGATGAATATTCGACTTGATAATCTATTCCTTCTTGCTTTATTTGCAGTAACTGGAACAACGCCTACAGGTGAGTTAGCCGTTGATTTCCTTGTAAGTTAACATTTGAAAAGAACTATCAAATTCTATGGCAGATGTTGCTTGACAACAGTGGTGCTCATTTTGTTTATTCATTGCAGTGACTAAATTCATAAGCTTTTAACTAAACAATTAACGATTTGCGAACGATTTGCACAGGAAAGTTTTTTTTCGGCAATTACCTTGCCGGACATAAGCTTTGCCGGTTATGATATGTCCTATTCAACTGTATAACTCTAGATGTCTTTTGACATTATGACCACACTTCTTCATATATTCATGCACCGTTTACCGAAAATAAACACCGATAGATGTAATATCGTACATAACAGGCTACTATACAATTACATAGGCATCATATAAAGCTTAGGTTTTAACGTGTGGTGCTCGTGACTAGTCTAGGCGATGTCTTTAATAATTATAATTTTATGGTTCACATGGTTTGCCTGAATGGTCGTAAAGACAGGTAATAATATCGTATGGAATGCATTGCTTGGCGCGGTGGTGTAGTAGTGATGTTCAAAGCCTTGGAGCTATAGTGTCCCAGATTTGATTCCTCCTTAATCTCCCGCGTAGGGATCTTGAGCAAGTCCTTCACTCGCTATTGCTCGGGTGCTTCGGCGTGCAACTGCGTTGCAGTGTCCACTCTGTAGTGAGGAGCGCCTCTGATAAGAATAAAATCTTGAATGGTACCAATGGCAAATGGCCAAATGCGATAAGTAAATAAAATAAATTCCGATGGCATGTCCCATTTGGACACAGTTCTTAGCAGCAGAAACTTTGCAAGTATGTGATCGCTTACCATAACGCACGTGCCACGTAGCCTAATTAGGCTTACGCGCAATTACTTTTTTACTGCACACTTACGTAACTAAACATAATATTTAAATTTCGTTCGTTTCTTGTATGCTATTTGCAGTTGTGACGCCATCACCGACACCTCCACGTAAGCTAAGACTGGGTTTCGTTTGCTTCTTAAATGCGCAGCAATTGGACGATATCGTTTAGGCCTATAGCAGATTACAGCTGAACAGTTAGGCTATGTAGTCATCAGCTCCCATTGTCAGAAACACCAGAAATGTGACTAGGAACTTTGAAGAAGTCTGCTAAGATAAATCCCGTAATTGCTGACTTTCAAACTGGCAGTTACGGAGCAGACAGGCCTACTCTTATTATGATTTGATTGTGGCTTGTTTTTGGTCATTCATCAGCCGGTCTTTATTGCATGATAACTGCACATAATTTTATAACTTCAGATATTTAAAAAATCTGTACTCTTCTTTTAAAGACAAATCAAAATATAATTTTAAGTTAAAAATAGGAATGACTTGATCACGTTTTGCGTATGGAGTGCCATCGACTGGTGCTTCGCGAATTTCTGATTGCTTACTGATCGCGGTTTGTAATAAAACGAAGTTATATATTATATTAGGCCTATATAATATATATAATAATTCATATGAGACTGGTATAAGGGGTAAGACGCATTTAGTCTACGTATCATTTTAGTGGTTTCTCTTAGTTGCGACCAATTATGCGTTTTTCGATTAATAGTATCCAGTTCTGACTAAAGTACTCTCGCCCGATCGTAATTTTAACCTCAAATGGACTCAACGAAAGCAGGCGGAGGATGACAGTTCCCAGCATACATGTATATTTTGCGATTCGCGTTTTAACCAACCACTAATTATTGTAAATAGGGAAAAGGTGCAGAAGAGTAACCTAGTGGTGTAGCTCAAGTTCAACGTCAGTGCGTTTAAAGCTTCATACTGGTCACTGTCATTATAATAATGGCTTAAGAGAGCAGCATTTAGTCATAAAAATAATGATAAAGAGACATGACGTCATTTCAATGAGGAAGAGCCAGAGATGACTAAGCACGTTGAATCAATAACACATAACAGAATAGCCAAAAGGGCAATCGGAAAGTTTTATGGCTAGTTATTGAGAACCTTAGAAACTTTTCTACAACATTTTGTCACAACCTGACAGCAGACGATTGTGGCGCAATGTTCGTTTGACATTTTTATGATTTTTCTTTTTCCACAGCACACTGTATCATCACGCCAGCTCAGGTCGACGGTTACACAGGAAGAGTGTATTTAGAACAAGACGGTATACCAGGATTTACATATGGAGATAGAGAGTTGCACATTGGAGACACAGTGACTATCGGCGTGGTCATAAACATCGATGCATGCAACACTGTGTAAGTTACCTATTAACAGTGTAGGCTAACACCTGAGAAAGTCAATAAACAGTTTCGCACACTGAACAGTAAAATCACAGAACATAGGCCTTTTGTGGCCGTTTTCGTCAAATTCACATGCTCGACCGGTTTAGCGAGAGAGTTTCTCTCTAGATCTAGAATATGGCTTTTAAACAGCATGGAGCACGTAGCCTACATGTACATGTAGTAATAAACGGATCTGAATTAATCGTAGATATCAAAGTCTTACTTTTCCATTTCGGTGATTAATAAGAAGGAACGATTTGAAATGAACGGTTATCACGGATCGTCCATTTCAAAATAACCGTTTCATCTTCAAGAATGTGTGGAGTCTTTTTAAAGCAAACTACCGGGTATAAAGTAAAGAACGAAACTATTCAGAAGGTTGAGCCAAAAGTGATTTCTGTCGGCGGGAACGTTCTATGTGTAATAAGCTGTCATTAAACTGCGGATCCGTCCATTTTTAAAAGGTTGGAGAGATAGATAAACTAGGAATGAAGCACTTTCAATTTTGGATCGACATATTTAATATTTCGGCATTGTATTTAAAGGGCGATGTGAACGAAATAATATCTAATTAAAATGTCTAGCACATAACAGATTTTCATATTTCTTTCAGTGAATGCGTTGAAGGCGGTAGTTTCGTCTCTCACGTTAGTATTGGTTTGAAGTTTTCTTTGCACAAATCATCTATGCACATTTTTAACCGAGGAAGCTATACTAATTTTTCGGAATCATCGTAAATTAGGCCTAATTAATTATCGAACACCATGAATGAGCGCTGGTTAAAGAAGTGACGCTCAAATCCTAACGTCTGTGTTTCCAATGATTGCAGGTCATGACAGATTTATGCGTTGTGGTTTCTGAACCCTTGTAGAAAGTCTTTCAAATCAGATCAACGAAATCAATAGCGTATACGTAATGCCGTCGTAATCCAGTGTCTTAATCGATCGTCTGAATTGTTACAGACTGCTGATTATGTTGCCTGGTCAAACCCCGACGACAGATGCATAAATTACTTCTGCCTCAGTGGATACATTATAGAAGGAGCTTATCCTCACGACTGTGACTGTGAAGCTATAGTAAGTACATGTAGATGATTTGTTTAACTTGATTCCAGCTTAGACTTCATTTACCGCTGTACCACGTGTTCTTAAGATATGAACAATGGCATAGGTGCAATCACGTCCTAAAAGTTGGGGAAACCATAATGAATCACGTCCTAAAAGTTGGGGGACCATAATAATAAAGTTAGGGGACCACTCAAAAGTTGGGGGGACGCGTCCCGTGGGTCCCATAGGGTGGTTGCGCCTATGAACAATGAACATACTAGAGAAGCTTCAAAATATAGATGTATATAAACTATTGCACATTGCACATGTATCTATAGGCTTATATGCCCACATAAATAGGCCTACACAATGATTAGCTTACGCGTTCGATTGTACGTATGTTTAATTAGGTTTACCTGCATCTAGGATCAAAATGGCCATGACATCACTGGACGTCGTGTCCATTAATGTGTTAATATTGCAAACAATGACTGAATTCCAAATAAATGATGAAACTACATGTAGGAGACAGAAGAAGAGATGCTCTGCAGGATACGAACGTTTTCTTACGATTCATTATTACGATGCATTTTCTTTAAAGAGATAAGCCATCCGTTTAGAATAATTAGCATCTTAGCATTGAGCTCACGAGCCAAATTGGGTAGCGAATTAGAAAGAGAGAGAGAGACAGACAGAGACAGAAATATATATAGAGAGAGAGAGACAGAGACAGAGAGAGAGCGATAGAGAGAGAGAGAGAGAGAGAGAGAGAGAGAGAGAGAGAGAGAGAGAGAGAGAGAGAGAGAGAGAGAGAGAGAGAGAGAGAGAGAGACAGAGACAGAGACAGAGACAGAGACAGAGACAGAGACAGAGACAGAGACAGAGACAGAGACAGAGACAGAGACAGAGACAGAGACAGAGACAGAGACAGAGACAGAGACAGAGACAGAGAGAGTGAGGGGGAAAGAGGCAAACAAAACGCAATTGGTCGGTGGAGTGTATAATCGCTCGCTTAACGATCAGTTGGATAATGTGTAGGCCTACATGACATTGTGGCAATTCTACATGTTCTTTTCTGAAAGAAAGTAGTTTACCTTCTTAAGTTTATATGATTTGATGTCGAGCTTATACAAGTAAACAAGCAATCGTTTAGTACAGAGATTCGTTCAATAATATTTTCTCTGCAATTTTACTAGAGTTGCCAAAGTCATTTTCATGGCTTATTAATATTCGTTTTGTGGCCTCAGGCCCTCAATGACTCTTGTGTATTCGTATTGGCTTTCTAGCTTTTTATTTCACTACCATTGTTGGATTTCTCTGCATATAAATGCATATTTCTTCATGCTATTTATATACCGTTTCACACAAAGTCAGCACAAAAAATCATTCAGAATATAGCATACATGCACGCACAAAAAAATCATTCAGAATATAGCATACATGCACGCACAGAAAACAAACACAAACTAGGTTTATATATTTTGAACCATTAGAAGAGTTTGTAAAACGATTATAAATTGGGACAAATTTCAAACAAATTAACTTCACGTAGATTACATGTAACTACATGGGATTGGAAACAACAGTACTGTGCATCTAACAAATTCTTTGTCTCTGGTTTCTTTACGAGAACGTTTCTTGAAAGGCACTTTATCGTTAATCTGACTTTGATATGGAGTGAGATACTAATCTAATATACTAAACTTATCTTTCAATTTTGATTTTCGTAAGAATGAAGTGAGGCCTAAATAATTTACCCTACCAATGATTGAAAGCAGTATTTAACTATCGAACCATGACAGCGCTAGTTAACGTCTGTATTCCTAATGATTAGTCTACATGTCATGACAGATGTATGCACTACATTGCTTAATAAAATGTCAAGTTTACTGCTTAAAGCTTTCTTCCGTGACTTTCTTAACTAGTTATTCAATTCAGTGCGACTTATATGAGGCCTACGGCCAATTCTTCCAGATAATTTATATTAACTATCTGTAAAATATGTGACTATTATTTCAAGGGTCTGGTGAATGTGGAACTAGAGTATCCGGACTGCTGCACTTGCACCGAACGTAAGAAACTTGATTATTTATTATGAATGTTCATGGGGAACCGCACATAAGGGGCACTTGCCCCTCCCGGAAAATAGACATCTATTTTTTAACTACTGCCTTTTTGTTTTAAAATATTTTTTTACATTAAAGTAACCTACTTCTTAGCATCAATTTCTTTTTTTCAACATATTTCTTTGCACTAAAATAAAGTATATTAAAAGTGACGCACAAAATGAATCTGAGAAATTTGCATTGAGAGACCTCTTTGAAGATACCTCCTGTTCTCAATTTTTGGCTTTGAATTTTGCCATCTCTTGCTACTAAAGAAGTTAGCTGTGACCATCGTAAACCTTTTGCAAACATTTCTGCAGGCGCCCATTCGAATGCCTGAGACGACGGAATTGAAACCGACGGTGATTTTAATTTTGTAATTGATGACAATTTCAGTGAATACAACAGCAACTCCAACTCCACCGCCACCAACAACTCCAACTCAAACTTCTCCACCAACAACTCCAACTCAAACTCCTCCACCAACAACTTCAACTCAAACTCCGCCACCAACAACTCCAACTCAAACTCCTCCACCAACGACTCCAACTCAAACTCCGCCACCAACAACTCCAACTCCTCCACCAACGACTCCAACTCAAACTCCGCCACCAACAACTCCAACTCCTCCACCAACGACTCCAACTCAAACTCCGCCACCAACAACTCCAACTCAAACTCCTCCACCAACGACTCCAACTCAAACTCCTCCACCAACAACTCCAACTCAAACTCCTCCACCAACGACTCCAACACAAACTCCGCCACCAACAACGACTCCGACGTTTACAGGTTTGTTTGAATTGAAATTTAACACTGTGTTGATTTACCAATCTCTCTGAGCATATAAGTAATATTATAGGTATGGTCATGTTCGTAAATTATGCTACCAATCTTCGTGAGCAAATAAGTTTGGTCATGTTCGTAAATTATGCTACCAATCTTCGTGAGCAAATAAGTTTGGTCATGTTCATAAATTATGCACGCGACATCAGAATACGGTTTGCGATTGAATTTGATTTACTTTAGCAGCCCACAAAGCACGCCTGTCCTCAGTGTCCTGCGGTGCTTCGGGAATTAAACGTTGCAGATCTCCATGCCATTGTGCTATCCAATGCGAAATGACGTGAAGTGAAATTAATGTCAAGACGTGATAATAGTACAATGTAGCCTACAACGGTGAAATGGCGTCTTAGAATTGCAAGCGTTTATTTTCACATAAAACATAACGTGTTTATAGCCTAGCATAAATAATTGAAGGAAGATTGGAGGGAAAGCGGTGCAGAGGAAGGCTCAGACAAAAACTGCTGGACGGGATGATGGAAGAGGAATACAGAGAACTGAAGGACATGGCACAACAGAGTGAAACGTGGAGACATTGGACGTTTGGACCTGCCGCTTGACAGAGAAAATAAAGAAGAAAGAAGAAGCCTAGCCTAGCCTATAGGCTATTCCTATCGGGATTTAGAACGAAGCTGTGAACTGAAAATAGCTGCGTTGACCTTCCAATTTGCAAAAGAAAGTTTTGAAAAACATTTCGTGACGCCAAAAATGGAATTTATAACTCACCCATCTTAAGGTGCATTTAAAAAACTCTTTGGATATCTTCGTTCGTAATAACATTTGGCATCATATCGGTAAAGATCCACATAGGTCTACAGTTGACCTTCCGGAGAGTTGTTAAGGTCGTAATCATTCAAGATGTTAAGGCGATTCTGCTCTGTTCGAACAGTATGGTCGTGGGTGAATGTCTTTTACTATGGCACATATCGCAGTTTATTGAACTATTATGAAATCAGAAAATTGTCGGTATCATATCTGAAAATTGACATTGGCCGTATCCACTCTTGGCTCCTTCGCTTAAAACTCATACGAATGCGCTCTTTTAGTCGGTTTAGTCTAAAATTGAGTATTTATTTATTTGACAATTCGAAACCGATCCATATCATTCTATCTAAGTTGCCGATTAAACTCGTTGTAGGCTTTGCATGTTTGCTTACAATGTTCCTAAAATTTATAGGCCAGTGCAGATTTGTATATCCGTCCTTTTGATTTTCGCTCTGTCAAGCATAGATGTAAAGAACGATGGAAACGGAATAAAAAACCGTAAAAACGTCGTTTTTTTAGACAAAAATTAAAACGACAAAAAACGATAAAAAACCGAAACGGAAAATAATTTGACTTTGCTACATAGGCCTATAAAACCGCATTTTAACCTTAAAAACCTTGATTAGGAACCTACTAACGCAGGCTATCTCTTAAATGATGATGTTAAACGATGAAATAATGACTTTAGTTAGCTGAATTCTTGAGAGTTGGCGGAAAACATAAGGAATATCAGGAAAAATTAAAACTAAGGAAAATAATAACAGAAAGTAAATGAATAAATAAAATTAAAGAAAAAATAAAAAAAGATAAAAAACCATGGGAAAAATAAAAAAAACGAAGAAAAGACGTTTTTTGGGAGAGAATAAAAAACGGAAAAAAACGTTTTTTACAACTATGCTTTCAAGTATGTCATCTATTGATTTTGTTCCTTTTGGTTTGCGCCCCTTTGATAGTAAATCGTTTCTATGCAGGTGCGAATGTAGGCCTCTATGCCCGCGCATGTTATCTCAATTGTCGGGGGAAAAAATTGAAAACAAATAGGCCTACCTGTGCGTCTTTCAGTTATTGAAACTGTAAATTACACATAAACGCGAATATTAGACAAGAATGAAATTGCATTTAACAACAATTATATAACTACATAATTATTGTTTAATGTTCATCTTTCTAAACGAATCGCTACATGAATAATTTCTTTTGCTTGTGACATAGAATACTGTTACGCCATCGATCTCTACGAAGACCATCATGTGGGTCATTCATCTGGGTCTGATGGCGGTGATTCATTTGAAGATGATGGTTCATCTGGAGAGGATGATGATTTATCTGAAGATGATGATTCATCTGGATCACAAGGATCGAATGGATCACATGGATCGCATGGACCACGTAAAGGGAGGACACTGAATGGACCGTATTACGAACTGGACGGTATAAAAGGATTCACGGAAGGAGATGTACGATTACATAAGGAAGACAAAGTACCGACCGGCGCGGTTGTTCACCTCGGACCATGCAGAACTTGGTAAGATACCTATTTTACACATCAATTAACAGTACAATTGGTACAAGTGAGAACAATAAATGTATGCTCTTTTTCCGTACGATGCGTACGCAACACTGTTATCACGGACCATAATTTATTGTGAAACGCATTGTCAATTTCACAGCAACGTCTTTTGAATTTGCAGGGCAGGCCATGGGTCAAGTGACTCATATCCTTCAGTTTTAGTTGGTGCACGCAGGATTGAAAAGTGCCCTGTGATTCAAGTTCTGTAAGGTGTCTCTATAAAAAAAACTATAATTATAAAGGTTTGAAACGTCAGGTTTTAAATGACATCGCGTGTAATACAATAAATTATGGCCTAGTTAAATTGTCGGCAGTCATTGCAACAATACTGTTTCTGATGGACTGCAGTGGCGGCGCCAGGATTTCAGGTTTGGGGGGCTGAAGCCCTAAGCCCAATTAGAAAATTTGTATGTCGCGCCGAAGGCGCGAAGCTGAGAGTGCCGAAAGCACGAAGCCCATACCGACTAGGGGGTCTGGGGAGCTTAAGACGCTCCTCCGGCGGGGTCTGGGGCGGAGCCCCAGCCACCAACGCATTTTTCTGCTGACCTCAACTAGAGCCCTTTCTAGGCTCTTTTTGCCAGCTATTTATGAACGATAAAATCATGAAAACTTAAATAAGAGGTCGTTTTGCAGAGTCGCAGAGTCGCAGATTAGCTACCAGTATAAGAATGTCAAAATTCTATTGTAAAAGAAATTGGCTTAGTCTTTACTATAATCACAAAAGTTAAAAGTTTAGACCTATAGCCTGACAAGTTTATACTTAGACTTAGTTCCTCCTGTTCCGATCGGAGCTTTGGTCAACAAGTTTATAAGTAGGCCTATACTGTCATTTGAGTAGGCCTACTAATACTATATAGAAAAACCCTAGGGGAATGTCATATGTAAGGGGCTGTGCGGGTACAACTAGTGGCAGCGCCAGGATTTCAGGTGGGGGGAAACCCCAAGCCCTTCCTTCCAGGGATGCAAGTGGAACATTGTCCTTACGATAATTTTTCATGCGCTGGAGACGCGAAGCTGCGAGTGTCGAATGCACGAATCTCATACCGACTAGGAAGTATGGGGTAGCGTCGTAAGCTCCCCCCAGCGGGGTCTGGGGCGGAGCCCCAGAAACCAGCGCGCTTTCCCTGTTGACATCGACAGGAGCACGTTTCAGGCTCTAAATTTATGACTTTTTTGAATTTCCACAATGCAATAATAGCATTTTGGGCTGTAATTTTTACTAAATAGCTCATCATTTCAATGCTGAAAGTCGTGGATTATGATTTCAAAAGTGTCCCCTTGTAGGCCATTGTTTAAATGTTTTGGATATCAGCACTTTAATGGTAATTAAGCAGTTATCTCAATAAATTTCTCATAATTATTTCATTGCTGAAAGAAATAGTTTATGAGTTCAATAATGTTCCTTCACGTTGTATAAATTATCGAATTCCACACTGCAAGGGTATACCAGTTTTGCTGTCGTCTTAGGAAAATTGTTCACGATGGATAAACAGTAGATAGGCCTAACACTCTAGAAATTTACAATGACATTTTTTAGATATTTTTTAAATATTGGGGGAATAGCATCTACGTCCACAACCACAAACGTCGGGGTCTTGTGGACCGTCCGCTGGCCCCAAATCTTAGCTGTTGCTAAAAATGAACACCCCATTTCCCAATGTATATTTGTGTAGAACTACCGGCGTAGCCCCTCAGAAGGCCGGTGGGTCGGACATGGTGCACATAACCTCATCACGGTCTGCGGTGCATTCTATTAGCATAAGTATCGACGCGCTATTGTAGCGAAATTCAAAATTGCTGTCCTTGCGAATCCCTTCCTCCGCCAATCCGGACTCAACACCCTTCTCCCGCCAGCCCGGACTTACACCAGGCCAAAGCCTCAGCCCCCTTTCTCCGCCAGCCCGGACTCACCGAGCCGAACCTCAGCCCTCTTCCTCCGCCAGCCCGGACTCACACCGGTCCGAACCTCAGTTTCCTTGCCCTCCCCAGCACAGACCTCAGCCCCCTTTTCTCCGCCGCCTCGGACCTCCAGCTCCCTTCTCCCAGCTAGCCCATGCTCAGACTGGTCCAGATCTCAGCCCCTTCCCCCCGCCATTTCGAACCCTCCTGTCCTCTTCCCTCTTCTAGACCCGTCCGGACCTCAGACCGGTCGGTACCTCAACCCCCTGCCCCGCCATCGCGGATCTCTGCTCATGTCCACCGCCAGACCGGTTCGGACCTCAGACCGGTCCGGACCTCAGCCCTCTGTTCCCTGCAGCTCCATTAGGGTATAAATAAGAGGACTGTATGCATGATAGTTTTGAGTCGCAGAGAGAGTCGATGTCCGGGAGTCGAGCCCAGTCGCAATTGATGTCTCACATGTGAGTCGATGTATAACCGTCCGCTGCAGTTGATGTCCGAAAATAAGATAATAATAAATTTTAAGCCGATACATGGACATTCATTGCTTTTTGCTTTGGGATGAGGCTGAGTCCCATTTAGAGGCTTAGCCCCTAACCCCTCCCCTGGTGCCGCCAATGGCACAAGCATCTACACTATGATAATATAAGCTTAGTTGATTTCGTTGCCGTTGGTCATTGTCCAGTTTCCTTTTTACGAAGTAATCCGTTTTAGACATTTTCAGATTTTGGGGGGGGGCTGAGCCACGTTTAGGGGGGGGGCTTAGGTCCCCTAGCGCCGCCACTGATGGACTGTATTACATCTGTGCACAGATATGGAAAGTGCCTGCGCATTGGTAGGCTATAATCAGCCTAGCTGTGGATTCGAAATTGAAACCTAAAGTACTAAAACTATGGCTGGGAAGAAATTAGAGAAAATCCTGGAACTCATCTTAATGAAGGAGACAGAATAATTCTGTTAAGCGCTATTTATTTCGGATGATCATCACTAACAAAACGAGGCACTCTCAGATACTGTAATAGTGTATTGATAATGCTGATAGCAGTGTGCGAAGTTATCCAGTAAGTTGAAGAGTAACCAAAAGTTATGAAAACGCTCAGTTTTAAGCTTGATTTTAAAATGATCATAACGGGTGGTAAGGCCGTAGCCAGGATTCGATTTCTTGGGGTGTTCTTCGACGGAGAATTTCTGACGACCTTTTTTTAGTAATCGGAAATGGCTTTCTTACTATTTTTCGCCTAAATTCATGTTTTCCCATTATGTGCTAGTGAATGTATTCTATTTTTCGTACATTTGTCATTTCGTGGAGTGTTTTCACGGTTTTATTTCATGGTTTTTACATCATGTGCTAGTAAATACATTATATTATTTTTTACATTTTCCATTTCGGGGGGTGTTCAAACACCCAAACGCCCCCTAGCTACGGCCTTGCGGGTGGTGAAGAAACTGATAGCCTACGTTGACTAGATCTTTGCTTATTGTCTCGAGTTCGCATTCAATGAACGACGTTTGTGATGTTCATTGTGGCATGCGCACCAATTTCAACTGCTGTCTCATTTTTTATTGCAGTACCTGCGACGAATATTCAAGAACTTGGAAGTGTAGCGTAAGTATCGTTTTGGACATTTTTCCCAAATCAATATGTGCTCATCACAGTCTACTATCATAATCCTATTTAGGTCCTACCAAAAATTATAGTGCACCTCTTCAGGAGAAAATTGGCAGAGGCTTACTACAGAAAACGGAATCAACGAAATGTGTAGCTGTAGCGCTTAAGGAACAGCGGGGCAAACAGACCGAGTAATTGATGTCGTAGGATGCTAGGTAAACTATTTTCGGACATGGGCGCCCGCACATAGGGGCAAGGGGAGGGCACTTGCCCCCTCCTGGAAAAGTGACACTTACTTTTCCAACTACTACTTTTGAATTTCAACAAATTACTTCGCATTAAAACACTAATGATAACAATGATACACACAGTGAAAGTCATACATTTTATGTTTAGAAATCTCTATAGAAGTTAATACATAGTGTTCTTCACGGACCTACTTTTAAACATCTACTTTTGAATTTTTAAAAACTGTTCGCACTTAGAAAACTATAATTCATATTATTTATAATACACAACATGAAACTGAGAAATTTGCATTAAGAAATCTCTTTGAAAAAAATACCCGTGTTTTTAATTTCCAGCGCTGTATTTTCATGCTCTTGTCACTGAAAAATTCAACCGTGGCCATCGTAAAATTTTTGCCCCTCCTGCGAAATTTTCTGCGGGCGCCCATGTTTCCGGAAGTTGCACCAACAGTCCAATTTCTCCTCCGTCAAGCGTATGCTGACGACGAGGCCTTTGCAAGACGTCTCCAAGTTGCTCTGTCTCTGGTCTTATCCACCGCTCTTCGTTTGTCCAGGCCCTTCATTTCTAGGTCTTCCATCACGTTCTTCATCCATTTCTTTTTTTGGCACCAACAGTAACAAATTGCTAATGTTACAGTGCGAAAAGTTCGGGTGGGGTAACAACCATAATTATCGAACCGTACAATATACATGTAGGCCTAATGCATGAATGCCTCTTGCAGTACTAAATATTCAGTCAGTTTGAAATCCCATGTCGCGTCTTCCTAGCCCGAGACGCCATTTAAATTATGTATGGACAACAAAATATATTATTATAGTTGCACAAATTTACGTAGGCCTACTTCTGATTAAACGTCCGTGACTGTCATTAATAATTTATTGACCTCGCGATTAACGTTTGTGGGCTTAATTTTAGTTGGGATTTTGTCCGATATTAAGTTTCATGGAATTGAGTGGCAAGGTACTGATTTGCATTGCATTGCATGAAATAAGAAACTGTCCTACCATGTTCAGCGGCGAAGGGATGAAAGGGACAACCACCAACTAAGATCTCAGTGCGAAGTAAATGGGGATGTTATTCCACAACCCACATAGAAGGAACCAGGATGACAAGATGTTGGTAGTCCTTGCCTTGGGAATTCGGAGATCAAGTCGATCGGCATGGATAGATGGATACAGATTTGACGAGGGCCTATTATAACAGAGGCCGTTTCCCTCAACATAAATTTGTTTGGCATAATACAGCACTTAAGAACTCAGAGGGCAGGGAAGACAGCAGAAAGGGGCTTTCCCATTAAGACGTTTATGTGTATGTAGGGAAGTGGTTCCCAACCTTTTATGACTATAGGGCCACATTTTCTAAGTGGAAAGACACGAGGGTCACTTTTTCTTAGTTGAATGACAATACGGGCCACAAGGCTAAAATTTAATTAAATACAAGCATAAAAATTTTTATAATTGAATTAAATTAGAATGTTTGATGTTATTTATGGAAGTCAAATTAACAAGATTTGTAATAGAAACTAATTATGTATCCAAATTGTCTATTTTTCATATATTTTAAAAAATTCTTTGAGAGATTATGGCCATTTTTTATACCTGGCGGGCCACATTTTTAGGCCTGGCGGGCCACTTTTGGCCCGCGGGCCACGGGTTGGGAACCACTGATGTAGGGCCTATTTAAGAGCTATTATAGCCACTGTTGGGTTGTTTGATCTAAGAGCATTGCCGTTCTTTGCACAGAAAAGGCAAAAGGCAGATAAAATAATGTAGTAGATCAGTAACATTTCATATTATTATACCGACGTCGTAGGCTCATATGCTACATAGATGGATGTGATTAAAAGGTTCCTGCTTTGCTCATGACTGAAGACCATTTGAAGATTTTCTTTTCTTCAACATAGCCTATAAAAGTTGCATGTTTGGATACCTTCCTGTTTTTAGAACTGAGTTGTCAGCACAATACATGAGTCCTACGATTATTAAAAAACACCGAATGTGTTTTGCAATTATAACATGTGATTATTGGAGGAAATGTCTTGTCTGAACTGTTACAGAAAACCGTCGGAGAATGGACACATCCCACCGACCAATGCATCAAGTATCCGTGTGGAGCTGATACAAACAAAGGTCCGCATAAGCGTGACCCCAAAAATTTGTGTGTCTGTCAAGAGGTAATGTTTAATTATTAGTTACAATTAATTATTATTGATTCCAGACTAGATAAATATTAGGCCTATTCATCCACGTCGGTTGCGACTTTTCTCAAAATACAAACAAACTGAAAACGTTAGAATAACATGAAATGACTTTTAAGCATTCACACATCCTACAATCATGCACACGTTTTAGCGTATCTACAAATAGATAATTAATTTTGTGTAGGCTATGCATCGCAATTAAGTATCAGCAGTCATTGAACTGCAAACTATGGATATTCCATAGTAGGCCTAGAGACCGACCAATTAAAGAGAACGGAAGACTTTTCACTATGGATATAAAAAAGGTGGAAGCCAAATGTATTCAATTTAGACACGAGTAACAACTTAGAATTTATTGTTAGCACGAATCGATTTTGGAAGCGAATTACTATGAGGCTAACATTTGCATAGATTTCCTATTTATTTATTGCACCAAATAAACAAAATAGAACATAAGTGCAGGTAGGGGATACAGAGCAATCTCTTAACAAAAGGAAGCCTGAAAAAAGCTATAAGCTTATATCAGACTGGCCCCGAATGTACAAATGCATTTCAGTCGACCATCCAATGTGACACAGTTATAAGCAACAGTGTTCTGTTGAAACACGTTTCTCCAGTAGTATTTGCACTGACAAATTTCGACATAGACCTTAATAAGTTGCTTTCATTATCGTTATTTGGTCCACGTGTGTAACATATGAAGCACATTATGTTGGTAGCTTTAATAGTTTAATCAAAATGTTCGTTTTATGTTCAACTTTTGATGTGACAATTTGGTATCTGCCGCGGGCATAAATACCAACATTGGAATACAACACAATTTTATCAAATGTTCGTTTAATTTGTGGACCGCGGTGGTGTAGTGGGCACGTTCATTGCCTTGCTGCCGGCTGGTTGCACGTTCGAATTCACCTCCAACCGCTCCGCAGGGACCTTGGGAACGTTCTTCACTCGCAATAATTTGTTCATGCGCTTCGGCGTGAAACTGCAAGCGGTATCGCTTCTGGGTAGGAATCTTGTAGAGGCGCTATGACAAGTGCACACTGCACATGCATACACTATGTGCAAAAAATTACGTGGCATTTTGATTTTCCGAACAAAAATGTTCTAAACCTCAAACGGATCAAACATTTGATGTTGGAGAAGCTGATGTTCATACAAGTTTTCTCTGTCACTCGGTTAATGATAAATAAGAACAAGCTTCTGGAGAGTTGAACTGAGTTTTACTCACGGTGCAGTAGCTTCTATTTAGTTAATGATTCACGTGGCATTCAACGTTAAAGACTATTCTAAGCATTTAGAAATTTATTTCGTGATTCTCTCAACTACTTGCTCATTAAATTTTTCAGAACTGCAAAGATTAGCCTGCTGATAATCCTAATAAAGTATTCGCTATTAATTTTTTAAACGTGTCCATATGATTATTTTAAGGATGAAATCCTTGTTAGAGGACCGTATCCGGCCTGCTGCCATTGCCAAAGTAAGAGACGTGATCACTACTAATGTATTTTATCATTTTTTATTCATGTCAGGTCAGGTCTACATTATGTCCTCCTATACAATAGAGACATTACTCAGATTTGTAGAAAAACGGTGTTTTGTATTGTAAAGAATGGTAAGAAATATCTATATCTATGGAGGAGAATGTATGTGTGTTTGAATAAGGTGCACGCCTACTAACAGTTTCGCAGCTATTGTCCTGAAACCTAGACAGAGGACCACCAGGACGAACCAGTAGAGAGGATGGCCAATCCGCTCACCACTGAACCCGGAGTGTTGCGAAAACCCCAAATTTCACTTAGGCAAAATACCCTTCCCTCCAATTCTCCCAAACTTTAGTTACACTCTCACGACTATTCACCTATAACCTTGCACGTGGACAGAGAGCCACAAAGACCACCCCGCCCACCCGATCCACCCTCGACCCACGAATAGGGCGGGGTAAAACATCGAAACTTCCCTAGCAATAACTCACTTATAAGGTTTTATTATTGTCTGATGTAGCCTATATTATCCAGCGAGATATTGGAATGTGAATGTGTTGAATATGTTGATTAACATAATAATTATTTTTATTGCAATTGTTGTGACTGTAATCGAAAATTTTTGTAGCAGACTACGACTTCAAAATAAATAACTAAAATATTAGATCTAATAGTGCTCTCTGGCAATGCCAAGAGATTTGCATGCAGTCTAATAGGCCTATTTGTTAATGAGTCATAATAATAATCACTATTTGATATGAGGCACAGAATAAACAATATAATATTATTATAATAATTGGGGTAGTGATTGCAACGATTATGACGATGGTGATGGTGAAAAATTATGAGTTTGATGTCAGTAGTAAAGCAAAACACTGACTGGCTATCAACCGTAATGCCAACAGGTTTAAACGTAACAACGCCAACACCAACACCAACTCCAGCGCCAACAACAACTGGGTCAATTGGAACAGGAACGCATACAACCGCTTTATGTACGTATTTTATATTCCTGTTTGTAAAATAGAAATCTTGGATACAACTTTGCAATGCATATTCAGTGTGCATTGGTGCATGCATTTTTATGAATGTGCATTATTTCTTTTATATAACTATGTAGAACCTATGTGTCCACATATGCATGCATGAATGTGTGTAATCTCACCTTATGTTTATAAGCATGCATATGCAAAAATTATGCATTGTGCAAATCTTCGTATGTTTCCGTATGTTTAATAATAAAGAGTCATTGTTTAATATGCGATGTTTCCGTACGCATAACGCAAACTACGCACTGCAACTTTAGGGCGTGACGTTGCAATGGTTTGATGTTCGCCTGAATAGATTTATATAGCGCCTCTCGCAGAATGACTGTTCAAACTCAAGCCTATAATTGTAGCCTATTACTGTAAGATTATTTTTATTCGTCTAGTTTGCTTGGACAAGCCCGTAACAGATATTGCTTGCCAGGACGGCAACATAATTACGACTATGTAGATCGCAATGAAGTGGGGCGCGGTGGTGTAGTGGGTATGTTCGTTGCCATGCAGCCGGAGGGTTGCAGGTTCGAATCCACCTCAAGTCACCGCGCATGGACCTTGGGAA
This sequence comes from Lumbricus rubellus, assembly GCA_945859605.1. NCBI lineage: Eukaryota > Metazoa > Annelida > Clitellata > Crassiclitellata > Lumbricidae > Lumbricus > Lumbricus rubellus. The sequence goes on from OX243817.1 coordinate 37,973,711, forward strand.
AGTCCTTCACTCGCAATTGCTCAGCGCTTCGGCGTGAAAATCCGATGCAGTGCCCACGCTGTAGTCGGGAGCGCCTCTGAGTAGAGAGCGTGAAGGGGCACTATGACAAGTGCACATACAAACAAACATTCATAATTTATTTATAATGTCTATTATTATCACACAATGGATGCAGTGGGTAGAAGCAGATAGGCCTATAGCCGAAGAAGTTGGTAAATTTTTCTGATCAATCAGTCGTAATAAATGCTTGCAATTTCTTTAAATAAAATGAATACTCGTCTATGCAGCCTGTTTATCCGTTTTTCTTTTATTTCACAGCTACGTCTGGAACGCCTACAGGTATGCAAGACATAGTTTTTTTCTAATCTTAATTGTACGAAGAACTTGGCAGATTCTGTCTCGGGTGTTGCAATTTACATAATACCACACAGAAATAGATGCGCACGCACGCTGACACACGCTCGTCGCTCACCTACACAGACACACACTCGACTATTATTATTAGGGAATGTCACAGAAAGTGACAGAATCCCGTTTGAACACTTAGGTCTGTCTATCTATTCATTGCTATGGCCACTTGATCAAAGGCCAGGTTAAGTGTTTCAACATTTCTTATAGACGAGTAGACATATTAAGTAGCCTATCTTTTATAAACTTTACAACGCAAGCAGGAGAGGTGACTGCTTTTCATGAGATTTCATGATTGCTTTCTCTTGCGCGTGTATCAGAAGTCGGTGATTTATTTAGGCTCTCGGTAAATGCCCTGCATGCGTCATAAATACGTGACTATTTAGGATTTACCTTTTCGCCTGACACTGTCTCTTTCGTTCAACAAACTAAGGTTTTAGGCATGACTTGATCACGGTACTTTGCCTATGGAATGCCATTGTATGTATGTATGTATGCATGTATGTATGTATGTACTATGTATGTATGTATGTATGTATGTATATGAACATTTATATAAAGCGCCTTACAATAGCCTCACGAAGGCGCTTAACGCAGCTACCGGACAGTTATCATGCAGGTAGCCACGTTCGGTGTTTACACGCTGAGCGCCACATCTATCCCCCCTGTTGCTTTGCGCATGGCTATGCAACTAGTACGAGGGGAGGCTATTCAATACCATGACTACATAAACCTACGATTGCGGCGCCATGCGCTTTAAACATGTGTACGATTTTCTTTTTGCACAGTATACTGTCTCATCACGATTTCTGAGGTCAAAGGTTATGCAGGAAAAGCGTATCTGGAAATCGACGGTTTGCCAGGATTCACATATGGAGATATAGAATTGCACATTGGAGACACAGTGAATGTCGGCGTGATTATTAACATCGACGCGTGCAATACTTAGTAAGATGCCATTGCCTACTAACAGCATAACACTTGAGAAAGCTGATTAACAGTGTTACACACTAGGCATTACAATCGCAGAACATATTGTGGAGACCAATGTGCCATAATGCCATAATGCCTATCATTAATTTAGCATGTTCGACCGGTCGAGTAAAAAAAGCTTCTCTGTAAATCTGGAATATGGCTTTTGATTTCGTAAACAACATAAAGAAACGCAGTGTAATAAGAGAAGCTAAAATTATACCTAGATACGAATCGCATTACTTTTAAATAGTAGTAATTAATAATAAGGAAAAGGTATAAAATGATATGTCATAATGCGTCTTTCTTTTCAATATATATATATATAGATCTATATATAATATATATTCCTATCCATAATGCTGTTGCATCTTAAAAAATAATATTAGATACTATTGTCAAGCAAACTATACAAGGTATAAAGTAAAGAGCGAAACTGATCAAAGGACTGAGCTGCAATATTATTCCAACAATAATTTATGTTGACCCTGGGCTACGGCCTAATTTGTCATAATAAACTGTCGTTAACTTATGTATCGATGCATATACAAGTTTGAAGGAAGGGTCAATCCAGCCCCAGCGGGTCCATAAGACCTTTTTGAATTGATCCTTTGACTTATGCACCGATCACTCGAAAGTCATTGAGTTTTTACTGATTGCTGTTATTTTAAATGTGTTTGATGCTTTGTCAATAAACGGCTTAATATAATATTTCACTTTCAACTTACTGTGTGGCTGAACTTGAATCGAAATGCAACTCAATTTTTTCATGATAAGAAGCGAATGTTATGAAACATAATATTCAACGTTCATAGGTCAAAATTAATAATTAATAATATCATAATAAATTAAATTAGGCCTATGTATAAACAAACATAAAATTAATAAATTAAGTATGAACATAAAGTATAAACATAGTTAAATTAAGTATAAACTTAAATAAATTTTTTAAAATAAATAAATAAGTATAAACTTAAATAAATAAACAAATAATCATAATAAATTCAATTAAATTAAGTGAATAAACTAATAATAATTCATGTATTGGCATTTGATTTAAAGGACGAATTTAACGAAATAATGTCTAATTACGAGTTGATTATCAATAACACATTTCTTCTATTTTTTCAGTGAATGCAACTCAGACGGCGTTCTCATCCGTCACGTTAGTATTGATAATCTATTCTATTCTATTCTATTTTATTCTATTCTATTTTATTCTATTCTATTCTATTTTTGGATTTATAAAGCGCCTCTCACAGTACAACCTAATCAGAGGCGCTCCAATATGAACGTTTCTGTGCACACATCATCCATTCACCTTTCTTTACCGAAGTAGCTCTAGTTTTGCCAAATCGTCATTAATTAATTATTTATTCAATTCAATTCTATTCATTTATTGTAACCATCAACCATAAACAATCATAGTATAACAAGCTATTGTGGGGCGCGGTGGTGTAGTGGTGGCGTCGTTGCCTTCGAGATTCGAATCCACCTCGCCGCGTAAGAACCTTGGGCAAGTCCTTCACTAACAACTTGTGTCCGCTCTGCACTCGGGAGCGCTTTAGAATAGAGAGAGCTCGAAGGGCTGCTAAAACAAGAGCACATGCAAACAAACATACTTCACATAATCGGATTGCAACAAAGGAGGCCCAAAGGGATGAATATCCCGCTAACAGGAACACCTATTTAGCCTACATGTGCTAAGTATTTAACTGTTGGCTAGTATTAGTATGACTAAGCGACAGTTTAAGAGTGACTCACAATAATATGCTTGACGTCTGTTTGCCTAATCATTGCAGGGGACGACAGATTTATGTATTGCATTGTGGCTACTGAACCTCTGTCGCAAGGTCTTGTTACGAGAACAATGTAGGCTATAAGCTTATTTCAAAACGTATTCCATAAAGCTAATGAAATTGTAAGATTGTTTATACGAACCACGTTTGAACATTTTGCAGATCGTAAAAGGATTGTCGTGGCCAAATCACGATGACTTATGTGTCAATTACTTCTGCTACCATGGCCACATAATCACAGGCAGTGAGCCACACTATTGCTGTTGTCCACACGTAAGTGAATGATTATTAGTTAAACTTGATTCCATGCTGACAGAGAGGGTGCAGAGTTATTCTATAAATATAATGATAACAAATGTATTTATACGTAGGCTACACACAAATACGCACACAGATCGTCTACAATGTCATGTTCGTATGCTTACATACGTCATTACAGGCCTACTACACATGGATATTGCTACATTGGCCTACATATACAATCCAGTTCCAATTACGTCTGACCAAAACATAAAGCTGTCGATTCTTTTTTCTTTTGCCTTGGCTTGGCTGGAATCTTTTCCGATTAGGATTCTTGAAGGAGCGCTATTATAATATAAGTCCAATGAATGAGTGAATGAACGAACGAACGAGCGATCGAACGAACGAACGAACGAACGAATGAATGAATGCACACAATGTTATGACTCTCATGATGCCGTTGTCATAATGGTCGGGACATCAACAAAGAACATTGTGCAAAACTAGAAGAGAGGTTGGTTGTTGTTGTAAGTAGCCTACGCCTAGCATGTTTTAGTAGAGTGCTCCGTGGACGGACAAAATGTCCCCGGACAAAATGTCCCGGACAAAATGTCCCGGACAAAATGTCCCTGGACAAAATGTCCCCGGACAAAAAGTCCCCGGACAAAATGTCCCCGGATAAAATGTCCCCGGACAAAATGTCCCCGGACAAAAAGTCCCCGGACAAAATGTTCCCGGACAAAATGTCCCCGAACAAAATGTCCCCAGACAAAATGTCCCGGACAAAAAGTCCCGGACAAAAAGTCCCGGGATAAAAGTAATGTCGCTACACTATCTAAACCCAGTACATCGGCGCCTAGTAGTAGGCAGGTATAACAGAACATTATTAGCAAATCAACAAATTGCAAGCTGCATTTGGTTCACTATTTTTAGAAGAATTCCGATTCTTGCGTCAGAAATGTACAAATTTGCCAAGTGGCTCAGCTATTTTTCATAGTATCTGCGTTTGTCCTTGAAGGACACTAAAGGCTTGGGGGCTCTTAAACATTAACTACACCACACTACAATGTTGCAAGACTGTTCTCTTTAGCCGTGGTTGGGTCGGGCGCGCTTCTGAGTAGATAGGCTACTAGTTTCATATCGCTATTGAAAAGAGGAAAAATTGACAGAAAATTTATCTGTTTCTATTTTTAAACTAAGAAATGTATAACTTTCAGGACTTGCTCGCGGACCCCCAGGCAGATCGCCGCGGTTGAGAACCGCTCACGTACAGTAATTAAAAAAGTCCTATCCCGTTCCATGAGGAACATAGGGAGGCGCTCATCTCCTTTTCCATAGCGCTGAGCCAGCAATGGACGAATCCCAAGGTCCTGGACACGGGGCCAGTGTATCGCAGGACTTGCTGTTTACTTCCCAGTTTACGCCGGTACCAAATTATACTGCTTGGTGACAGAGGCACGTGTGCGTAAACAACTTGCCCAAGGTCGTTACCGGGAGTCGAACCCGCAACCTCCCGCTCCGTGAGAGGACGCGTTACCGGTCCGCCACCAGGTCGTACAGTAATAGCCTACAATATAGACAAAGGAATTTAAAACAAAAACTCACCTTCTCGACTATACCCCTCCTTCTCGACTATACCCCTCCTTCATTATCCACCTTATCCTTATTTCCTCTTGTTATTTAGAACTTTAATTAAAGGTTGCGATACATAACACTAGTTTATCCACGAACTGCATAATATGGATTTTTATAATACATTAGGGCTACCTTAAAGTCTATTATTTGAGCACGACTGATCTACCCGTATACTCATACTGACTTTAGCAATGCAATTCTCCATTAATTTACTGTTAATCCACTTCCACTTAACCATGGATACTGTTCCTATAGCAATTATATCAACGTTACTGGCCCTTTCCATACGGGACAAACCCCTCAAACCATCTGTACAATACATATGGCACGTTAAGTTTAAAAACGGATGTCTTGAAGTAGTATTCGTTAATAACTGAAATTCATATGAAACGATACATGTACACAATAAACAAAGGCCTTATGCGACGTAGTGTAGGGACATCACTTTTATCCTGCGAGTTTTTGTTCAGGGACATTTTGTCTGGGGACTTTTTGTCCGGGGACTTTTTATCCGGGGACTTTTTGTCCAGGGACATTTTATCCGGGGACTTTTTGTCCGGGGACTTTTTGTCCGGGAACTTTTTGTCCGGAGACTTTTTGTCCGGGGACTTTTTGTCCTGGGACATTTTATCCGGGGACTCTTTGTCCGGGGACTTTTTGTCCGGGGACTTTTTGTCCAGGGACATTTTGTCCGGGACATTTTGTCCGGGACATTTTGTCCGGGGACATTTTGTCCTAGCACCGAGTGCTCGGGTCAGCGCACATTGAAAAATTAAAATTTGAAGTGTTTTTAATCTATTTTCTATGACTAACGATAATAGGTGAAATTGCGTATTCAACACTCTATGCCTTGTGTAGGGACTAGTCACTAGGCTAACTGTATAGTCATTTACTATAATTATAGTTATTTTGTATGACAACAACAGATTTTTTTGCACTTGTTGTTGAAATATCAAACAAATCAACATGTTCCTATGTTACCGGATTGACTGACCTTAAAATTATCATCTCTGTCCGGTCGATATTATAATCTGACTTCTAATTGTCTCTTTTGAACAACCCTTCTGAATTTACACAACGCTCGGGAATAGACTGGTGCCCTGCACTTGGTTTTCGAGTGGTGCTTCATAAAGTTGGAGAAAACGATTTTGATTACTCAAATATTTATAATATATATGTATATTAAATATGTGTTGTATGTTATTTGAAGGGTCAAATCAACGTTGAACTACCGTTTCCGGACTGCTGCACTTGCGTCCCACGTAAGACACTTGATTATTACGAATGTTTGATACATAGAATTTAAAATCCAATTAATGAATTATTCTTATGTACTTTTTAAGATCTGTTGAAAATACGTTGATCTAGAATTTTTTGCAGAACCATTAACTCAGTCACGCCGCTATTGTACTGCATATGGCCTATCCTTGGTTATATTATAGGAAGGAAGCTATACGCCACGATTCGCTTAACAACCGTGAGACCGTTCATGACATAGTCAATGATGACACTATGCAAAGTCCATATCATGACAGTCACATGGGTTGTTAGAGGTTGGCTTGACATTGTGTTTTACCATTTTGAACGACAGATCCTGGCTGACCTTTCTTTAAGCAGCTGCCGCGGTGTGTACAGCTAACTGGCCTAGTTAGCTACACCGGTAAGCGAGAGCGGCATTCGTCTGTTGGATACAACGGACAGAGGTTCAAGCCCCGGGCTGGGAGATAACACTCAGAGATTTAGATATCTCGGGCTAGCACGCATGGGACGCGGTGGCGCAAAACTGCTGCGGAGTGACCTTGGGCAAGTTGCTTACCCATCATTGTCTGTGGGGAAGGCAACGGGAAACCACCACACTCATCTCATCCCCAGGGGCATAAAAGCCAATGAATCTGCCTTCGGGCAGAGAACCATCATCATAATCATCATCATCATCATCATAATCATCATCATCATCATCATCATCATCATCATCATCATCACGGTGTGTACACTCGGATGGTTATATGGTTATAAAACTAAGAATTATGCCTACGGTTATTGAATATAAACGACTAATAGACAAATAGGGCGTGTTCCGGAGAGCGCGTGAAATGAAAAGAAAATTATACTGTAGCGAAAAACACTAGATTTGGCGGATATTTTAGACAGCGAGTCTAAACCTACGTCATTCACAAAATAAGGTTGAACCCAAATAAGTTTAACCAGGATCAGAGCCATGACAATGGTGTTGAAAACGACGAAAACCACGATGATGGTGATGATGATGATGTTGACGACGATTAAAATGCGACGACGGTAGGGAAGTCGGCGATGTCTTTAATGGTGTATCTGATGATGGTTTTAGGGAATAAAACAGCTTCGCCACCTCCAACAACAACAACAACGACTGAGGTACCTCCAACAACAACAGGACCCACTGGGCCACCTGAAACAACAACAGGACCCACTGGGCCACCTCAAACAACAACAGGACCCACTGGGCCACCTCAAACAACAGGACCCACTGGGCCACCTGAAACAACAACAGGACCCACTGGGCCACCTCAAACAACAACAGGACCCACTGAGCCACCTCAAATAACAACAGCAACTGTGGTACCTCCAACAACAACAGGACCCACTGGGGTACCTCCAACAACAAGTCTAACACCAGTTCCGTCAACTGCAACGACTCCAACAACGACTCCACCAACACGTTTGTTGCAACTTCCTTAAATAATCATATACATTTTATATACGAATGCGTGTAAGCAAATAAGTAAGGTCGTGTACAAATTACGTGACAGCAGAATATCTTTTGCCGTTGGCATGCAAGTGTGTACATACATGAATATGTGTTTTATTTGTGTGAATATAAACTAGCGTTTTTACCGACACCGCCCAGGTGTTAGTTTTCAGTAATTAATGCTAAAAATAGTTAAGGTGCCTGCTTGCAAATAAGGTACCACCCTATTAACGTCATTCCTCTCTCCCCGCTCTCCTCCCTCTCCTGTCCTCTGTAAGTCTTCATCTTTACCCCTTTTTCCTCTCCTCCTCCGACCGCCATTGATAGGCTAATCGTATTCGGAAACTATTGACGTTGACCAATTGACCCAGTCAGATTTGCACAATTAGTTGAAAAGTTCGAACAGCTTTGATTCCATGATTCCATAATAGCAATGTTCCTTAAATTTATAGACTAAGGCCGATTAGAAAACATCCGCTCTTTTCAGTTTCGTCTTTCCAAACATGCGCTCTGATGACCATGCGCTCTATTGACTTTCGCCCTTTTTGATTGCGTCCTTTGGTTGCCCCCTTTTGATTTGCGCTTCTTTGATTATAAGCAAGTAAGTCAGTAAGTATGTAAGTAGCAATCAGTTGCATCTGACAATCGCAAATGCATTACATTGCATAACAAAACGTATACATGCATTTAAAAGTAAACCTAATAATTTTATTTGCACGTATGAATGCATGATCACACACGTGTTTCCTCAATTTGTCCCAAAGAACTGAGAACGCTGATTTTGCAATGCTTTAAAAATGCTATTTGCGAATAAATTTACCCATACCCACGATTGTATGCAATTAGACATTCCAGTTTAAAAGCGTCGACGAGTTCTTGAGCCGATTAACGAAATTTAGATCTAATCACAATTTGTCAAAAATACTGATGCTGATCTCGCAGATGCAGTTTATTGCTTTTCATTGAACATGCGAATCATGTCATGATCAATTGATCATGTCATGATCATGTCATGATCATGTCTTGTCAGATTCGGATTATTTTTATATACAATTTTGTAAAATGAAAATGCATTCTCGTCTAATATTTCGCGTCTCTGTTTAATTTGCAGCTCCAACAATAGGAACACCCAGAGGTATTTGATCAAATTATTTCTTTCACCTAATCACCGTTAATCTACAGATTAAACATAGACTATGGACGTGACATTCTATGTCACAAAAGAGTGGAAACGGAATAAGATTGTTACAATCGTAGGTGTAGAAACGACGAAGAATTATAGACTCCAAGGCAACGACGCCACCACTACACCACCGCGCCCCACAGTTTTGGAACAGTCCGGTAGGATCTATTACTTCACGTTTGTCGATGCACACATTGCACGGTTCCATGACACTTAATCCCGCGACACTTAATACCGCGACAGTTAGTACCGGACATTTAATCCCGCGACACTTAATCCCGGCGACATTTAATCCCGGCGACACTTAATCCCGCGACCAATTAATCCTGCGACACTTAATCCCGGCGCCATTTAGTCCCGCAACACTTAATAATACCGGAAAAGTGAAATACCATTTAAAAAAGCAAACTTCCATAAAAGCAATATTCACAGCAATATTCACTGTTTTTGATCAAAAAAGAACTCCGTTGCCATTGTCACGATGTTTAATAAATTCATAATTTCCATGTATCACAGTTTGTTTGTTTGCTGCTGCTGCCGAAATTTGCCTCCATGTCACTGCCATATCGTAGACTGAACTTCGCAAATCCTGCTAAAAATCCTTTATAATGATCGTTGTACGTACAGATGTACAACAGGAAACCTGAACAGAGATGTAGACCTAATTAATTGGTTATGTGGACAGCAATAGTCGAACCACTAGCTAATTGGTTGTGTAGACAACAATAGTGGTACAAATATTCGTACTCACGTGTGTAGGCTACAGGTATTAAGTGTCGCGGTATCAAATGTCGCGGGATTAAGTGTCGCCGGGATTAAATGTCGCCGGGATAAACTGACGCGGGATTAACTGACGCGGGATTAAATGTCGCCGGGACTAAGTGTCCGGGATTAACTGTCGCGGTATTAAGTGTCGCGGGATTAAATGTCGTGCTACCCATTGCACAGGCTACAGTGATCATAGTGATGCATGGTCCACTTCTGCAGATGATGGAAACTGTTGTGGCCTGTTCTTTGAAAATCGCGGGTTTTTATTATATAATGTTGACAAAGTCTTCTAATATAAATTCACTATCTTTACTCCAATTTCTTTCAGCTTCTGCATACACCACGTCTACAAACATGCTTTTGCTTGTGGCACAGGTTTCTGTTACGTCATCGATCTCTACTCGGACCATAATTATGGTAATCCATCTGGACCTGATGGAGACGATTCATCTGGAGATGATGATTCATCTGAAGATGATGATTCATCTGGATCACAAGGATCGAATGGATCACATGGCTCGCAAGGATCGCATGGATCAAATGGAGGGCGGTCACGGAATGGACCGTATTTCGAGCGCGACGGTGTAAAAGGACTCACGGCTGGAGATATACGATTACATAGAGGAGACAGAGTACCTCTGGGCGCGGTTGTTAACCTCGGCCCATGCAGAACTTGGTAAGATAGGTTTTTAAGAGTGCAATAATATGTCAGAAAAATAAATGTAGGCCTACGATATAATTACGTACTTAAGCCCCCCACTGTTATCACAGAACATATCGCGTAACATTGCTGTCGATTTCACAGTATCTTGATTTGAATTTGCAAGGTAGACTGCGAGTCATGTCCTTCAGTTTGAGTAGGTGCGGGATTGAAAATTGCGCCGTTATTCAAGTTCTGTAGTATGGCTCTAGAATCTAGATAGAGGTTGAAATGTCTGGATTGGAATGATATCGTGTTTAACACAATAAATTATAGCGTAGTTAAATTGTATTGTATTGTATTTAAACATTTATAAAGCGCCTTTAGTAGGGTGAACCGTTCAGAGGCGCTCCCAGTGCGCAAGGCCCCGCGAGAAGAAACAAGTTTTGAGAAGAGACAAAGCAGAGAAGAGACTAACAGAAAGAAGTGAAGAGCGAACAGAAGGAGGGTACTGCAAGAACACAACCCTATCTGGTGGACTGTATAGTTGATAAAATTTATTTTTGTACAGATTTTGAAAATGCCTCTGCATTGGCATAATTAGCTGTGCATTCTAAGTTGAAACCTAGGGAATTAAAACAAGTGCATTGCACTAGAAAGATGACATCCGTGTTCTTGTCGGACAATCATCGCTAACGAGAAGAGACACTATCACATAAATATTATTGTAATATTTTAGTGATGATTTTGATAATGTTTATAATAATAATAATAACAAATTATTGACATTGTAACATGCGATGCATCGCTCGCGGACTTCCATAATGTAGCGACGCTCTTTCTCGGTGCATGGTTTAGAACCTGGAGTGGGTTCCCTGTTGCTCTCCGCCTCCTACTTTGAGGTCACACAAAAGTTTTGCTCTTTGTTCGCACTTGCGAGACTTTATTATTTAGCGGTCGTAGGACTGGGAGCGCTTTCTGAGTAGCTTACTTTGAAGGTGCGCTATAAATACGCAATAATAATTCTAATAATGGTAATAGTAATGTAATTGTTATCACCGATCTCCCATTTGGAAGTGCTTCTAATTCCGTTCTTTCAACTTGTCGAGCAACTAATCTTAAGGTGATGTGCGAAGTTATCCAGTAAATTTAAAACTTACCGAACGTTCAGAAAGCAGCTCAGTTTTATTTTGCCTTGATTAAAAAACGATCAAAACGAAATGGTGAAGAAAGTGATAGTCTATAGCCTACTTGAGAAGATTTTTGCTTATTGTCTCTTTTTCACATTTTAATGAGCGATGCCATTCGTAACGTTGTTAATTGCGGTGTCTTCACCGATTTTAACTATTATCTTTAATTTGTTTCATTGCAGTGCCTGTGACGAATATTCCAGAACTTGGAAGTGTAGCGTAAGTATCGTCTTGGATGTTTCTTATGTCCAAAGCAGTCGCTCAACCTATGCTCATCACAATCTCCTATCATAATCCTACTTATCCGCATTTTCAAAGAGCTTCTTCAAGAGCAAATAGGCGAAGACTTTCTGCAGAAAACGGTAAACACGATATGTGTCGCGCTTATGGAACTGTTATCTATAATATATTATAAGGCGAAGTCGAATTCTGTGGCGAAGTCGAATTCTGTGGCGGATCAGAGTGCGGGATGGCGTAGCGGTTGGGGTGGGGTGGGCCGTGGGTGATGTGGAGTAGGAGCGGTGAGCGTGTTTGGATGCGGAAGGGGTGGGACGAGGGCTGGGAGCGGTGAGAAGGGTGGGAGCGGAGAGTGGCGGTGTGTGGGTGCGGAAGAGGGTGGGGCGAGGACGGTGGGAGCGGTGAGTTGGGTGGGAGCGGGGTGGTGTGGAGGGGGAGGTGAAAACCCAAAATTTCCTCCGGGCGAAGCCGGGTACAAAAGCTAGTAATAAATAAGCAGCACCGTGTATTGCATAGGGAAGGCATCAGGCAGCCAGTATTACAGTATATTATTAGCCATAAGCTTACAGTCAGAAATTGGAAGTAACGAGAGAGAGAGAGACGCGCTGTCACAGTGGGGCAGTCTACATGTGAACTGTTGGGCTTTCGTGTTTTCTGCAGATATCTCATATTTACCGACGACGTAAGCTTATTTTATAAATGGATGTGGTTAAAATTTAACGAATCCATTTAATGGTTGCCACTCTGTTCATACAACTGACTACCATTTTGCAGATTTACTTTTCTTTGAACATCTAAAGTTCTCTGTTTGGCTCCGTCCCAGTTTTTACTACTAAACTGTCGGTGCAATAAGCTTACATGATTGTGTCTTCATCATCGCCTAGATGTTCAATGCTCACCGCATCACTAGCCCCGATCCTGTGCAGATATGCGCAAACTATTATACAGATCTCTTCTGCAAATAAAGTCCTCGATGTCGTTCATGTCGTCCTCCATCCATTCCTTGTTTGGTCTGCATTCAATAATTCCAGCGTCTTGCGATAATGAAATATATGAATGTATTTTTTATTAGCCTACATGACTGTGTTAATAATTATTGGAAGAAATGTCTTGTCTGAACTGTTACAGAAAGTTGTCGGAGATTGGACGCATCCCAACGACAGGTGCATTAAGTATCCGTGTGGGGGCCGTGGGGCACATCAAAACCAAGGTCCGCCGCCTAAGCGTGACCACAAAGATCCGTGTGACTGTCCAGCGGTAAATAAATGATTTGTTCAAATTGATTCCAGTGTTAGAATTCTTTCACCTCGTTTGCGACTGTTCTCAAAACACCACCAAACTAAAGTTGCTAATACGAATATGAATGGACTCTGTAGCATACGTACACACATTCACACGTTCTAGAGTATCCACAAATAATTATAATTATAGACTTAGTGTATGCACGAATCCCAAGCATTCGTCAAACTGCAAGTCATAAACGGATATTCGATAGTATATTCGATAGTATATTCGATAGTATATTCGATAGTATATTCGATAGTATATTCGATAGTATATTTGATAGTATATTCGATAGTAGAAAGCGACCAATTAAAGAGACCAGAAGACGCGTCACAGCGGCTCTGCAAGAAGGAAATCAAAGGTTCTCAATTTAGACTCAAATGGCATCTTAGAATCATTGCTCGTACAAACTGAATTTGGCAGTGAATAACTTTAAGGCTAACATTTCACGTGTTTCTCTACCAGTATCGTTACTGATAGTTTGACATCCACAATAAATGCCTTCTTGATCGTTTATTTGGATCACATGTGGAACATACGAAGATTCGAAGAACATTTATGTTGGCAGTTTAAAACCAACTTATGAAAATCAAAATGGTCTAAACCTCAAAGGCATAAAACACTTCATGTTTGATAAGACATTTCAAGTTTTCTGTGGCACTGCGTTAATTTGAAAAATTAATGCTCTCTGAAAAATTCCCACTGTTTTCCTTCTCTTCAAGTGTGCGGAATCTGGGTGTTGTAGCCTACTTGATAGCTCACTTACCTTTACTGAGCATATTTCCAATGTTACCCGCTCGTCTTATTTTCATTTAAGACGTCTCAGAGTCATTCGTCACTCTGTCTCCTCCTCCTCCATCTTCAATACCTTAATTCATGCTTTATAATGTTCACGAATTGATTATTGCAATGATCTCCTCGTTGGTCTTCCTAAAGTTCGTCTTTCACCGATTCAGTCGGTTCTAAACTCAGCTGCTAGATTGATTGCCCGCCTTCCCAAGTACTCTCACATATCTGCCTTTATGTTTCATGAACTTCACTGGCTTCCTCTCCGTGCTCGCACACAATTTAAGATCCTCACTCTGATCATTAAGGCTCAACGGGGTCTTGCCCCAAAATATCTGACTAATGTTTTACTTTGTCCTCACTCGGCTTCCTCCCACCGTCCAATTCGCTCATCCACCAGATTTGACCTCTTGGTTCCTCGGTCTAGAACTGCTATGGCTCAGTCTCGATCATTTGTCTCAATTGGTCCTTCTCTTTTGAATGCCCTATCTTCTTCTGTTCGCTCTATACTTCTTTCTGGTAGTCTCTCCTCTACTTTGTCTCTTCTTAAAACTTGTTTCTTCTCGCGGGGTCTTGCGCACTGGAAGCGCCTCTGAACGGTTCACCCTACTAGAGGCGCTTTATAAATGTTTAAATACAATACAAAAATACAATACAATACAATTTAAAACACGCTTCTGGAGAGTTGAACTGAGCTTTACTCGCGGTGCAATAGCGTCTTTAATTTATTAAACTATTCACGTGGCAATCAACGATAAAGAATATCCCAAGTAGCCTATTTAGAAATTATTTCTTACGCGATTCTCTCAACTGCTTGCCCATTAATTTTCAGTGCTGCTAAAATTACTTATAATCATTCTTTGCCAGTGTTTAATATTTATTAAATGTATCCATGTGATTATTTTAAGGGTGAAATCCTTATTAGAGATCTGTTCCCGCGCTGCTGCCGTTGCCAAAGTAAGAGACGTTGTCACTATGAATGTGTTAATACATTTCATCTAACATAAACAATGTCCTTCTAGAGACAGTATTCAGATTTGCTGAAAAATGGTGTCTTATATTGTAAAGAATGGCAAGAAATATCATTATCCACAGAGGAGAGTCTATTCGCGTACGTTTGTCTAGGATGCACGCCTACAATTTCGCTGCTATTGACATGAAAACTTACATCTAGGCAGAGGACCACCAGGATCACCCAGTGGAGAGGTGGACCAATCCGCTCATCATGGTGGGCGAGGTGGGGCGAGAAACCCGAATTTCACTTACATGAAATACCACAAAATACCACAATCCCACCCTTACACCTTAGGCACACTGTCACAACTAGTCAACTGAAACCTTGCACATGGGCAGAGGGCCATAAGGACAACCTATAGCCGCACCCTGACCCCACTCCTGACTCAGAGACTTGGTTGCGGAAAAACGGAAATTTTCGGTCAACGCGTGTTATAGCCACAGTTTTGTGGCTGTTCATCTCAAGCCTTCCTGTTCGACAGAAGACCACAAAGACCACAAAGACCACCATGCCCCACACGCCTCCACCTCTGACTCTGGAATAGGGTGGGGTAAAAAACACCGAAATTTCCCAGGAAGCGCCGGGTACCCAATCCAGAAACTATAACTTGATAGCAAGAATTCGCTTATAAGATGTAATTAATGTAATATGTTTATTAATTATGTAATGATATATTGGAAAGAACAGACTGGATGATTAACATAATCTTATTGCAATTTTTGTGATTGTTATAATCGAAAACTTGTGCAGTACCACTTCAAAATAAAATTTAATGACTCAGAGTAAGCATAGGTCTAATGCTTTCTGGAACTATGATGCTGGTGATGTTGGGGGAGATGATTGCGATGATGGTATTGTTGGGGGATGATGTTGGGGAGATGGCTATGATGTTGGTGATGTTGAGGATGATGGTTATGATGATGATGGTGATGCTGAGGACGATGATTATGATGGTCAGGTTTCAAGCAAAACATTGACTTTGTCAACTGTAAATATTCCAACAGGTTTAAATGTAACGACAACTCCAACACCAACGCCAACAACGCCAACAACAACAGGGTCAATTGGAACAGGAACGCATACAACCGTTACATGTATGTAGCCTATTTTATATTCCGTGTACGGTATACGGGCACAATGCATTCGCATAGACATGTATGCGCTCATAATTACGCTGGTGTTTGTATGCATTATTGCGTGCGTGCATCCATCCATGCATCTAAATAATTATAATGAATGTCTTGAAATTTGAATTACATATTATTAAAATTAATCTTTGACAAAACTTTGCAATGTATTTTTCCTGGGTATTGGTGCATGCAAATTGTACAAATTATGTATAATTTGTGTAGGCCTACGAGTTCAAATTGTTCATGTATGCATGCGTGTACACTGTACAATAGGTTTAAAAGCATGCATAGGCTTAGGCTACATGTAGCCTACAATGTAGGCCTACTGTCTTCGTATGTACGCGAATGTAGATTAAATGAGTCTTTGAATGTGAGTGTATACATTGTGCGATTAGTAAGCTTATGATTGTTTCCGTGCACACAAAACAAGTTACGCGCTGAGACTCTTTAGACCTACGCAGTGTTTTGCTTCTCGATTCTATGGATTTATATAGCGCCTCTCGAAGAATGACCATTTATAGTTTTAAATGCATTGAATAACAGTTATGACTTTGTATATTTATCACACAATAGATGCAGTGGGTAGAAGCAGGTTTAGCCGAGGAATTTACAAGATTTTTTGATCAATCAATCAGAGGCCTAATGAATGTCTGTAATTCATTGAATTATTAGCTACTCGTCTAATTATTTATTCGTTTTTCTTTTATTTACAGCCACATCTGGAACGCCTACAGGTATGCTAGACATAGGTTACTTTGAAAGCTGACTTGTTAAAAGAACTTGGTAGTAGTCGGGTGTTACAATTTACATAACAGTAGGCTATTGCATAAATAGTTACGCTCACACACGCTCGTCGCTCACACACGCAGACACACACTGAAACATTATTATTGTGTCCAAATTGGACAAAGTTCTTAGAAAAAGAAACAGTGAAGATAGGTGGTACCTTATCATTGTGAGGCGCGGCGGTGTAGAGGTGAGTTCGGTGCCTTTGAGCCGGAGGATTCCATGTTCAAATTATTATACACCTCAAGCTGATGCGTAAGGACCTTGAACAAGTCCGTCACTCACAATTGCTCGTGCGCTCCAGCGTGAAGCTCCGATTCATTGTACGCGCTGTAGTTCGGAGCACCTCTGTGTAGCGAACAGGAAAAGACGCATTAGCAAACATGAGAAATAAATAAGTAAGTAAAATGGACCACTTAGTAATTGCTCGGAATTACTGCACTCGCAATTCAATGATTTGTTAATGTATGCTCATTGCTCACGCATTGAAATATTTTAAACTTTCGTCCGTTTCTTGCATGTTGCTTTTAGTATCGCAAACACCGACGACACCTCCAGGTTAGTCAGGCAAAATTACACAGTGGTTTCGTTATCAGATAAGCGCAAATAACTTGGAACATTGTGTATGGAATGTCACAGAATTTCGTTTGTACATTTATTTAGTCTATGCAGGCCTAGGCCCTACTAATGGCTATGGTCACCTGACCAAAGTCAGTGCATCTAGATATACGGTCGTGCTAGGTTCATTCATTCATTCATTTCGTGAATTTATATAGCGCTTCTTCAAGAAACCTACTCAGAGGCGCTCCCAGCCCAGCCACAGCTAAAATAATAAGTGTTCAACATCTCTTATTATTGATGACAGTATAAATGACTTTGATAAAGATGACAGTATAAATGACTTTTATAAAGATGACTTTATAGCCTAAATGACTTTTGTAAAGATGACAGTAGGCCTATTATAGATCTAAATGACTTTTATAAAGATGACAGTATAAATGGCTTTTATAAAGATGACAGTATAAATGACTTTTATAAAGATGACAGTATAGCCTAAATGACTTCTATAAATATGACGGTATAGATCTAAATGACTTTTATAAAGATGACAGTATAAATGACTTTATAAACTACTCGACGGACGCACCAATGATAGGTGACAGTGTTGCCTGCGATATTCACGAACGCTGCCTCTGGCACGTCGTGGACCCGTGGTCGGCGATTTATTTTGGCTCCAGGCAATGCCATGTGTCATATAAGTTAACATAGTATGTCACTACATAGTACTTTCTCTTTCCGCCTGTCACTTTTGTTCAACGAACTGACTTTTTGGGAATGACTTGAATATGGCTTGTAGCGCCATCTACATTATGCATGATAATTATTTCAGGGTTGTTGCGACCATTCATGCGTCGTTTTCTGTTGCATCGTTTTCTGTTCTGGTAGAAGTTCTCCCGAGTGTAATCTAACATCATGCGTTCTTATTTTTCCTTTTTCTCTTCGCCACGGAACCCAACTGGATAGGCCTAAAGCTTTTCAGCGCAATGCTGAACATTTCGAGCAACATGGCTGCTTGTTGTGCAACTAAACGGGCAATCGGAAACTTTGGTGACTTGTAGCCTACTAAAAATCTGAGAAGCTTTTCTTCAACATTTTGTCAAAAACTTTTGAGCGTGCAACACTCTGACTTTCGACGATTGCAACGCATTGTTTTGAACTGTTGCATGTTTTTATTTGTTGCGCAGTATACTGTTACATCACGGTTGATCAGATCAACAGCTATACAGGAATAGTGTATCTGGAAATAGACGGTTTACCAGGATTCACATATGGAGATATAGAATTGCACATTGGAGACACAGTGACTGTCGGCGAGGTTGTTTACATCGACGCATGCAACACTTAGTAAGATACCTACCAACAGTTTGACAATTGAGGAAATTAATTAAGCTAACAGTGTTGCATACTAATCATTAAAATCACAGAACGTATATTTATTGTGCAGACCAATGTGCCATTATCAATAATTTAGCATGCTCGACCGGTCTAGTTTAATTAGCTTCTTTTCAAATCTCGAAGATGACTTTAAAATCAGGCTTAGGTAGCCTATTAAACGTCCTACTCCTCCATTTTAATGTTTATTAGTAAGGAAGGATTTGAAATGAACTGTCATCGCGGATCTTCCCGTTAAAAATAATCTAGAATGGAATCCATCTTAAAAAACTACAATTAGATACATTTTCCAAGCAAACTACAAGGTAGGCCTATAAAGTAACGAGCGAAACTATTCAAAGGTTAAGCCAGAAATAATGTCAGTTGACGGCAACGGCCTGTGTAATCATAAGCTGTCGTTAAACTGCGGGTCTACCCATACTCATAGGGTTGAAAAGGAAGATGAGCTTCGAATGAAACACTTTCAACTTTAGATCGATATATATATATATATATACATAAAATATATATATATGTATTATATATATATATTATATATTATATATACTGATGTTATCTATGTATCGCAAACTGAATCGAAATGAGACTCAAACTTTTCATGATAAGAACTAAAGGTTATGAAACTGATATTCAACGTCGATTTATAAGTAAACATTTTCGTCTCTTGGTAGCGTATTTAAAGGTCGATGTGAACAAAATAATATATCATTAATTGCGTATCATATAACATACTATTCTGTCTATTTTTTTCAGCCAGTGCGAACCATACGGCATTCTCAGCCCTCAAGTTAGTATTTATATGAAGATTTCTCTGCGCTCATCATTCATGCAATAATTGTACAGAAGACGCTATATATATTTATAGCTTTTCGGAATCGTCATTAATAATTATTATTTAACACCATGGCTAAGCGCTAGTTAAAGAGCGACGCGCAGTCCTTATATTCTTTGTTCCTGATGATTACATGTTTATGACAGATTTATGTTTGGCATTGCGGCTACTGAGACCTCGTTGCAAGGTCTTGCTGTCAGAATAATGTCTAACCGTAATCGAATATCAAATTGAAATTGTGCGATTGTTTGTACGAGTATCATTTTGATTTGTTACAGACTATTACTGGATTATCGTGGTCCAATCCCAATGACCTGTGTATGAATTACTTCTGCTACTATGGCTTCATCATCCATGCAGAATATCCACACGATTGCAGTTGTACAGACGTAAGTTCAATTTGACTGCAGCGTAGAATTCATCCCCACCCTCTGAACCAAGTATTTTCAAGACGTGAATAATGAAAATACTACTAGAGATGACTAAGACCGATAGACTCATGAACATACATGTATTGGCCTATTTATACAAAGCATGCAAGTACACACAGTAACTGTTGTTGGCCTACATGAATGTCTTCTTACATAATATTAATTTTATATCCAAACATAGCAAAAGAATATATTGCTGCATACATAGCCTATGCACTGTAATACAATGTCATGCCTCTTATAATGGTGTTATCATAATGACCTGGGTATCGCTGAACAGAAATGAACACATTGAACAGCGAATGAAATATCGCATGTGGCAACTATATAGATGGATGATAAGTGCGGTTCATGAATCCGAAGATATTACACAGTTTTTCCAGAGGTATCAAACCTCTCTCGCGGCAGTTCTCAAATTTGTTTGGCTCTCTCTCTCTCTCTTATCTATGTGTACGTTTCTAGAAAGGGATATAGTGTCGTTGATCTGACTTTGATACAAAATGGGATACAATCTCTTAATTGTGATTTTTGTCTAAATGAAGCGCAAGTATTATATTTTTCTTCTTCCAGTAGGCCTATTGAAAACTAAGAAGTGTCCAAGCACCTAAAACTATTTTCCCAACTACTAACTTAACTTCAGTGCTACAACTCTCAGTGATAATCTTTCTTCTAGGTAAATATTATTTTTTTTAGATTAAATATGTGCATATTATTTGAAGGGTGAAATCAACGTTGAACTAGAGTTTCCGGACTGCTGCGGTTGCCTACAACGTAAGACATTTGATTATTACGAATGCATGATACATAGAATGTCTTATCCAATCAATGTATGCTTATGGGCATTATTAAGATCTTTTGAAAATACGTTGATCCCGATTACAAGATATACTCAGGACTATTATAAACTCCACCTTAACATTGAGAATTCAGATTAAGATTTTCATCCACAAAATGTTTTAATAACACATTTGAAAACAGACTCTAAGATTAGGCCTAACATTGTAGTTTTCGTGATCGTTATTGTTATGGAAATTTTATGTTGCGCCCCTGAAAAGAATGCTTTTCGAATGCTTTCTGGAACTCACAACAGAAAACAAAGATCGTGTTCAATAGGTATTAATGAGGCATATGTGGTACAAGATATAAAAAAAGGTCAGAACGAAAAGTGGCAGTCTACATGGCTACACACCATGACACACGCTAAATTTGAGAAAATTAAGACGACCAGCTTGAGATTCTCTCGTGCCGAGACGCGGATGTTAACGTTGAGGTAACAACCATGTCCAACACAAAGTAGGCGATGTTAGCGTTGAGGTAACAACCATGTCCAGCACAAAGTAGGCGATGTTAGCGTTGAGGTTACAACCATGTCCAGCACACAGTAGGCGATGTGAGAACAGCGATATCGAAACAAAGACGCAATGTTAGGCCTACCTCAGATAAGATGTTGTCTTAAAGTGACATTGAGATCTATGAGAAATAATAATATTATTTTAATAATAATATTATATTAACAATATTAATATTATATTAAACGGCTCACAGAAAAGCAAACGATGTTCAAGGGAACGTTGAATATTAAAAGCGGATGCGACACAATTGAGCGTGAAAGAGACCTTGAATGTGAATGCCACGATATCTCCATGGCTCTGAGCCGAAACCTACTGGTAAAATCTGCCGAACGAGGCAGATTGCAGAACCAGTAACTCAGCCTCGCTGCATCATGGGTCATCTGTGAAGGCTAAATGCAATGATTCAGATAAGAACAATGAGAACGTTTAGAACGTAGTCGGCAATGGCATTTGCAGCGTCAAGATCATTGCGGACATTTAGTTATAGCAGGGAGTGACTCTACATTTTCGACATTAAGAATACAATGATATTGTTACAAAATAATTAAAGATATAATTGAAGATGACTTAAAATCGAGGAAACTGGTCGTTTAGTTTCAAGGTCGCGGTTAAATGGATTGCATCAGAAAGAAAATGACGAATATTAACTATTTCTAAACAATGACAATGCTGTTGACGACAATGGTAATGATAACGGTAATGGCAATGATAATGACGATGATGGCGATTTGGACAACGGCGGTAAATATAATGATGCCATTGATGGCAATTTCAGCGAATACAACTGACACAACTCCAACTGGAACAACTCCGATTATAACTGATACAACTCCAACTCCAACACCAACTGTGACAACTCCAACTGTGACAACACCACCTACAACGCCACCCACAACTTCATCTACAACGCCACCCACAACTTCATCCACAACGCCACCCACAACGCCAACTACAACACCTACAACGCCACCACCAGGTATGTTTATTGTATCTATAAATTTATAAAGCGCCTCTCACAGTGCACACCAATCAGAGGCGCTCCCAGTACGTTAGACCAAGAGAACAAAAATAGTCTTGAGACATCGAAAAGAGGCATTTGGCCCACCACTTAATATGGAGGAACGCGTTGAAGGAGGAAGCTGGTTCCACAATGCCGGGCCAATGAGAGCAAAGGCACGCATTTTAGCCAAGGCAGTCCTAGCTCGCGGGACGAAGAGATCATGCTGATCAAAGGAGCGTAGCGGGCGAAGAGAAGTTTATGTCGAAACATCCATGATTGTGGCTAGGTACAGACGCATGTCAACGCTTCATTATGCCTGTGTGTATAGAATATAGGCCTATGCATGAGTATTATATGCCTCGGAATAATACATGTATAATCTATTCTTGCATGCATTCTCCCTGCTGCGGGTATGTGGACTCTTGCATCAGTTATATGCCGATGACATCGAAGCATATGTTCACTGCCGTGCCGCGGATGCAATGGACTCTGTTGTGCTGATAAATAATTATATGATCTGCCATTAATGCTCTTTTTGGCTGGGTGGTTTCGAATCGTTTGCTGTTGAATCCATCCAAAACCCAATTCAGTTGGCTTTGCGGTCGCAGGCAGTAAACTTGTTTAGACTTGCACCTTTAGACTGAGACCTTCTCCATATTGAATTATCTCATACCGTCCGCGATCTTGGAGTGACACTTGACCAAGAACTTAGTTTCTCACAGCATGTTAACCTAGTAACACGAAGCTGCTACTACCAGCTCCGTCAGTTGCTTGTTATCCTGCGGTCCCTATCCCATGATGCCGCACTGACCCATGTCCACGTATTGGTTACCAGCAGAGTTGACCATGGCTGCTGAGTTCTTGCTGTTCACCCATCTAGCTTAATAGGGCGTCTTGAGAGAGCCCTGCTCTCTGCTGCTCGGCATATTGGTCATATTCTAAGGTATGCATCATTTCTGCTTACATGCGTGATGTTTTGCACTGGATTCCAGCCTCACAGCGCATCTCCTACAGAGTAGCAGAACTTGTCTGGCGGTGTTCCTCTGGTAGTGCTCCGTCCTACTTGTCTGATCTGTCAACCCGTCTCTGACTTAGTCTCCTGTCGAGCTTTTCGCTCTTCGGCTATTGGGTATCCGATGGTCCCTCGATACCTACAACATCACGCGCCATATATCTTACAATTAATGTCTTGTACCCCAGAATAACCATTAAGCTCGTGCTATTTGGTCACATATGCAGAATGAGTGATGACATAAAAATAAAGAGGGTGATGTTCGGAAGAATGGAAGGAGTCAAGGAGGGGTAGACCACATAAGGAATGGCTGGACAAAATGACAGACTGACGCGTAACGCCAATACAAGACCTGACTCAGGCGACCTTGGAAAGACAAAAATGGCGAGAAATAACGAGGATGGCAATCGTAGCAGCAGGCACTTATGGGCACTGGTCCCTTGGTTTTTGATGATGATAGCGACCTCATAATAATGGTGAAAAATATCTTTCACCAATTGTGTATAATTGAAATCAAGACTGGGAAAATTAAAAATTCCAGCGAATAATTGGTCAGCCAGGTTTGCTGGTTAGTGACGGATAGTGATACCAAGGCGCAATGGTATACATAGAACGACTAAAGGATTATCTGACACTATGGAAATTACTATTTGAAACATGGAAGCCTTTATTGTTTAGCGTTGTCAATGTCTGTTCCTACTTTTTTAGATCTAGATTTTATACAGAGACCATCTCTATATAAAAATGTTTCTTTGTTTCCACGCAGTTCGCTGTTACATGACGCGTGTCGATGTATACGGTGATACACCACCCTCATCCAGTGGAGATTTACCTGGAGATGATACAAACGAAATAGCTTATATCGAAGTGAACGGTCAACTAGGATACCAATATGGAGATACACGAGTGAATATTGGAGATGCAGTGTCTATCGGCGTCGTTGTTTACATCGGTCCTTGCAGATCTTGGTAAGATAGGCTACCGATTACCATTATGACATGTAAGTAGGTCTAAATACATGCGTCTCAAGTTTTAACTTCAGTCGCTGATCACAAAATTGTTGTTCAGACCGGAGTGCCAAAGACGTGTTACGATTTCCACAGTGCCTTCCGTTAGCTGCAAATTTTGGCAGCTGTGAGATTGAATTGGGCGCCGTAATTCTATTTTGTTCAGGGATCTGGGCAATATTCCTTTATTGCACAGACTCATTGGCACCTAAATGTCTGGTCCCAACTGGTCTGAAGCGTAAAATAGATAAATTATAATGTAGGTAAATTATGAATGTTGCTTCTTCATATGTTCGGTGGATCTGTTTAATGTTGATGTGTTCATGAAGTTGAATCTAACGGTTCATCTGGATTTTCCTATTCATTTGACGTGAAGAGCAAGAGAACTTAAGAGGCGCTTAATTTATGAGGGAAACAGAGCCTTTTAGGCCTACTGTGACTGTCAAGTTGAGTACTCAATGATACTGACCACAGCTAATAAACTGTGGCACTATCGTAATTATACTCAAACTGTGATCACGCATATTATTTTAATATTTGAAGTATGCCTATCTGCATCTAAGTTCTGTCTTTGATAAACGCTTTCTGCTCGTCTTTCGAATAATGAAACTAGAGTCCCGGATACAATGAACAGTGATATCCTATTCGCTGGAAGTAACAAGACGCTGGACACAATGTCATAGACATTCAGTTTTAAGTCGTCTTAACTTATAATTAGCTTATCATTGCAGATAGAAATTATTCAATAAGCACCTCATGCGCATTGCTGTCAATGGAGGTTGTGAGCAAAATGCACTGGTTAACAAGATCTTTGTTTATTGTCACGGGCTCATATTGTTTTACCAATAGTTTCACAGATTTCAGCTACCTTTTAACCGAAAATATTTTTCTTCTGCAGTACCTGCAACGAATATACTCATTCTATGATTTGTAACGTAAGTATCGTGCTTTTGAAAGTTTCGTTTTCCTACATCAGTCATTTAACCTTTGCGCATCATTGAGTTTTGGAGTCGTCATCGTTATCATTGTTGCGTATTTGCCTTCATTTCTTTAAGATAACCTCGTCAGAAACATTCCTTATAATATTGTGAATAGGCCTACGGCAACAGAGATCGACAACAAAATTTTGGCGTTGAAGGTGCTCAACTCGTTGGGTGCTCCGTTAATTAGATCTATAGGCTAACCACAAGTTCAACACATTCTGCCACGATTGACAATAACGTGAAACGACTATCATAGTAGGCTAACTACTTTAAGTTGAACGTAGGCTAACTATTGTTCTTATCGTTTCAATTTTACAATAATGATTGAATATGACGTTCGTGTTTTCATATTTTCTATTCGCACTGCGACGCGTTACAGTCATTGCGCCTTTGCTTAAGACTGACTAGTGACTACCATTAGGCTCTGAGTTTTGTTAATATTCGCTATGTCTGTAAATTTTAAAGTTATCGTATTGCATTGCGGTCTTTGCAGGCGTTGGCTAATTCCTTAAACTTATCGAGTCACATGCCTACTAATGATCACACGGTTCTGTTTCAACATTCATTTATTGTCGACTATGGTGCTTTTATTTTTCTAATTTTTAGGCTCAAACATTGTTGTGCGTTACCGTTTTGTCTATAGCTAACTGACTAGCATTTTGAATTTCACTTTGCTTTCAAATATGGAAATTAGCGTAATATGGCTCCTTGGCCCTGGCATTATCTTTGTTATTATTGCGATGTAGTCGACATAATGCGCTACTGAATCTGTGAGCGGCGCTATATAAATGTTCAATTACAATTACAATTACAATGCATGCTATAGTTCAATAGCTTAGCCTAATGTGGTTTTGCGATTAGGCTACATCTGATTATCGCAAAAGCGCAATCCATTACAGTCCGTGTTGGCCCGTCTAGTTATACATCGCTACAATCCAAAGTATAGCCCAGCATTCGAACAGCGGAGTGAAAATGAAGATAAAAGCCTATTCACCTCTGCCGTGACGGAATCGGGACATGCACCTCTATCCTATAAATAGACCACTCCCCTTTCCTTCTATTACATGCTTTCCGTACCACATGACCAAACATCAATTGTCTCAACCTAATGAGAAAAAAGTTTTTAAAATAAAAAAATGCTTTACGATGCTTAATTAATTTTCACGTACACCAAAGTGCGGTTATGTTGTTGGATTAATAAAGAACATACATAGCCTACATACTAACTCACTCACTTGATTACTTAATAGAAACGATGTATCATCGAAACTGTTACAGGACATCAGCGGAGAGTATAAAAATCCCGTTGACGATTGCGTTAGCTACTACTGCTATGGTGGCAAATTGGATTATGGAAGTCCCATCTCTTCACACTGGTGTGATTGTAAAGAGGTAAATAGATTATTTGTTCCAATTGATTTAAACTTAGAATTCACCTACATCTCTACCGATTGCTCTCACCAGAATGCTCTTGTCCAATTTTTGGTTTCTATACCTTTAGTCTTTGTTTATTTTTTGTCTCTGCTATTCTCGTGACTAGTCGAGAATTGTATCCGTTTAAGAATCAATATTTTTAGAGTGTATTTAATTTTAGCCCAATAACATTCGTTTTTCGAACAAATCGACCAAACCTCCAAACAGCACACGTAAATGTGTCAAAGACTTTCGAAGTTTATTTTCGAACGAGACCAAAAGTTCTTCTAGTTGAGATACTGTCAAGATCAGAGGTACTCAAGTATTCACACACACAAACATAATTATAATACATGAATATTCTACAGACAAAAGCATACTTATATACATACACATTATGCACACATAATAGGCTATTAATTTATACAAATTATAGCCTATAATAGAGACCTACTGTAACAGTTCTATGTGTACGCAGTCTATAATCATATGTACGCATATGCGATCGTTTGAATTGTCAATTCTGGTAGTCAATGCTGATCAACGCTCGAACCAAGTGTTTGTAAAGATATTTAAATTGCTGCCTATAATTGACTGTAAATTAAATGTATTAAATTTGTGTTTAGGGTTATAGAAATGTCGAACTACCTGCTCCGCTTTGCTGCACGTGTGAGCCTATACCACGTAAGAGTCGTGATAACTGTTACTGTTATACTTTGATATTATAAAATTCATTTACTGTATTAGTCAGATCTGGAAAATACAGTGTTCCAAATTGGAAGGTACTGACATAACTCAAATTTCTAAGTTCATAGTTTGAACAGGTGGAATTGAGCAAATAGCCTATAATTTAATGAGAAGTAGATTGGCTGATTACATGTGATAGTAATTTGTTGAAACTTTATAATGATTGTAATCCAAAGCATAACGATTGCGCGGCTTGAAAAAGAAAATATCCGATGTCTCTTCGGATCTGAACACAAGGAACAATTAGCAATAAATGTTCTTCGACCGCCAAAACGTGCAAGTAAAGCAGGACAAAGAGGAGTAGACCGTAATTTGAGAGGAGCGGAATTTAAATAAAGACGGAGGAGAGAACGTGGGACACATACGGGCATTGACCCAGGTTGTCCTTCATGCCTCTCTCCCAATTTTCTCTTCAATCAGACAAGGTGGTCTAGGTGATCTAGGTGCTCCAAGATGTTAATGTCATGGAGCAGACCTTTGACTGGACCGGTTAAAGCAGGGCAGCATGACGCGAGACAGACTCAGGCAGAGAGTGGCGTCGGACACCTACGGGCTGTCAGCCCATGGATAAGGAAGAAGAAGACGAAATTCAATCACGCAATCCAGTCGACGCAGTGCTTAGACTGAGCAAACTAGTATTGTTGAATGAGACCGTGACAATGGACTGAGTAGCGGGAGCTGTGATCCTTGCGATAGATATCATTCAGTAACTAAAAAGATGAAAAAGACGGCGAGTCAGAAGGCGGGTATTGCAACCAGTAGTCCATGCGCAATCGTCTAGAAGAGACAAATGTCCTTGAAAGTGTTTGAGTCGTCAAGTGGATGAGTGACCTAAGAGTCTGAAGTTGCTATGAGCCAGAACGCTATCGTAGCTGTATGGCTCGGAGCCGAAACCTAGTGGTCAAATGTATGTCGCAAAGGTAGTTCGCATAACCAATGACTTAGCCGAGCTGGATCCCGAGTCATGTGCGACGAAACTTGTTGCAAAGGCTGCCTTGGTAAACGACAGTGACAACGACGACGACGAGAATGATGATGATGATGAAGACTGTAATGATGATCAGTACAACGACGACCATGATGATGTCTGCGGTTAATTTAATGGTATTACTGTTGACTATTTCAGAAACTACGACAACGACATCTACGCCAACTCCAACGATATCAACAACGCCAACTCCAACAACTCCCACTACAACTGGAACAACTCCAACCCCAACTCCAACAACTCCATCAACAACTCCAACCCCCACTACAACTGGAACAACTCTAACCCCAACTCCAACAACTCCCTCAACAACTCCAACTCCCACTACAACTGGAACAACTCTAACCCCAACTCCAACAACTCCCTCAACAACTCCAACCCCCACTACAACTGGAACAACTCTAACCCCAACTCCAACAACTCCAACAACAACTCCAACTCCCACGACTCCAACTCCAACAACTACGCCAACTTCACCTCAACGTATGTATCATTCCGAGTGTCCATTTATTCCTCAAGAAGCTATCGTTATCAACCAAAATGTAGATATAAAGCACATTCTGATACGTGCAAAATTGCATCCCACTAGCAGTTAAACCTTAATATTAATTATTGTACCCCGCAAATTTGTGGCGAATATCAGCGCCTTTCACAAAATGTGCATGATTTCGCACAAGTCTGTAAACATCTAGATATCAAGAGAACAGTGAGCGAGAGGTTTGCCCATGGTGAATGAATAAATATTGACAACTAAACCAACCGGGTTAAATAGAATGACCAAAGGGCCATCGAACACGTTGGATTTTTGTCTTTGGAACAGGTGATATTTGATTCTATAGTGTTGTGGTCCTTGCTATACGCAGCTGTGTAAGTTTACATACCGCATGTACGTATGTACATGCTTTTGTTTGGAAGAGCGCGCTGTTACATGACGCGTGGCGATTTATAAGGTGATACATCATTCAATGGAGATTCATCTGGAAAATTGATTGTGTAGCGTTGGCGTCTATCCGATACGAAGGTGTATAAGTTTATAATATACCTCATGTAAGCATGCTTTTGTTTGGAACAGCTCGCTGCTACATGACGCGTGTCGATGTATACGGTGATACACCACCCTCATCCAGTGGAGATTTACCTGGAGATGATACAAACGAAATAGCTTATATCGAAGTGAACGGTCAACTAGGATACCAATATGGAGATACACGAGTGAATATTGGAGATGCAGTGTCTATCGGCGTCGTTGTTTACATCGGTCCTTGCAGATCTTGGTAAGATAGGCTACCGATTACCATTATGACATGTAAGTAGGTCTAAATACGTGCGTCTCAAGTTTTAACTTCAGTCGCTGATCACAGAATTGTTGTTCAGACCGGAGTGCCAAAGACGTGTTACGATTTCCACAGTGCCTTCCGTAAGCTGCAAATTTTGGCAGCTGTGAGATTGAATTGGGCGCCGTAATTCAATTTTGTTCAGGGATCTGGGCAATATTCCTTCATTGCACAGACTCATTGGCGCCTAAATGTCTGGCCCCAACAGGTCTGAAGCGTAGCCTAAAATAGATAAATTATAATGTAGGTAAATTATGAATGTTGCTTCTTCATATGTTCGGTGGATCTATTTAATGTTGATGTGTTCATGAAGTTGAATCTAACGGTTCATCTGGATTTTCCTATTCATTTGACGCGAAGAGCAAGAGAACTTAAGAGGTGCTTAATTTATGAGGGAAACAGAGCCTTTTAGGCCTACTGTGACTGTCAAGTTGAGTAACCAATGCTAATAAACTGTGGCACTATCGTAATTATACTCAAACTGTGATCACGCATATTAATATTTGAAGTATGTCTATCTGCATCTAAGTTCTGTCTTTGATAAATGCTTTCTGCTCGTCTTTCGAATAATGAAACTAGAGTCCCGGATACAATGAACAGTGATATCCTATTCGCTGGAAGTAACAAGACGCTAGACACAATGTCATAGACATTCAGTTTCAAGTCGTCTTAGCTTAATGTTGCATTGCAGATAGAATTTATTCAAAAAGCACCTCAAGCGCATTGCTGTCAATGGAGGTTGTGAGCAAAATGCACTGGTTAACAAGATCTTTGTTTATTGTCACGGGCTCATATTGTTTTACCAATAGTTTCACAGATTTCAGCTACCTTTTAACCGAAAATATTTTTCTTCTGCAGTACCTGCAACGAATATACTCATTCTATGATTTGTAACGTAAGTATCGTGCTTTTGAAAGTTTCGTTTTCCCACATCAGTCATTTAACCTTTGCGCATCATTGAGTTTTGGAGTCGTAATCGTTATCATTGTTGCGTATTTGCCTTCATTTCTTTAAGATAACCTCGTCAGAAACATTCCTTATAATATTGTGAATAGGCCTACGGCAACAGAGATCGACAACAATATTTTGGCGTTGATGGTGCTCAACTCGTTGGGTGCTCCGTTAATTAGATCTATAGGCTAACCACAAGTTCAACACATTCTGCCACGATTGACAATAACGTGAAACGAATATCATAGTAGGCTAATTACTTTAAGTTGAACGTAGGCTAACTATTGTTCTTATCGTTTCAATTTCACAATAATGATTGAATATGACGTTCGTGTTTTCATATTTTCTATTTGCACTGCGACGCGTTACAGTCATTGCGCCTTTGCTTAAGACTGACTAGTGACTACCATTAGGCTCTGAGTTTTGTTAATATTCGCTATGTCTGTAAATTTTAAAGTTATCGTATTGCATTGCGGTCTTTGCAGGCGTAGGCTAATTCCTTAAACTTATCGAGTCACATGCCTACTAATGATCACACGGTTCTGTTTCAACATTCAATTATTGTCGACTATGGTGCTTTTATTTTTCTAATTTTTAGGCTCAAACATTGTTGTGCGTTACCGTTTTGTCTGTAGCTAACTGACTAACATTTTGAATTTCACTTTGCTTTCAAATATGGAAATTAGCGTAATATGGCTCCTTGGCCCTGGCGTTATCTTTGTTATTATTGCGATGTAGTCGACATAATGCGCTACTGAATCTGTGAGCGGCGCTATATAAATGTTCAATTACAATTACAATTACAATGCATGCGATAGTTCAATAGCTTAATGTGGTTTTGCGATTACATCTGATTATTGCAAAAGCGCACTCCATTACAGTCCGTGTTGGCCCGTCTAGTTATACATCGCTACAATCCAAAGTATAGCCCAGCATTCGAACAGCGGTGTGAAAATGAAGATAAATCCTATTCACCTCTGCCGTGACGGAATCGGGACATGCACCTCTATCCTATAAATAGATCACTCCCCTTTCCCCCTATTACATGCTTTCCGTACCACATGACCAACCATGAATTGTCTCAACCTAATGAGAAAAAAGTTTTTTAATAAAAAAAGTGCTTTACGATGCTTAATTAATTTTCACGTACACCAAAGTGCGGTTATGTTGTTGGATTAATAAAGAACATACATAGCCTACATACTAACTCACTCACTTGATTACTTAATAGAAACGATGTATCATCGAAACTGTTACAGGACATCAGCGGAGAGTATAAAAATCCCGTTGACGATTGCGTTAGCTACTACTGCTATGGTGGCAAATTGGATTATGGAAGTCCCATCTCTTCACACTGGTGTGATTGTAAAGAGGTAAATAGATTATTTGTTCCAATTGATTTAAACTTAGAATTCACCTACATCTCTACCGATTGCTCTCACCAGAATGCTCTTGTCCAATTTTTGGTTTCTATACCTTTGGTCTTTGTTTATTTTTTTGTCTCTGCCATTCTCGTGACTAGTCGAGAATTGTATCCATTTAAGAATCAATTAGAGTGTATTTGATTCTAGCCCAATAACATTCGTTTTTCGAACAAATCGACCAAACCTCCAAACAGCACACGTAAATGTGTCAAAGACTTCCGAAATTTATTTTTGAACGAGACCAAAAGTTCTTCTAGTTGAGATACTGTCAAGATCAGAGGTACTCAAGTATTCACACACACAAACATAATTATAATACATAAACATTCTACAGACAAAAGCATACTTATATACATACACATTATGCACACATAATAGGCTATTAATTTATACAAATCATATAATAGAGACCTACTGTAACAGTTCTATGTGTACGCAGTCTATAATCATATGTACGCATATGCGATCGTTTGAATTGTCAATTCTGGTAGTCAATGCTGATCAACGCTCGAACCAAGTGTTTGTAAAGATATTTAAATTGCTGCCTATAATTGACTGTCAATTAAATGTATTAAATTTGTGTTTAGGGTTATAGAAATGTCGAACTACCTGCTCCGCTTTGCTGCACGTGTGAGCCTATACCACGTAAGAGTCGTGATAACTGTTACTGTTATACTTTGATATTATAAAATTCATTTACTGCATTAGTCAGATCTGGAAAATACAGTGTTCCAAATTGGAAGGTACTGACATAACTCAAATTTCTAAGTTCATAGTTTGAACAGGTGGAATTGAGCAAATAGCCTATAATTTAATGAGAAGTAGATTGGCTGATTACATGTGATAGTAATTTGTTGAAACTTTATAATGATTGTAATCCAAAGCATAACGATTGCGCGGCTTGAAAAAGAAAATATCCGATGTCTCTTCGGATCTGAACACAAGGAACAATTAGCAATAAATGTTCTTCGACCGCCAAAACGTGCAAGTAAAGCAGGACAAAGAGGAGTAGACCGTAATTTAAGAGGAGCGGAATTGAAATAAAGTCGGAGGAGAGAACGTGGGACACATACGGGCATTGACCCAGGTTGTCCTTCATGCCTCTCTCCCAATATTCTCTTCAATCAGACAAGGTGGTCTAGGTGATCTAGGTGCTCCAAGATGTTAATGTCATGGAGCAGACCTTTGACTGGACCGGTTAAAGCAGGGCAGCATGACGCGAGACAGACTCAGGCAGAGAGTGGCGTCGGACACCTACGGGCTGTCAGCCCATGGATAATGAAGAAGAAGACGAAATTCAATCACGCAATCCAGTCGACGCAGTGCTTAGACTGAGCAAACTAGTATTGTTGAATGAGACCGTGACAATGGACTGAGTAGCGAGAGCTGTGATCCTTGCGATAGATATCATTCAGTAACTAAAAAGATGAAAAAGACGGCGAGTCAGAAGGCGGGTATTGCAACCAGTAGTCCATGAGCAATCGTCTAGAAAAGACAAATGTCCTTGAAAGTGTTTGAGTCGTCAAGTGGATGAGTGACCTAAGAGTCTGAAGTTGCTATGAGCCAGAACGCTATCGTAGCTGTATGGCTCGGAGCCGAAACCTAGTGGTCAAATGTATGTCGCAAAGGTAGTTCGCATAACCAATGACTTAGCCGAGCTGGATCCCGAGTCATGTGCGACGAAACTTGTTGCAAATGCTGCCTTGGTAAACGACAGTGACAACGACGACGACGAGAATGATGATGATGATGAAGACTGTAATGATGATCAGTACAACGACGACCATGATGATGTCTGCGGTTAATTTAATGGTATTACTGTTGACTATTTCAGAAACTACGACAACGACATCTACGCCAACTCCAACGATATCAACAACGCCAACTCCAACAACTCCCACTACAACTGGAACAACTCCAACCCCAACTCCAACAACTCCCCCAACAACTCCAACCCCCACTACAACTGGAACAACTCTAACCCCAACTCCAACAACTCCCTCAACAACTCCAACCCCCACTACAACTGGAACAACTCTAACCCCAACTCCAACAACTCCCTCAACAACTCCAACCCCCACTACAACTGGAACAACTCTAACCCCAACTCCAACAACTCCAACAACAACTCCAACTCCCACGACTCCAACTCCAACAACTACGCCAACTTCACCTCAACGTATGTATCATTCCGAGTGTCCATTTATTCCTCAAGAAGCTATCGTTATCAACCAAAATGTAGATATAAAGCACATTCTGATACGTGCAAAATTGCATCCCACTAGCAGTTAAACCTTAATATTAATTATTGTACCCCGCAAATTTGTGACGAATATCAGCGCCTTTCACAAAATGTGCATGATTTCGCACAAGTCTGTAAACATCTAGATATCAAGAGAACAGTGAGCGAGAGGTTTGCCCATGGTGAATGAATGAATATTGACAACTAAACCAACCGGGTTAAATAGAATGACCAAAGGGCCATCGAACACGTTGGATTTTTGTCTTTGGAACAGGTGATATTTGATTCTATAGTGTTGTGGTCCTTGCTATACGCAGCTGTGTAAGTTTACATACCGCATGTACGTATGTACATGCTTTTGTTTGGAAGAGCGCGCTGTTACATGACGCGTGGCGATTTATAAGGTGATACATCATTCAATGGAGATTCATCTGGAAAATTGATTGTGTAGCGTTGGCGTCTATCCGATACGAAGGTGTATAAGTTTATAATATACCTCATGTAAGCATGCTTTTGTTTGGAACAGCTCGCTGCTACATGACGCGTGTCGATGTATACGGTGATACACCACCCTCATCCAGTGGAGATTTACCTGGAGATGATACAAACGAAATAGCTTATATCGAAGTGAACGGTCAACTAGGATACCAATATGGAGATACACGAGTGAATATTGGAGATGCAGTGTCTATCGGCGTCGTTGTTTACATCGGTCCTTGCAGATCTTGGTAAGATAGGCTACCGATTACCATTATGACATGTAAGTAGGTCTAAATACGTGCGTCTCAAGTTTTAACTTCAGTCGCTGATCACAGAATTGTTGTTCAGACCGGAGTGCCAAAGACGTGTTACGATTTCCACAGTGCCTTCCGTAAGCTGCAAATTTTGGCAGCTGTGAGATTGAATTGGGCGCCGTAATTCAATTTTGTTCAGGGATCTGGGCAATATTCCTTCATTGCACAGACTCATTGGCGCCTAAATGTCTGGCCCCAACAGGTCTGAAGCGTAGCCTAAAATAGATAAATTATAATGTAGGTAAATTATGAATGTTGCTTCTTCATATGTTCGGTGGATCTATTTAATGTTGATGTGTTCATGAAGTTGAATCTAACGGTTCATCTGGATTTTCCTATTCATTTGACGCGAAGAGCAAGAGAACTTAAGAGGTGCTTAATTTATGAGGGAAACAGAGCCTTTTAGGCCTACTGTGACTGTCAAGTTGAGTAACCAATGCTAATAAACTGTGGCACTATCGTAATTATACTCAAACTGTGATCACGCATATTAATATTTGAAGTATGTCTATCTGCATCTAAGTTCTGTCTTTGATAAATGCTTTCTGCTCGTCTTTCGAATAATGAAACTAGAGTCCCGGATACAATGAACAGTGATATCCTATTCGCTGGAAGTAACAAGACGCTAGACACAATGTCATAGACATTCAGTTTCAAGTCGTCTTAGCTTAATGTTGCATTGCAGATAGAATTTATTCAAAAAGCACCTCAAGCGCATTGCTGTCAATGGAGGTTGTGAGCAAAATGCACTGGTTAACAAGATCTTTGTTTATTGTCACGGGCTCATATTGTTTTACCAATAGTTTCACAGATTTCAGCTACCTTTTAACCGAAAATATTTTTCTTCTGCAGTACCTGCAACGAATATACTCATTCTATGATTTGTAACGTAAGTATCGTGCTTTTGAAAGTTTCGTTTTCCCACATCAGTCATTTAACCTTTGCGCATCATTGAGTTTTGGAGTCGTAATCGTTATCATTGTTGCGTATTTGCCTTCATTTCTTTAAGATAACCTCGTCAGAAACATTCCTTATAATATTGTGAATAGGCCTACGGCAACAGAGATCGACAACAATATTTTGGCGTTGATGGTGCTCAACTCGTTGGGTGCTCCGTTAATTAGATCTATAGGCTAACCACAAGTTCAACACATTCTGCCACGATTGACAATAACGTGAAACGAATATCATAGTAGGCTAATTACTTTAAGTTGAACGTAGGCTAACTATTGTTCTTATCGTTTCAATTTCACAATAATGATTGAATATGACGTTCGTGTTTTCATATTTTCTATTTGCACTGCGACGCGTTACAGTCATTGCGCCTTTGCTTAAGACTGACTAGTGACTACCATTAGGCTCTGAGTTTTGTTAATATTCGCTATGTCTGTAAATTTTAAAGTTATCGTATTGCATTGCGGTCTTTGCAGGCGTAGGCTAATTCCTTAAACTTATCGAGTCACATGCCTACTAATGATCACACGGTTCTGTTTCAACATTCAATTATTGTCGACTATGGTGCTTTTATTTTTCTAATTTTTAGGCTCAAACATTGTTGTGCGTTACCGTTTTGTCTGTAGCTAACTGACTAACATTTTGAATTTCACTTTGCTTTCAAATATGGAAATTAGCGTAATATGGCTCCTTGGCCCTGGCGTCATCTTTGTTATTATTGCGATGTAGTCGACATAATGCGCTACTGAATCTGTGAGCGGCGCTATATAAATGTTCAATTACAATTACAATTACAATGCATGCGATAGTTCAATAGCTTAATGTGGTTTTGCGATTACATCTGATTATTGCAAAAGCGCACTCCATTACAGTCCGTGTTGGCCCGTCTAGTTATACATCGCTACAATCCAAAGTATAGCCCAGCATTCGAACAGCGGTGTGAAAATGAAGATAAATCCTATTCACCTCTGCCGTGACGGAATCGGGACATGCACCTCTATCCTATAAATAGATCACTCCCCTTTCCCCCTATTACATGCTTTCCGTACCACATGACCAACCATGAATTGTCTCAACCTAATGAGAAAAAAGTTTTTTAATAAAAAAAGTGCTTTACGATGCTTAATTAATTTTCACGTACACCAAAGTGCGGTTATGTTGTTGGATTAATAAAGAACATACATAGCCTACATACTAACTCACTCACTTGATTACTTAATAGAAACGATGTATCATCGAAACTGTTACAGGACATCAGCGGAGAGTATAAAAATCCCGTTGACGATTGCGTTAGCTACTACTGCTATGGTGGCAAATTGGATTATGGAAGTCCCATCTCTTCACACTGGTGTGATTGTAAAGAGGTAAATAGATTATTTGTTCCAATTGATTTAAACTTAGAATTCACCTACATCTCTACCGATTGCTCTCACCAGAATGCTCTTGTCCAATTTTTGGTTTCTATACCTTTGGTCTTTGTTTATTTTTTTGTCTCTGCCATTCTCGTGACTAGTCGAGAATTGTATCCATTTAAGAATCAATTAGAGTGTATTTGATTCTAGCCCAATAACATTCGTTTTTCGAACAAATCGACCAAACCTCCAAACAGCACACGTAAATGTGTCAAAGACTTCCGAAATTTATTTTCGAACGAGACCAAAAGTTCTTCTAGTTGAGATACTGTCAAGATCAGAGGTACTCAAGTATTCACACACACAAACATAATTATAATACATAAACATTCTACAGACAAAAGCATACTTATATACATACACATTATGCACACATAATAGGCTATTAATTTATACAAATCATATAATAGAGACCTACTGTAACAGTTCTATGTGTACGCAGTCTATAATCATATGTACGCATATGCGATCGTTTGAATTGTCAATTCTGGTAGTCAATGCTGATCAACGCTCGAACCAAGTGTTTGTAAAGATATTTAAATTGCTGCCTATAATTGACTGTCAATTAAATGTATTAAATTTGTGTTTAGGGTTATAGAAATGTCGAACTACCTGCTCCGCTTTGCTGCACGTGTGAGCCTATACCACGTAAGAGTCGTGATAACTGTTACTGTTATACTTTGATATTA
The DNA here is from genome assembly GCA_945859605.1 of Lumbricus rubellus. Classification (NCBI taxonomy): domain Eukaryota; kingdom Metazoa; phylum Annelida; class Clitellata; order Crassiclitellata; family Lumbricidae; genus Lumbricus; species Lumbricus rubellus. The sequence goes on from OX243817.1 coordinate 38,012,030, forward strand.
TAAAATTCATTTACTGCATTAGTCAGATCTGGAAAATACAGTGTTCCAAATTGGAAGGTACTGACATAACTCAAATTTCTAAGTTCATAGTTTGAACAGGTGGAATTGAGCAAATAGCCTATAATTTAATGAGAAGTAGATTGGCTGATTACATGTGATAGTAATTTGTTGAAACTTTATAATGATTGTAATCCAAAGCATAACGATTGCGCGGCTTGAAAAAGAAAATATCCGATGTCTCTTCGGATCTGAACACAAGGAACAATTAGCAATAAATGTTCTTCGACCGCCAAAACGTGCAAGTAAAGCAGGACAAAGAGGAGTAGACCGTAATTTAAGAGGAGCGGAATTGAAATAAAGTCGGAGGAGAGAACGTGGGACACATACGGGCATTGACCCAGGTTGTCCTTCATGCCTCTCTCCCAATATTCTCTTCAATCAGACAAGGTGGTCTAGGTGATCTAGGTGCTCCAAGATGTTAATGTCATGGAGCAGACCTTTGACTGGACCGGTTAAAGCAGGGCAGCATGACGCGAGACAGACTCAGGCAGAGAGTGGCGTCGGACACCTACGGGCTGTCAGCCCATGGATAATGAAGAAGAAGACGAAATTCAATCACGCAATCCAGTCGACGCAGTGCTTAGACTGAGCAAACTAGTATTGTTGAATGAGACCGTGACAATGGACTGAGTAGCGAGAGCTGTGATCCTTGCGATAGATATCATTCAGTAACTAAAAAGATGAAAAAGACGGCGAGTCAGAAGGCGGGTATTGCAACCAGTAGTCCATGAGCAATCGTCTAGAAAAGACAAATGTCCTTGAAAGTGTTTGAGTCGTCAAGTGGATGAGTGACCTAAGAGTCTGAAGTTGCTATGAGCCAGAACGCTATCGTAGCTGTATGGCTCGGAGCCGAAACCTAGTGGTCAAATGTATGTCGCAAAGGTAGTTCGCATAACCAATGACTTAGCCGAGCTGGATCCCGAGTCATGTGCGACGAAACTTGTTGCAAATGCTGCCTTGGTAAACGACAGTGACAACGACGACGACGAGAATGATGATGATGATGAAGACTGTAATGATGATCAGTACAACGACGACCATGATGATGTCTGCGGTTAATTTAATGGTATTACTGTTGACTATTTCAGAAACTACGACAACGACATCTACGCCAACTCCAACGATATCAACAACGCCAACTCCAACAACTCCCACTACAACTGGAACAACTCCAACCCCAACTCCAACAACTCCATCAACAACTCCAACCCCCACTACAACTGGAACAACTCTAACCCCAACTCCAACAACTCCAACAACAACTCCAACTCCCACTACAACTGGAACAACTCTAACCCCAACTCCAACAACTCCCTCAACAACTCCAACCCCCACTACAACTGGAACAACTCTAACCCCAACTCCAACAACTCCAACAACAACTCCAACTCCCACGACTCCAACTCCAACAACTACGCCAACTTCACCTCAACGTATGTATCATTCCGAGTGTCCATTTATTCCTCAAGAAGCTATCGTTATCAACCAAAATGTAGATATAAAGCACATTCTGATACGTGCAAAATTGCATCCCACTAGCAGTTAAACCTTAATATTAATTATTGTACCCCGCAAATTTGTGGCGAATATCAGCGCCTTTCACAAAATGTGCATGATTTCGCACAAGTCTGTAAACATCTAGATATCAAGAGAACAGTGAGCGAGAGGTTTGCCCATGGTGAATGAATGAATATTGACAACTAAACCAACCGGGTTAAATAGAATGACCAAAGGGCCATCGAACACGTTGGATTTTTGTCTTTGGAACAGGTGATATTTGATTCTATAGTGTTGTGGTCCTTGCTATACGCAGCTGTGTAAGTTTACATACCGCATGTACGTATGTACATGCTTTTGTTTGGAAGAGCGCGCTGTTACATGACGCGTGGCGATTTATAAGGTGATACATCATTCAATGGAGATTCATCTGGAAAATTGATTGTGTAGCGTTGGCGTCTATCCGATACGAAGGTGTATAAGTTTATAATATACCTCATGTAAGCATGCTTTTGTTTGGAACAGCTCGCTGCTACATGACGCGTGTCGATGTATACGGTGATACACCACCCTCATCCAGTGGAGATTTACCTGGAGATGATACAAACGAAATAGCTTATATCGAAGTGAACGGTCAACTAGGATACCAATATGGAGATACACGAGTGAATATTGGAGATGCAGTGTCTATCGGCGTCGTTGTTTACATCGGTCCTTGCAGATCTTGGTAAGATAGGCTACCGATTACCATTATGACATGTAAGTAGGTCTAAATACGTGCGTCTCAAGTTTTAACTTCAGTCGCTGATCACAGAATTGTTGTTCAGACCGGAGTGCCAAAGACGTGTTACGATTTCCACAGTGCCTTCCGTAAGCTGCAAATTTTGGCAGCTGTGAGATTGAATTGGGCGCCGTAATTCAATTTTGTTCAGGGATCTGGGCAATATTCCTTCATTGCACAGACTCATTGGCGCCTAAATGTCTGGCCCCAACAGGTCTGAAGCGTAGCCTAAAATAGATAAATTATAATGTAGGTAAATTATGAATGTTGCTTCTTCATATGTTCGGTGGATCTATTTAATGTTGATGTGTTCATGAAGTTGAATCTAACGGTTCATCTGGATTTTCCTATTCATTTGACGCGAAGAGCAAGAGAACTTAAGAGGTGCTTAATTTATGAGGGAAACAGAGCCTTTTAGGCCTACTGTGACTGTCAAGTTGAGTAACCAATGCTAATAAACTGTGGCACTATCGTAATTATACTCAAACTGTGATCACGCATATTAATATTTGAAGTATGTCTATCTGCATCTAAGTTCTGTCTTTGATAAATGCTTTCTGCTCGTCTTTCGAATAATGAAACTAGAGTCCCGGATACAATGAACAGTGATATCCTATTCGCTGGAAGTAACAAGACGCTAGACACAATGTCATAGACATTCAGTTTCAAGTCGTCTTAGCTTAATGTTGCATTGCAGATAGAATTTATTCAAAAAGCACCTCAAGCGCATTGCTGTCAATGGAGGTTGTGAGCAAAATGCACTGGTTAACAAGATCTTTGTTTATTGTCACGGGCTCATATTGTTTTACCAATAGTTTCACAGATTTCAGCTACCTTTTAACCGAAAATATTTTTCTTCTGCAGTACCTGCAACGAATATACTCATTCTATGATTTGTAACGTAAGTATCGTGCTTTTGAAAGTTTCGTTTTCCCACATCAGTCATTTAACCTTTGCGCATCATTGAGTTTTGGAGTCGTAATCGTTATCATTGTTGCGTATTTGCCTTCATTTCTTTAAGATAACCTCGTCAGAAACATTCCTTATAATATTGTGAATAGGCCTACGGCAACAGAGATCGACAACAATATTTTGGCGTTGATGGTGCTCAACTCGTTGGGTGCTCCGTTAATTAGATCTATAGGCTAACCACAAGTTCAACACATTCTGCCACGATTGACAATAACGTGAAACGAATATCATAGTAGGCTAATTACTTTAAGTTGAACGTAGGCTAACTATTGTTCTTATCGTTTCAATTTCACAATAATGATTGAATATGACGTTCGTGTTTTCATATTTTCTATTTGCACTGCGACGCGTTACAGTCATTGCGCCTTTGCTTAAGACTGACTAGTGACTACCATTAGGCTCTGAGTTTTGTTAATATTCGCTATGTCTGTAAATTTTAAAGTTATCGTATTGCATCGCGGTCTTTGCAGGCGTAGGCTAATTCCTTAAACTTATCGAGTCACATGCCTACTAATGATCACACGGTTCTGTTTCAACATTCAATTATTGTCGACTATGGTGCTTTTATTTTTCTAATTTTTAGGCTCAAACATTGTTGTGCGTTACCGTTTTGTCTGTAGCTAACTGACTAACATTTTGAATTTCACTTTGCTTTCAAATATGGAAATTAGCGTAATATGGCTCCTTGGCCCTGGCGTTATCTTTGTTATTATTGCGATGTAGTCGACATAATGCGCTACTGAATCTGTGAGCGGCGCTATATAAATGTTCAATTACAATTACAATTACAATGCATGCGATAGTTCAATAGCTTAATGTGGTTTTGCGATTACATCTGATTATTGCAAAAGCGCAATCCATTACAGTCCGTGTTGGCCCGTCTAGTTATACATCGCTACAATCCAAAGTATAGCCCAGCATTCGAACAGCGGTGTGAAAATGAAGATAAATCCTATTCACCTCTGCCGTGACGGAATCGGGACATGCACCTCTATCCTATAAATAGATCACTCCCCTTTCCCCCTATTACATGCTTTCCGTACCACATGACCAACCATGAAATGTCTCAACCTAATGAGAAAAAAGTTTTTTAATAAAAAAAAGTGCTTTACGATGCTTAATTAATTTTCACGTACACCAAAGTGCGGTTATGTTGTTGGATTAATAAAGAACATACATAGCCTACATACTAACTCACTCACTTGATTACTTAATAGAAACGATGTATCATCGAAACTGTTACAGGACATCAGCGGAGAGTATAAAAATCCCGTTGACGATTGCGTTAGCTACTACTGCTATGGTGGCAAATTGGATTATGGAAGTCCCATCTCTTCACACTGGTGTGATTGTAAAGAGGTAAATAGATTATTTGTTCCAATTGATTTAAACTTAGAATTCACCTACATCTCTACCGATTGCTCTCACCAGAATGCTCTTGTCCAATTTTTGGTTTCTATACCTTTGGTCTTTGTTTATTTTTTTGTCTCTGCCATTCTCGTGACTAGTCGAGAATTGTATCCATTTAAGAATCAATTAGAGTGTATTTGATTCTAGCCCAATAACATTCGTTTTTCGAACAAATCGACCAAACCTCCAAACAGCACACGTAAATGTGTCAAAGACTTCCGAAATTTATTTTCGAACGAGACCAAAAGTTCTTCTAGTTGAGATACTGTCAAGATCAGAGGTACTCAAGCATTCACACACACAAACATAATTATAATACATAAACATTCTACAGACAAAAGCATACTTATATACATACACATTATGCACACATAATAGGCTATTAATTTATACAAATCATATAATAGAGACCTACTGTAACAGTTCTATGTGTACGCAGTCTATAATCATATGTACGCATATGCGATCGTTTGAATTGTCAATTCTGGTAGTCAATGCTGATCAACGCTCGAACCAATTTTTGTAAAGATATTTAAATTGCTGCCTATAATTGACTGTCAATTAAATGTATTAAATTTGTGTTTAGGGTTATAGAAATGTCGAACTACCTGCTCCGCTTTGCTGCACGTGTGAGCCTATACCACGTAAGAGTCGTGATAACTGTTACTGTTATACTTTGATATTATAAAATTCATTTACTGCATTAGTCAGATCTGGAAAATACAGTGTTCCAAATTGGAAGGTACTGACATAACTCAAATTTCTAAGTTCATAGTTTGAACAGGTGGAATTGAGCAAATAGCCTATAATTTAATGAGAAGTAGATTGGCTGAATACATGTGATAGTAATTTGTTGAAACTTTATAATGATTGTAATCCAAAGCATAACGATTGCGCAGCTTGAAAAAGAAAATATCCGATGTGTCTTTTGATATTATCACAAGAAACAATTAGCAATAAATGTTCTTCGACCGCCAAAACGTGCATGTAAAGCAGGACAAAGAGGGGTAGACCGTAATTTGAGAGGAGATTAATTCAATCACGCAATCCAGTCGATGCAGTCATCGCCTGTTACAAATGACGGTATTTTAAAGCTTAGCCAATCATTCAAGCCGTGCTTAGACTGATCAAACTAGTATTGTTGAATGAGACCGTGACAATGGACTGAGTAGCGAGAGCTGTGATCCTTGCGATAGATATCATTCAGTAACTAAAAAGATGAAAAAGACGGCGAGTCAGAAGGCGGGTATTGCAACCAGTAGTCCACGAGCAATCGTCTAGAAGAGACAGATACCCCTGAAAGTGTTTGAAGTGTCAAGCGGATAGGTGACCTTAGAGTCTGAAGTTGCTATTAGCCAGAACGCAAGGGTAGATCTATGACTCTGAGCCGAAACATAGAGGTTAAATAAGCTTATATGTTGCAAAGGCAGATCGCAGAAATACTAACTTATCCTGAATCATGTGCGGTTAAATTCCGCGACACAATCGGTGAGGTGATAGCAGTGATAGCCTACTGTTATTAGAGCGTGCATGTATTCGATGATGGCTTTGCCAACGTCCATAATCATGTCGGTCGCAACTTTAGATATAGTCGGGTGCAACGTTGTTGTTTTCCATACTTGAACTATGGCTCGCCAGCTTCTGCTGGTGTATTCAAACGGTTGGTGATATTTAAGAGCAGGGTAAATCGGTTCATATATTAATAGCTTGCATTAAAGCATGCGGAGCATAAGAGAGCTTTGCAAAAATAAAACATTTTTGATCTTCTTTCTTCTTCTGGTTCTCTGCCCCTAGGCAGGTTCGGCTGTCCAATGTCGCCACTCTTCCCTCCGCTGGGCCTTCTCCTTTAGTTTCTGATATCCGATCTTCTTCATCAGTGTGTCCAGCAACATCTGTCGGGGTCTTCCTCTTGTTCGTTTCCCCTCCATTTGTCCTTCTAACACCGTTTTCACCGGACTGTCTCCTCTTAGCATATGCCCTATCCAATTCTTATGCCTTTCTCTGATTGTTTTTATCATTGTTCTTTCCTCTCCCACCCTTTCCAGCACTTCCTCGTTTGTTCTGTGTTCCGTCCAGCTGATCTTCTCCATTCTTCTCCACGTCCACATTTCAAACGCTTCGATTTTCTTTATGTCTTCTTTTCTCATGGTCCAGGTTTCGGAACCATACAACACCACACTCCACAACAGTGTTTTTATCATTCGTTTCTTGAGACTTCTGTTTAGCTTTCCTCGAAGTAGTTCTCCTCTTTTCGTAAATGCCTCTTTTCCCATTGCAATCCTCCTTCTGATTTCCTTATGACATTTAGCATCCGTTGTCATCAAGCTTCCCAGGTAGCAAAATTCCTTCACCTGTTCTATCCCTTTGCCTTCTATTTGAATGTCGACTGTAGTTTCTTCTCCCTTGCTGATCTTCATTACTTTTGTCTTCTTGATGTTAATTCTCATGCCATATTCAATTGACGTTGTTTTCAATCTATCCATCACTTCTTGCAACCCCTTCTGACTTCTCGCTAACATTGCCTGATCGTCCGCAAACCTCAAAGCCTTAATCCATCTTCCTCCCACCTTTATGCCTTCTTCCAGATCATCTAATGCTTCTCTGACCAGTTCTTCTATATAGATGTTGAATAAAAGAGGTGATAGAGGGCAGCCCTGTCTCACTCCTCTGCCCACCTTTCCTGGTTCTGAGTACTCTCCGTCGATTCTTATTCGTACCTTCTGCCCCATGTATAAATTTCCTATCAATCTTCTGTCTCTCCAGTCTATTCCCACCCTCCTCAGTACATGTAGCAGCTTTCTCCAGTTGATTCTATCAAATGCCTTCTCATAATCTACAAAACATATGTATACGTCCTGTCCATTCTGACAACTCCTTTCTGTTAGTATCCGCAATGCTCCGATAGCGTCTCTTGTTCCCACACCCTTCCTGAAACCGAATTGGTCCTCTCATAGTCCTCCAATTGTCTCTGTTTTTCCCAGTACTCTTTTCGCCAGTATTCTTACCATGATTTTGGATGCATGGGTGAGCAAGCTGATGGTTCTGTGTTCTTCACATGATGTTGTATTCGGTTTCTTCTTAATCGGTATGATGATTGCTTGTAGGAAGTCTTCTGGCCATACTCCCGTTGTATATATGTCCTGGCATATCTGTACTAGTTCATTCATGGCTCCTTCCTCCAGACTTTTGAGCATTTCTGCCGGTATGTCGTCTATTCCCTCCGACTTGTTGTTTTTCATTTCCCGTATGGCTGCCCGTACCTCCTCTGCCATCACCTCCGGTCCAGTGTCTTCCTCTCTCTCCTCTCGCTCAATATCTTGGATTCCTCCATCAAGATCTTCGTTTCTGTAGAGTTCTTCTACATACTCCTTCCATCTGTTTTTAACCTCATTTATTTCATTCAGTATGTTCCCCTGCTTGTCCTTGATCTCTATTCCTCCTCCTCTGCCTGGTTTCTTGTTTAGCCTTTTCACATTTTCATACACTATGTCATATCTTCCTCTTTCCTGTAGCTCTTCTAACTCCCGACATTGTTCCTCCCACCACTTTTCTCTTGCCGCTTCTGTTGTTCTTCTTAGTTTGTTGTTCAGTCTTTTGTATTGCGTCCTCGCTATTTCAGTGCTTTGATGTTTCCATTTTCTCCTTTCCTCCATTTCCTCTATCATTTCTCTCGTGATCCATGGTTTTCTAGGGAGACTCTTCTCTTCAGTTCCTATGATGTCCTTTGCGCTCTCTATAATGTTTTCTTTCAGTCTTTTCCATCTCTCTTCTGTGTCTTCTCCATCGCCGTTTGTTAGATTCTCTTCTATTCTCTCTCCCAGCTGTTTGCTTTTCTCTATAAGGTTGTTCTAATGATAGTTAAATAATAAACAAAATATTGCAAATGCCGGTTGGTCGTGAAAGTGGGTCGAAAATTCACAAATAGCCTATTGCATTCAAAGTTCAAATTGGAGTACGAACTCATAGCGAATACGAACACATTGTTGGCGATGATGATGTTAAGAACGACTACGATGGTAATGATCAAGACAAAGGTGACGATTAGGACAACGACGACGATGATGACGTCGGTGAATTTAATGGTAATCTTGTATCTGATGTCAATTGCAGCAACAACAACTCCAACTGTTAACACCCCACCTCCCACTGAAACAACAACTCCAACTGTAACAACTCCACCTCCCACTGGAACAACAACTGCAACTGTTAAAACCCCACCTCCCACTGAAACAACAACTGCAACTGTTAAAACCCCACCTCCCACTGAAACAACAACTCCAACTGTAACAACTCCACCTCCCACTGGAACAACAACTGCAACTGTTAAAACCCCACCTCCCACTGGAACAACAACTGCAACTGTTAAAACCCCACCTCCTACTGAGACAACAACTCCAACTGTAAAAACCCCAACTCCCACTGAAACGACACCAATTCCATCAACAACAACTCCAACTCCAACAACTACAACTCCTCAAGGTATGTGTATTTCCAAGTGTTCGTGTATTCAAGTATATGCAAGTATTTTGTTATGCACATGTAGGCCTAGGCCTACAAATATGCATCGTTTTATGCTCCCGGAATAAGTGGAACTGAACTTATTTAATCCAATCTTGCAAGTCTGTATGTACTTGTATTCAACATGCATATTGAATTATTGCTTTACCCAATGGAATTCAGACGTGACTTCAAATTTTTTTTGTTATTACTATAATTGCCAGCGTCGAATTGTCACCGTCTTGATGGCCGGTCAGATTTGGATTTACGGAAGGCTGAAAATAGTAGACCAATATTATCGGAAACTTACTGCTAAGCGTGAAGGGGGGACTACGATCATATTGCATTGCAGTAGGCCTACCTAACGTAAGCGAAACAGCTGCCATTCTGCTCTGGTAGGACCTGGTGCTGATTCATACCTATAGCCTATGTAGCATATTTTATGCAATTCAGTGTCTATGCTATTCTATACCAAAGCATTACTGGTAAGAGACGTGAATAGAACTCCTACTGTATTGCAAGTGACTATGCTGTTTGATTAGTTAAATGGTCTTTTTGATGACGTTCATGAGTGCGGTTGAGATTTTGATCTGTATTTTATGGTAGCGACTGTGATTGGGCAGCAAATGAGTTTAGGCATACACCATCTTAACTCTGATCGTTTATTTAACCACTATGTAAGCTTACAGCCTTACACTTGCTTTTGTTTTTACGCAGTGCGCTGTTACATGACTCATTTCGATATATACGGTAGCACATCCCCCGTATCCTCGGGAGCGGATGAGGACAACATAGCTTATATCGATGTGAACGGTCAACTAGGATACCAATATGGAGATACAATAGTGAATGTTGGAGATCCAGTGCCTATCGGCGTCGTTGTTAACATCGGCCTCTGCAGAGTTTGGTAAGATTATCACCTGGCATAATGATATGTTACAAGTAAATTAATGTACCGCGATCTTAACACTGCGGTCGATCAACATAATTGTTCAGCACAGAGTGTCAAGTAGCCTATGCATTACGATTTCCACAGCAACTTCCTTGACTTCAAATTTTTGCATGGATCCGTAAGATTGAAATTTGCGCAGTAATTCATGTTCTGACATGCTGCATCGTTATTCCTTCACTAATCACACTCGTGATTGCCTGAAATTTCCGGTTCCATGTGGTGGCATAGTGTGCCTTAAGTATTCGTAATCCAATTATAGGTAATTTATGGAGATGGCGAACGATATATCTGATTAGTGTATTATTTGTGTGCATAGATTTTAATCTACCTGTTTATTTTAATTTTGATATGCATTTAACATTATTTATATAATTATTTTTACATTTCTATAGCGCCCCTTCAAACTCGCTACCCAGATGTGCTCCTGACTACAGTGCGGGCACTGAATCGGAATTTCACGTCGAAGCGCTGAGCAATTGCGAGTGAAGGACTTGCTCAAGGTCCCTACGCGGCGGTTTGAGGGAGATTCGAATCTGCAACCATCCCTGAGTATTTCAGCGTGGACCCTATTTGCTGGAAAGTAAGAGCAAGCTGGGAAAGAAATATACTCAACTATAAGTCGGCAAAATGTAAGGCTGCATTGCAGAAGAAATGACTCAAGATGCACTTCGAACATTTTGCGTCAATGCGGTGGTGAAGAAGGGACATTCTACGTAGACGAGTTCTTTTCGTAATGTTCCGCTTTCTGAAAACAATTCAGAATGTTAACGTTAGGCCTATTTAATGCAGCATCTGCACTAATTTATAATATTATTTTAAGCTATTAGCCTATCTCGTAACTAAAATATATTTTTTTCTATTGCAGTTCCTGCGACGATTATACAAGAAGCATGGCGTGCCACGTAAGTGTCGTGTTTTTTAAAGTTTATTTACCCACATTATCAGCCGTTTAACCTTGACGCATCGTAGAGTTTTTTGGTCGTAATGTTTATAATTTTAAGACAACATTTGTCTTTCACTTCTTTAAAAGAACCTCGTCAGATGCACTCTCAAAATTATGACGACGGAACAGAGATCGATAAAATGTTTCCACGCTCAAGGAGCTCACATCGTTGAATTCTATGTGATGCTAAGGTAACCTGTTACACGACCAATCGAACATTATAGTGGAACACTGATGCACCATTTTGGATGATCTAGTCGTCGAACAATTTGTTTGCGATGAACATTGAACAATTATAAATCCCATTATGTGTCGCCCTATTTAATATCTCAGTGAGATCGCCATGTCTCATTATATGTAGGCCTAACAATATTTTTTTATTGAGCAACCGGTTAGGCCTACAGCGTACACCGTTATGTAGTTGAAACGACTCACAAGAACATTAATCTTAACTATAAGCTTAGCCTACTAACAGAACAACCAGCAAACGCTACGGACCTCGAACTTGTAGGCTTTTATTTTGTTAATTCACACTCTAACGTTGCTATACTTTGTCGTTTTGTTTGCAACTGACTAAAAATTTAACTTTCACTTTCCTTTTAAATATAGAAATTAATGAACATGGCTCCTGGCGTTCTCTTTGTTATTATTTCGACATAAGGCATGCGTTAATTCAATATCTGATTTGTATTAAAGCGCCTGTGCATAAGCTCGTTCCCGCGACTTCGCTTTTGTGGGCGCTGTAGAAATTTTCAGATTATGATTACGATTAGGCTACGATATCTAAATGTATGCTTGTGATTGCATGTGATTAACAGAGGAGATGTGTCGTATGAAATGTTTCAGGACATTGACGGAGGGTGGAAGAACCCATACGACCATTGCGTTGGCTACACCTGCACTGCTGGAAAAATTAATTATTATGATAACGTCTCCTCACATTGGTGTAATTGCGTAGAGGTAAATAGATGGTTTGCTCGAATTGATACCTGCTAAGAATTCATTTGCGTCACATGAACATAAAGAAGTGCACACATGCAAGCGCATTTACGTATACACACTTAAATACACGCATGCAAACTGAAATAAGTTCACACACACACACATACACACACACATATATAATTATATATAGTACACACTGTATATAGGCTACATTATGGCTAGTTGGCTACATAGAAACGTAACTGAATTCAATTGCGTGACTTCTCTGCTAATGCTATTCCCTGATTGGCCAGAATTAAGAGATACCTGTTTTCTGATGCAACGCCTCTTTATAGCTAGTCAGCGGTTCAGCTCGATGGCCTGTCGAGTCACTTTAGCTGAGCTACAGGAGACTTAATTATTTTCACATTTATAATAATTTAGAACAATAGCTACTGCTTCCATTGTTAAGTGTACCTCTTGTCACTGACTGAGGTTGATTGTTGAAAATAATAATAGGATAATAATAATTATTATTATTATAATTAACGCTACAACCTGGTCACTTTCAAAGGCACTTTTGCCTCACACCCTGAAGACGAGGCCTGACCCACCAGACGTTCATTCTTCAGTTAATAATAGTCCATTAGTTCCTGGGGGATAGAAGTACCTCAGGCCAAGAAAAATAATAATAATAGCAGTGGCCTGACACTCCAGACAATAATCCTAACTAATAATAATATTCAAGTCCCTGTGGAATGAAGAACATCAGGGCATAATATAATGATAATAATATCAATAATAAGACGATTTTTATGACGCCATAGCTCAGTCGAGAGGGGGAAGGGTGTTGCACATGAGTAAAAAAGTTAACGGCAGCCATGAATTGCTTGTCTATAATTGTTCTGATATCATTAAGAACACCTTGTCTGCAAGCATATCGTTCCGATATAATTATGGCTCAAAGCGAAATGGTTTCTCTGGATCATTAGTACAGCAAAATCAGCTACCATTTGTCTTTCTTGCACGATTGAAGCAAACGCATTTATTTGATCTAGAACTTTTCTCAATGCTTTGAAGGTAGGCTATTTATGTGACTCACTTGACTGTTAATTTAGTTCAGTAGGCCTACGCATGAAATTAGTGTCTAGCTTCTAAGATAATTGGATTGCTAGTTATCGACTAGCATATATAAAAATGGTTTCATTTTATTTCAAGGGTCGTACGAATAAGATTGAAGAGTATCCGCTTTGCTGCTCGTGCACTCAAGGTAAGAGACGTGAATAGCCTACTCCTACTGTGTGATGTATGAAATCCTCAAATGCCTGAGTTCAGCAGGCCTACGCAGAAAATTATTAGTCTAGTTTCTAAGATAATTAGATTGCTGGTTATCGTAGAGAAACGTCAATTGGAATTGAAGGATACGAACAGAACTCTAAATTCTAAGTTCACAGTTACACGAATGATACTGTTAGAATTCAGCAAATAGACTCTGGTCTACTTTAATATAATTATTGAAAGGCATTTGTTTATACCGGGTGGCGCATAAAAAACGTTCCCAAACTTTGCTAACCTGGCAATTAAACAATTTTAAAGTAAATTGAATCATAGTAGCCTATATAAAAGTAATCATAATTCATATTTGTACGGCACAGCCAAAATTCAGCCCAAAATACTCAACAGTTTGAGAGAAATTGTTGTTGGAACTGCATGACCCATGGTCAAAATTTTGCACAGTACTGTTGTTTAGTGATGATTTTTTACGCGAACAAAATGTTTAGGCCTAATTGCTCCGCCGCCTTCTGTTGTAACGACTCTTGAACGCTGTTTCCCCTGTCCTATTGACTTCTCTAGTTGTCGTCTAATAGAGGCCATTTTGCAACGATGCGAAGGAACACCGTCTTGTTGAAAGATGCAATTGTCGTCAAGATAAAGTCTACGTCGACATTCGGAGTGTGCTTATTGCGTAACAGAATTCTTTTTACTGAGCTACGTGAAATGTTCAGAGTGCAGGACATTTGGTGCTGAGATTGATGTGTGCCAAGTGCATTTTCCTGCGATTGACACAACTGCTCCAGCCTACTGTAGCAGTCTCAGCATTTTCAACAGTCGCTGCAGTTGTTGAACGACCACTTCCAGGCTTGCGAGCAACGCTACCAGTTCAATAAGCTTATTAATTACTCGGTTTATGCTTTGTCTTGACCAGTTTTTACGCCGATATTCCTGAACGACTCGCTTGCCTCGCCAGCCCTTCTCCTCAAATGATATCTTAATAACAGCGAGATCATCGTTTGAAAACACTATGTTTTATTGTTTACTAATTCGAGGACCAGTTTAATCAGGATGCTCTCGTTATGTCACGGTCAAATAAATGACGTAGTTTTGTGCAAAATTTGTAAGCAGGTAAGACGTCATAACCTTGCCGCAGGGTGTGACTTAATAAACGTACACTTTTGAAATTTGCCATTGTGCACAGAAATAATTTCTTAACATTTTGGTATAACTTAATATTTGATATCTCTGAAATTAGATCTTTGCTAGGTTCACAAACTTTGGAAACGTTTTTTATGCGCCACCCGGTATAAACTGTAAACGGACTGAATGCACATGATAATTGTAGTAATTATAAAATTAACAGCCCGCAGGAAAAACCCCGCTTAAAGGATCGTGGGAAAATGAAAATATTATGACATGTGCGCTAAATGACAAAATATTGAATATCGCGGTCAGAATTGGGACATAACCAGATACAGACAAAGATAACGAACACTCTGACAACGAAGACAATGATAATAATGTTGATGATGATGACAATGATGATGATGATGATGATGATGATAATGATGATGATGATGATGATGATGATGATGATGATGATGATGATGATGATGATGATGGTGGTGTGATGATGTTGTTGATGATGATGATTTATGATGATGATGATGATGATAATAATGTTGATGATGATGATGATGATGATGATGATGATGATGATGATGATGACGATGATGATGATGATGATGATGATGATGATGATGATGATGATGATGACGATGATGATGACGGTGATGATGATGATGATGATGGTGCTGCTGCTGATGATGATGATGATTGTGATGATGATTGTGATGGTGATGATTAGGACGATGGTTTGGACAATTTGGACTACGACGACGGTGATTTTAATTATGTCATTGATGACAATTTCAGTGCTTGACACGACTACGACTCAAACTCCACCTACAACAACTCAAACTCCACCTCCAACAACTCAAACTCTACCTCCAACAACTCAAACTCTATCTCCAACAACTCAGACTCTACCGCCAACAACTCAAACTCTACCTCCAACAACTCAAACTCCACCTCCAACAACTCAAACTCCACCTCCAACAACTCAAACTCTACCTCCAACCACTGAAACTGTGCCTCCAACGACTCAAACTGTGCCTCCAACCACTCAAACTGTGCCTCCAACCACTCAAACTGTGCCTCCAACCACTCAAACTCTACCTCCAACCACTCAAACTGTACCTCCATCTGGAACTACTCCAACCACAACTCCAGGAACTCCGCCACCAGGTGTGTATGAATCCAAGTTTCATGTTGTTATGCTATGTTTTAAGTGCATACATGTACGCACTTTAAACATGTAAACTGAACAGATGCGTGAGAATAGGCTACGCACCCCACACGAAATGAAACGAAGCGAATTTCTTTTAGTCTTGCGTTTTTTAAAATTAGAATTAGAGATTTTCTCATTATATATTCACTCGTGACCTCATAGATGTTTTTCGTAGTATTATTACATTCATCTAGAAAAACAATGCGGTTTTACAGTTCAATGACAACATCGAACTGCGACCACCTTGATGAGCGATCGGAGTTGCAGTTTCGGAGTTCTGTAAGCAGTTAGTCAATATAGGAAACGGACCATACTGCAGTCCATAGCAATAGCGAAACAACAACAGTAAGTTCTTAGTCATAAATTATAAGTCGGCAACGCTGTGGGATCGGCTGATTCACCTAAAAGCTTGCCGTGAAGTTTGTTTCGTCTGTCGAAAGCAAGAGCTTTGCATCGACGTGAATATCGAGGTACATGTGTATTGTGTATTAGTAATTATTGGACCAAGAACTACAATAATTGAGGAAGGATGTTGATTAGCAAGATAGATTCTCAATTGTAATATGACTTTGCTTGCTTACTTTTCGTTGTAAGCTCTTCTTGCACTTGCAAGACCACAATCATACCGCCCTTGAATCAGTTCTCTCGCACTTTACTCATCCCAACAAAACTTAGGTGCGACGATGTAAGTTTACATGTACTGTACAATCGATAGCCTATCTTCTAGCGTAAGGTAAATTTTACTTACCCGGTATACGATAAGTTAAATACACGTACTAATTCTTGTCGATTAGAATGCTGAGCAGTTTCAGCCTAATTGTTTTTTATATTTAATTAGCCGGAAATAAACAAAGGCCTAAGCTTAAAAACTATTTAAGGAAGGACTGCACTTTATATGTTTTTGTTGTTGTGTCTATTTTCAGAAACGACAACGGAAACGCCGACGATTAATTGTACGTTCTATCTCTTCTGCAAACCTTATTAGAAACGAAAATAGATGCATTACCTTTGTCGAATGTGTCAATAATACTTTTTGAACCAGCCGATAATAATATGACCTAAAATATAATGCATAATTATCAGTGTGAATCACGTATGGCTCAAACATGTGACGGGCGCGGTGGCGTCGTTGCCTTGAAGCCTTGAATGTTCGAATCCACCTCTAACCGCCGCGTTGGGACCTTGAGCAAGTCCTTCACTCGAAATTTCTCGGGCGCTTTTTCGTCATCATCATCATCATCATCATCATCATCATCATCATCATCATCATCATCATCATCATCATCATCATCATCATCATCATCATAGTCGTCGTCATCATCATCACCATCACCACCGTGGTCGTCATCCTCCTCCTTCTTCTCCTCCTCCTCATCATCAAAATCGTCGTCGTCATCATCATCATCATCATCATCATCATCATCATCATCATCATCATCATCATCATCATCATCATCATCATCATAATCATCATCATCATCATCATCATCATCATCATCATCATCATCATCATCATCATCATCATCATCAACAACAACAACATCAACAACCGTGGTTTCAATGCCCGTAGGTGTTCGATAAATATTTTCAGTCTGGTTTTAATGCGTAACATGCGATGCAACGTAATTTTCAGTTCGATGTCTATTATTTTCTAGGCTACTGCCCATTGAAAGCGTACTTGTCGGTAGGAGACGTCGCTTGGATAGATGGACCAAATGGTCCGATATATGTCAATCCAGACACTGTACTAGATCCATACGTCACAGTTCACTTCGGCCCATGCAGACAATGGTGAGTAGGCCTACCTCATTTCTTTCCTGCTGAGGCCATAGAGTTGCTATGGTTACTAAGATATTGGAAGAAAGAATTGAAGTTACGCATGATCATCCATCTTAGTCGCTTGTCTAATTTGAGCTGAGCTGAACTAATGTCCCTTTGTGACGCATTTTTTTGCCATTTGAAAACCGACAATGCATCTTATCAGTCATTGCTTACGTTACGATTGTAGTAAGTCTTAACTGTATAGGTACCGCAGAGGAAGTTTGTGGGACTGGGTGGTGAAGAGGTTTGTACGGGGACTTGGACCAGATTCAGTTTCCGTGCTGTACCGTAGTCGAGAGCGCCTCTGAGTAGTGAAAGCTTGAGGGGGCGCTATGAAGTGTTCATACATAGAAAGGTAAAGGATATCAAAGGCACGTCATTTCAAAGCTTCGGAGAACAGTTGCAACATGGAAAATCTAGATTTAGGAGTCGCTGAACTAGTGCATTATCAGTCGAGTTGTATGTTGAGCCATGTGCTGAGATAGGTTGGCCAATGCCATGCTCTTACTACATGCTTTTGTTTGACATTACGAAATGAACTTTTATTGAACTTTTATTCGTCACTAACTTAGTGTTCATCTTTTTCAGCCAATGCCAAACGAACGGAGAAATGAATTGCAACGTGAGTATACATAGGGCCTACTACATAGCCTACATGATACATCAGTATAGAGAACACGATTTATTTATGCACCGGTTAGAATAAACTCTAGGGATGGCCGAAAGTTTACGTTATAACGCCGCTGATACGTGTGAGGTCTAGTTGCTTCTAACAATCTTTAAAGGTATAATTATTCCACCTTCCATTGCACATCAAGCCTTGTTGTAACAAGAGTTTTTAAATTGTCCAGTTTATACAAGTGTAACGCTCGTAGGCCCACCTTTCTCCCGATCGGGGCGCTACTCCCGATCGTTGCCGTGGAGAGGTGGCCATACTTTTTAATAGGTGCGTGGGACCTGGGGCAAATGACCCGGTCAGACCAAATTCCTTTGGTCTCGCTCCCGTGTTCGGGTTTATTTCTCTTCGAAGTGGAAAAGTGCCAAAGTTGATCGAGGTGTCCGAGGGCATAGGCACGGTCCTTGGTCGGTTGACGACCTCCGGACCGTAGTCCGGAATATCTGGGTCCGTTTGTGCACCTATTGTGAGCGTCCTAGTTTTTGTTTCCTCCCATCTGTCCAACCTTTCTTCCAATTTCCTTCTTTCCTCGTCTCGTCTGTCAGTCACGTCAGTTAGAGTCTGTCTCATTCCCATAATCTCAGACCGTAACTCTTTTCTGTCTCTCTTGGTTTCAGTCAAGACCTCCAACATAACCAACTGTTGCGCCTTCATGTCTACTGATTCTTGCTTCATTCCTTTTAGAGTGTCATTCATTTTATCCAGATGTGCAACCAATTGAGCATAAAGAGGTTCGAGGACTACTTCCGGGGAGGCATTCCTCACTTCTTCTTCTTCCTCTGAACTCAATTCCCCCTCAATGGCTAGTAACTTTAGAGAAGGAGAAGCCATTTGATTTATGATAATGTAATCAAGCAAAACATACGAAGTAATGCAATGGCTACGCCTAATTAGCACAGAAGAACAATATAATGGGAACCACTAAACTAAATAGAGGAAACTACCTACTCTAGATTAATATAGCAAAGTCATAACTCTAAGAAAAGGTTTGTAAAGTCACAACAATTATTACTAATAGTTCACTTAAGGTGCTAGACGGTTCTCTACCCGTTCGCCTAATATTCACGAGACTAATATTACATCACACAAGTAACCACAACTCTCAAATATCATTCACTCATTCAGCCTATAGTAGCAAAGTGAATATACAACAGTTCAAGTACACGCGGTTACTCTTGCAAATGTCCTTCATTCATTCAGCCTATAATGGTGAAGCGACTATTATACAATTCACGTACACGTGACTACACTCTCAAATGTCACTCATTCAACATAGAGTAGCAAAAATGATATTAAATGCACAAAAGCCCTAGCTTCTGCACGGAAACACCCTAGAACCCAGACAATGTTTTAGTCCTTAACTTAGCAGAGGCCTACAATTAAATATCTCTTTTCTCACAAATGAATAAACTACGAAGTACTACCCGTTCGAAAAGGGGCGTTTCCCGTCACTTCTCCAGACAGCATGACGAACGAAACTCGGCCAACGGTATTCTACTGCCACAGCTGTGTCTTCTGTTGCAAGGACCGTCCTTCCGTGGTTTCTTCTTTCACCTTGGTTTCGACCATTTAAAGCTATTAACTCAGCGTAAAGTTATCGAAACCTAACTTCGCAGTTGCACAAGAGTTTCTTCCTGGTTCCACAGTCACGTGACGACCTTCTCGTTCCGCTTCAAGAATAGCTCTGACCACGCCGTCGGAATTCAACTCTCTTCTGCCGTCGTTCCAAGGGAAGCTCAATCTTTTATACTGCCTACGCCCTCTAGCGATTAAACCATCAGCCCGCCTTAAACACCAGCTGCCTTAATCCACTACAGAGCAAAAACCCATCCCCTGTAACGAGGATAGAGTTCGTTACACTCTCTCCAGCTCGCCCCACAAAAATTCTGTACTCACAGAATTTTTCCTTAAGTAGGAACCCAATTCCTCTTAAACAATTAAACAACCATGCACACACACAATAAACGGAGGTCACAAAAATTCCCACTTAACTAACACAAAAACATCAATCATCATTCACCAAAACGGCAGAACAATTTCACACACGAATACACACGCAAATAACAGCCACACAAATAATCTTCGGTCGCTACCAACAACGACTCACAATACACAAATAATCTCAAATAATCAACTCCAGTTACACTCAAACAGCTGTAACTTCCATTCATCAATATGCAAAACACCAATAACCTCAAATCATAAACTCCAGTTACCACCAACGATAACTCTCATCATACGACAATATGCAGAACAAGATAATAAATTCCGGTTACCACCAACGATAACTCTCCTCATACGACAATATGCAGAACAAAATAATAAATTCCGGTTACCACCAACGATAACTCTCACATACAACAATATGCAATACAAAATAATAAATTCCGGTTACCACCAACGATAACTCTCCTCATACGACAATATGCAATACAAAATATCATCAAATCATAAATACTCCGTTACACTCATACAGCAGTAACTTCCATACGACAATAAGCAGAACAAATATTCTCAACACAAATTAAATAACTGCAGCTCAATCTACGACGTTAACTAAACATTCCTACAGTTTCAGCTAACACCATAAACAAACCCACAACGACCCCCATTAACCATAGGCCAATAGTTAAACCATTCCCTACATGAAACGGGCCCATCTTTCCACCTCGACTGGATACTACGAGACGAAACTTCAATGACAGGCGTGTTGACATGCGAGGTATCAGTGTACACCGTCTCTGGTACAACTTCAGGAACCGGGGACGAATACCCTGCAGTTCGGTCCTCAGCATCGAAGATTTCGTCCTCCTCAGTCTCTGGATCAGCGACTGGAACTTCTGGGACGAAGACTGAAGGTTCTGGGACGAAGACCTGCTCGACAGCAGCAGCTGGAGACGGTGAAGGCGACACCACAGGTTCGACTACTTCTGGAGGCACGACGGTGACGTCAGAACCCACCGAAGAGGATCCTGGTGGCGGAAGAGGAGGTACAGTCATTTCCAGCACGGTAGGCGGGACCGCGCGAGGGACTGAATGCGGACTGTCAGGCGGCGAACGTCTTCTGGATCGTTTTCTGGAACGTTTAGGAGCGGAAGATCTGACCACCGGACGATTCTGCGTAGCTTCATCATTGACCAAGACCGTCTCTCGATGCGGGCAATGTCGGATCAAATGAAAGCTGGAGAAGCATTGGTAGCAGCGTTTTGGTCGGAAGGTAGGTTGATTCACGCGCGCTTCACCATAGCCATTCCATGGTCCAGTGGGTTGAAGCCAAGGAGGAGGATACGGTTGCACTGGATGAACTGTAGGCGGGTACTGGAACGAAGGCGCAGGATAATCTTGAGGAAATCCCTGCATTAGCGGCGGGGTTTGTGATCGAGCAGTCTTCTCCAGTTGCTCGACCCTCCGTGCAAGATCTCTGACCGCCGGATCCACTTCCGGGACGGCAGGAACTCTCGTGGGCTGTTGAGGAGGAGCGTCGGACTGCGTGGAGCTGTTCGAAGAGGTAGACGACGACAGCACACGTTCAGGAGGACAGGCAATGTCACCCGTAGACGTAGCAGCTGTAGCAGTGGAAACTGAATAGGTTTGTGTAGCGACGGTGACTTTCGCTGCGATTCTCTGAGTCGACGACGATGAATCTCCACCGGTTGTCCCAAGTTGAAGGCGTTCGTGACCGTTACCAGCTCTCGAGAAGCCATAGGACTGAGCTCCCACGCAGGTAGGACGATTCTGTCGGCGACCAGCGAATTCGGCGCCCACGACTGGCTCCTCCTGGTAAGCATCACCTCTGATGAAAGCGTCTGGAAACGAAGGACCATTCTTGACCCTCGCCTCGTCCGCCGGGTCCCAAGGAAGGTAGGATGACAGAGACAGCGAAGCGACGACTGAAGGCGTCACCGAAGTTTCTGAGTACGTTCTCAGTGCGTAAGTTGGTAGAACGGACGGAATGGGGCGACTTTCATAGGCGTTCCTGACCCTTCCGTCACGACGTGCAGCATCCTCTGGGTTGGCTGACTCTCGTTGTGCCTGCATCGCAGGGGAAAGCGGACCACGACGACGTTGAGACATCGCTTCCTCATTCGGCACACTCCTCCGGCACGGTCGTAGCATTGACGGAACACCGGGCTGCGAAGTTTCTGGAATCGGTCGTTGTCTGACATCACGATCCACCGCCACCGATTTCGCCGGATCTTGAAACACAGACCATCTCACAGCAGTCACTGGGTTAACTGTTATTTGGGCTCTATCTAAACCCCAATTTTCTTCCCATAAAATATTCTTTAATTGTATTTCTCTGCTAGAATCATGGGTTAACTTATCAGGTTCGTAACATGCACCTCTAGAAAAGTTAGTAAACCCTTCTACACCTCTAGAAAGATTAGCAATCCCTTCTGCTCCTCTAGAAAAATTAACTATCTCATCTGGACCTCTGGAAAAATTTTGGATCCCATCTGCTCCTCTAGAAAAATTATCAATCCCATCCTCGTCGCCATTGTAACGCTCGTAGGCCCACCTTTCTCCCGATCGGGGCGCTACTCCCGATCGTTGCCGTGGAGAGGTGGCCATACTTTTTAATAGGTGCGTGGGACCTGGGGCAAATGACCCGGTCAGACCAAATTCCTTTGGTCTCGCTCCCGTGTTCGGGTTTATTTCTCTTCGAAGTGGAAAAGTGCCAAAGTTGATCGAGGTGTCCGAGGGCATAGGCACGGTCCTTGGTCGGTTGACGACCTCCGGACCGTAGTCCGGAATATCTGGGTCCGTTTGTGCACCTATTGTGAGCGTCCTAGTTTTTGTTTCCTCCCATCTGTCCAACCTTTCTTCCAATTTCCTTCTTTCCTCGTCTCGTCTGTCAGTCACGTCAGTTAGAGTCTGTCTCATTCCCATAATCTCAGACCGTAACTCTTTTCTGTCTCTCTTGGTTTCAGTCAAGACCTCCAACATAACCAACTGTTGCGCCTTCATGTCTACTGATTCTTGCTTTATTCCTTTTAGAGTGTCATTCATTTTATCCAGATGTGCAACCAATTGAGCATAAAGAGGTTCGAGGACTACTTCCGGGGAGGCATTCCTCACTTCTTCTTCTTCCTCTGAACTCAATTCCCCCTCAATGGCTAGTAACTTTAGAGAAGGAGAAGCCATTTGATTTATGATAATGTAATCAAGCAAAACATACGAAGTAATGCAATGGCTACGCCTAATTAGCACAGAAGAACAATATAATGGGAACCACTAAACTAAATAGAGGAAACTACCTACTCTAGATTAATATAGCAAAGTCATAACTCTAAGAAAAGGTTTGTAAAGTCACAACAATTATTACTAATAGTTCACTTAAGGTGCTAGACGGTTCTCTACCCGTTCGCCTAATATTCACGAGACTAATATTACATCACACAAGTAACCACAACTCTCAAATATCATTCACTCATTCAGCCTATAGTAGCAAAGTGAATATACAACAGTTCAAGTACACGCGGTTACTCTTGCAAATGTCCTTCATTCATTCAGCCTATAATGGTGAAGCGACTATTATACAATTCACGTACACGTGACTACACTCTCAAATGTCACTCATTCAACATAGAGTAGCAAAAATGATATTAAATGCACAAAAGCCCTAGCTTCTGCACGGAAACACCCTAGAACCCAGACAATGTTTTAGTCCTTAACTTAGCAGAGGCCTACAATTAAATATCTCTTTTCTCACAAATGAATAAACTACGAAGTACTACCCGTTCGAAAAGGGGCGTTTCCCGTCACTTCTCCAGACAGCATGACGAACGAAACTCGGCCAACGGTATTCTACTGCCACAGCTGTGTCTTCTGTTGCAAGGACCGTCCTTCCGTGGTTTCTTCTTTCACCTTGGTTTCGACCATTTAAAGCTATTAACTCAGCGTAAAGTTATCGAAACCTAACTTCGCAGTTGCACAAGAGTTTCTTCCTGGTTCCACAGTCACGTGACGACCTTCTCGTTCCGCTTCAAGAATAGCTCTGACCACGCCGTCGGAATTCAACTCTCTTCTGCCGTCGTTCCAAGGGAAGCTCAATCTTTTATACTGCCTACGCCCTCTAGCGATTAAACCATCAGCCCGCCTTAAACACCAGCTGCCTTAATCCACTACAGAGCAAAAACCCATCCCCTGTAACGAGGATAGAGTTCGTTACACAAGAAGCACTTATTGTTATTATCAACAGCCTAGGCCTATGGTTATGAGCAGCAGGTTCTTATGCTATCAGAGAAAAATCTACCTTATTGTAGAGAATTTCTTATTCAATCTGAGAAAATGTTGAATTTATTTAACCTCACAGACAATGTTATATATGCATGCATTGACAGAGGTTTTAATAAAGAATGGATAATTATGTCTGGTTGTAGAATGTTGTGAGCAACACACCAGATGATACGAACAAGTGCATCCGACACGTTTGCTCAGATGGATCACTCATAACAGTCGACATATCTAGCAGTTGCACGTGTCCCTATGTATGTGAATGTCTTTCATTTCCTCGCTATAAAATATCCATACGTTGGCATACACGTGGGTTGAATTCCGTTGATAGTATTTCACCCCTAACTTTTGCATAATTTTATTGCATTGCAAATGGGTCAAGGTTTTTGAATAATCTGCCTGCTCCTGTCGATTTCACATGTCTCAAAAGTATAGGCTGCACTCCATAATATAGCTGATTCTGGCATTTATCGAAAGACACAATAAAAATATTGCTTATCATAATTAAATATTTAATCTCGACTGTGAACTAAGAATTTTTCCCGAGTCCGCTCCCAGTTTTGGATTACGACGTCCACTCAAATAGGCTTAGGCCTACATGTATAATTCTATCCAATTCCCTAACCTTGTTTCCAATTTCAGGGTCATCACTGCAGATACCTAAACCCAATTATTGCAGTAAAATCCAGGGAGCTATTATAAATTATAGACGCAATCTCATTGCATGACGGAATCTACCGCCCATGTATATCGGCCTAGTCATGAATGACGCTGCATTTTTTAACAGCGGTCGTTACGATTATTCATTCAATTATAGCCTACTAATGAAATTATCGATTTTTTTATATTTCGTCCCACAGGGCTACATAATGGATACTAGTCCTGATGCCGATTGCTGTTACTGTGTGCCAGGTAGGTTTTCGTTCATTTATAATTATTCTTATTGTTAGAGATTCCTATATTAATGCATGTGCAGTGTGCACGTATGCGAGTGTAATAATTTCTTACGTAAATTATAAACTCGTTTCGTGAAGTATATCTACACAGACAGTGCTAAGCAAGTCTATTTATTTAGCTCAGAACACGCACGCTTATAATAGCGTTTTAATACTATTATAGTTATCTAATTTTGTTACTACTGTACACAGTTCTCGTATTTAGTACTAAAGTTGTCTAATCTTTTTTGATAGGCTAATGTTTAACCAATATGTTGCGCAAGATTAGACCTATTTCTTAGATTCATCGTGTTTTGAAAATGATTATTAAAGTAGGCCTACCTGTAAATTTCTGTCCGAGTCTCGATGCATTGTGCCGATGAATCAGTGTTCCACTTTGCATGATTTGTGATTTCTGAAACTTCAATGCTATCTTGCTCATGAAAGTGCCTCGCGCCTAGTATTTTATTTGCTTCTGAATTTAATAGCAATTTATTTAATGCAACCATAAGACGAACACTGAAATATTTAATTTTTGACTGACTTTTATCTTCAGAAACATTCACGGGACCTGGTGGTACGTATCTGCTTAGTAATAAATTCCTAAATCAAGCAAATAAATTCCGATGTTGAACCATTTCACTTTCGGTTCTGAACTACACATTTGTTTACTTTTTAGCCTACTTATCATAATTATATCTTTGTAACCTATATCTTACAAATTTATAAGCTTAGTAGAACTGACGCCGAAATAAGACTGACATGTCTGACGCAAGAATCATGTTCACTTTGTTCTCGACGTTGACTACAATCATGGTTATTTTAATTTTGCAAACAACCCACCATTCTTAGTATCTTTAGGCTAACTAAATAAAATTTTGAGGATTATGGCTATAGCAAATTTAGCTATGATGCAATGACATGCTTCATGATATCATATGCCAATCGATACACTTCTGATGTTCAGTTCCAACAAAGCCGTCAACCACAATTCCTGTTTTAATCAAATTTACTGAAATAATATATATAATCTATTCTAGTATGTTCTATTGAAATTTACATTTCTCGTTGACTGATTTATCATTCCGCGTTGTATTTGCTTTTCAGACGAAACAACGACGGGTGGTATGTTTTATTTGGTGGCCAGTTTCGTTGAATAACCTAACTTTCTGTCTTTAAACAGCAACTATTGGCTGGAGATAAATCAGACAATTATACTTTTCTATCTATTGTGCAAAATATAAAAAATAGAATCAACGTTGAATTAAAACGCGTAGCAATGGCATTCATTCGATCGTTCATTCGATTTTGCATTGACTAATCGCCGATGATTAAGCTATTGGGCGCAATAGAAGTTTCACAATTACGATTGTCTTCAAAATATAGTCTATCTGTCAGATTTTACATGTGTTTTGAAGAGATAGGCCTACTCATTTTCACATCAATATTGGCGTAGACTATAATTTTTGGAATTTCCAGTTTTGTAAGCAGCCCGTCTTTCAGATTATCGTCAACCAATTAATGTTTAGATCATTATTTTTCTTGATTCAATGGAATGTCGCACTACAACGGTTTCAATAAAAAAATACCTTATTTTTCAGTTCCACCGACGCCTCCACCACTTGTTGGTATGTCTCCAAATTTACCAAAACTATGCATAAAAAATCGTAATCATGAATTTATATAGCGCCACTTCAAGAGGAACTCCTCAGAGGTGATCTCGACCTTGACAGTGCCAAACCACGATAAAAGAGAATGGTTTTCAAGCGCTAGCGGAAAAGGAACAAAGAAATACCAAGAAGTTTATCATGGAGACTACTGGGCCTAACTTATTATTGAGATAGGCTACTCTGGCTTTTGCTGACGTGAGACTAAATAGACCTTTTACATAAATAGGCCTACTGGTGCTGTGTTTTCGGCCGCTTCTATTTAAGCTATTTTTTAGCGTTTTATATTACTCTATACGCCTACGCTTTACGATAGGCTTGTTGTCGAGTGAAGTTCTATTGCATTTTAGATTACTTATGATTACATATTGCTCTTGCTTTAATCATATTTACTCAACCCTCTCAAACTGATGCGGCGTTTTGATGCAAGAATAAATATTGAATCATTACTGCGTCGAGTATCAATTCTAATTCCATCATAATATTGAACTATTGCCTCACAATTATAGGCCTAGCCTTTGTTGACTTTATAATTTCTAGTTCACATAATTTCTATCTTTTCACCTTGCAAATCTGATTTGCCTTTCAGATACCACAACGACCACAAGATCATACGGTATGCATATTTGTGGTAGCCTACCAGTTAGAGTCATACATTTAAGCAACTAACTGTCCGTCATTCTTAAACCTGCATCGTCTTAGTCTGACTGCAAACAATGCATGTCTATCTATTGTCTATCTATATTATTGTCCAAAACACACTCAACGCTGACTTGGAACGCACACTAATTATTGGCATCTGCATCTCAGATCGTATCTTACGGAATTCTTATTTGATGATTTGTTAAAATCAGAGACTAATTTTAAACTGTAAGCTTATATTCTTTTCAGGTACGCCACCGCCAAGAAATGGTGGTATGTCTCTATTTGGCAGTCAAATTAATTCGTTGAAGCAATAAGCATGAATTCTTAAACCATTTCATGTCGTTCTATCATAAATCATAATACGGTATCCTGCAGATACCAGGCCTAGAGATTTCTAAGTTCGGAGAAGTGTTTATAAATAAACTGTATATGCACGGGGAAGTAGGCCTACTAATTTACTAACAGAGGGAAAGCCTTAGACGAACTCTAAAGGATAGCGTGTTGATTTATTAATCCATTTCTATAAGAAATGATGTATGTAATACGTATGTATGTATGTATGTATGTATGTATGTATGTATGTATGTATGTATGTATGTATGTATGTATGTATGTATGTATGTATGTATGTATGTATGTATGTATGTATGTATGTATGTATGTATGTATGTATGTATGTATGTATGTATGTATGTATGTATGTATGTATTATGTATGTATGTATTGTATGTACGTATGTATGTATGTGTGTATGTATGTATGTATGTATGTATGTATGTATGTATGTATCTATGTATGTATGTATGTATGTATGTATGTATGTATGTATGTATGTATGTATGTGTCTTTGTCCAGAATGCTCGCCCACAGTTTCGTAGCTATTGATCTAAAACTTTGCACCTAGACAGGGATATATCAGACTTAAAAAGTGCAGGGGTTGGCGAATTTCTAACACCATGGAGGCCAGGGCGGGAAAAAATTTTTAGGGGTGGCGAATGTTTTTGGCAGCTATTGACGTGAAACTTTGAATTTAGACAGAGGACCGTCAGTTCCACAAAGTAAACGAGTTGACGAATAATATCTACCACCAAGCAGGAGAATATGGGGGCCCCAAAACTTCATTTTCCCTATTTTTTATTCCATCGCCATAGTTTTACAGCTGTTCACCAGAAAAGTTGCAGCTAGATAGGGTGTCACCGGGAACACATTGCCCACAACCAACACACACCTCGCCCCGCAGGGGCCGGGTCGGGCAGGGCGTTGTTTTGAGGGGCGAAATTTTTTGGGGCGGGAAATTTTTTGGTCAGCTATTGATGTCAAATTTTGCATTTAGACAGAGGACCGCCAGGGCTAGTGGTCCACCCAGTAAACGAGCTGGCGAATCTCTACCACCAAAAGGAGAATGAAGGGGCTCCATTTTCAATATTTTTTATACCATCGCCATAGTTTCACAACTATTTACCTGAAAAGTTGCAGCTTGATAGGATGCCACCGGGACCACCTTGCCCCCACCCAACACACACAGGGGCCGGGTGGGTCAGGACGTTGTTTAGAAGGGCGAAAATTTTGTGGGGGAGGCCAGTGTTTTCGCAGTTTTCCAGCTATTGATCTGAAATTTTCCATATAGACAGAGGACAGTCAGTTCCAGCTATTGGAGGAGTTGGTGAATGTCTCCCACCAGGGGTCCACGGTGGGATGCAAAAACCCAAACTGTTGCTACATGTATTTTCATTCCATCGCCATAGTTTCACAGCTATTCATCTGAAAAGGTGCAGCTAGATAGGGTGCCACTGGGACCACCTCGCCCCAAACAAACACACACCTCACCCTGCATGGGTCTGGTGGGGCAGGGGGCTGTATGGGGGGTGGACAAAATTTGGGGTGGCGAATTTTTTTGTAGTTTTGCAGCTATTGATATGAAACTTGGCCTGCAGACAGAGGAACGTCGGGTCCAGGAAGTGGAGAGGCCATGGGCGGGGCGCGAAAACCCAAACTTTTGCTATTTCCATTCCGTCGTCATAGCTTCATGGCTATTTACATAAAATTCCCGGTCATCGCCGGATAACCCCAGCTAGTAAAATATATAAAAAAATATTATTATTGAATAAAATTATGTTCATTTGTTGTCGGTATAGCAGTTATTATAAACATGCTTCGTTAACAATGATCCTTGGGAAGCATTGTTTTAGCGGTTTAGTATGCTATTACTTATGCCTCAGTGATATGTTTGATTCAAATAGTAGGCTACAAGTCTCTCAAACTAGTCTGGCGTTGTGATGCAATGACAAATACTGAACTTCTACTGGCGTCTAGTATCATTTCTAATTCCAACAGAATACATGTATATTGAACTGATGCCTATCACTCACAATAGGCCTAGCTTTTGTTGACTTTATAATTTCTAGTTCACGTAATTTCTATCGTTTCACCTTGCAATTCTTATTTGCCTTTCAGATACAACAACGACCATAAGATCATACGGTATGCATATTTCTGGTACCAGTTAGAGTCATACATCTAAGCAACTATAACTGTCCGTCATTCTTAAACATGCATCGTCTTAGTCTGACTAGAAACAATGCATGTCTATCTATTGTCTATCTATATTATTGTCCAAAATACACTCAACGCTGACTTCAAACGCACACTAATTATTGGCATCTGCATCTCAGATCGTATCTTACGGAATTCTTATTTGATGATTTGTTAAAATCAGAGACTAATTTTAAACTGTAAGCTTATATTCTTTTCAGGTACGCCACCGCCAAGAAATGGTGGTATGTCTCTATTTGTTTATATCATTATTTTTTTTGATTCAATGGAATGTCGCACTCCAATGGTTTCAATATAGCCTAATATATTATTATACTTGATTTTTCCGTTCCACCGACGCCTCAACCATTTGTTGGCATATCTCCAAATTT
Source organism: Lumbricus rubellus (assembly GCA_945859605.1). Lineage (NCBI taxonomy): Eukaryota > Metazoa > Annelida > Clitellata > Crassiclitellata > Lumbricidae > Lumbricus > Lumbricus rubellus. The sequence continues at coordinate 38,042,596 of OX243817.1, forward strand.
ACCAAAACTATGCATGCATAGTTTGACACCAGATGGGCTCTTGCAATGGTTGCTCCGCTGCAGTGGAAAAGACCTCGAGGGAGACCCAGGAACACCTGGTTGTCTTGTATCTCGAGAGACCTACGGAAGATTAACATACTGAGGCTATGAATCTGGCTGAAGATCGCGGTCTCTGGAGGGAATTTGTTGCCGCATCATGCAACGCCCCAGGAGGGCAGGCTCCATGACGATGATGCATGCATCAAAAATCGTAATCAGGAATTTATATAGCGCCACTTCAATAGGAACTCCTCAGAGGTGATTTCGACCTTGACAGTGCCAAACCACGATAAAAGAGAATGGGTTTCAAGCGCTAGCGGAAAAGGGACAAAGAAATACCAAGACGTTTACCACGGAGAATAGGCTACTTGGCGTAACTTATTCTTGAAATAGGCTACTATGGCTTTTGTTGACGCGAGACTATATATCACATAAATAGGAATAATGGTGCTGTGTTTTAGGCCGCTTCTATTTAAGATATATTTAGCGTTTTATATTACTCTATACGCCTACGCTTTACGATAGGCTTGTTGTCGAGTGAAGTTCTATTGCATTTTAGATTACTTATGATTCCATATTGCTCTTGCTTTAATCAGATTTACTCAACTCTCTCAAACTGATGCGGCGTTTTGATGCAAGAATAAATACTGAAGCATTATTGCGTCAAGTATCAATTCTAATTCCAACATAATATTGAACTATTGCCTCACAATTATAGGCCTAGCCTTTGTTGACTTTATAATTTCATGCTGACATAATTTCTATCGTTTCACCTTGCAATACTTATTTGCCTTCCAGATACAACAACGACCACAAGATCATACGGCATGCATATTTCGGGTAGCCTACCAGTTAGAGTCATACATTTAAGCAACTAACTGTCCGTCATTCTTAGACCTGCATCGTCTTAGTCTGACGGCAAACAATGCATGTCTATCTATTGTCTATCTATATTATTGTCCAAAACACACTCAACGCTGACTTGGAACGCACACTAATTATTGGCATCGCATCTCAGATCGTATCTTACGGAATTCTTATTTGATGATTAGTTAAAATCAGAGACTTATTTTAAACTGTCAGCTTATATTCTTTTCAGGTACGCCACCGCCAAGAAATGGTGGTATGTCTCTATTTGGCAGTCAAATTAATTACTTGAAGCAATATGCATGAATTCTTAAACCATTTCATGTCGTTCTGTCATAAATCATAATACGGTATCCTGCAGATACCAGGCCTAGAGATTTCTAAGTTCGGAGAAGTGTTTATAAATAAACTGTATAGGCCTGTGCACGTTGAAGTACTAGCTTACTAACAGAGGGAAAGCCTTAGACGAACTCTAAAGGATAGCGTGTTAATATATTAATATAAATTAAAAGTAGGCCTACATGTATAATATTTATGTTATTGCATAAAATTATGTTCACTTGTTATCGGTATAGCAGTTGTTATAAATATGCTTCGTTAACAATGATCCTTGGCAAGCATTGTTTTAGCGGTTTAGTGTGCTATTACCTATGCCTCAGTGATATGTTCGATTCAAATAGTAGGCTACAGTTACTGCATTTCAATTCGACTTTATGGCATTTCCAATTAATGTTTAGATCAGTATTTTTTCTTGATTCAATGGAATGTCGTGCTCCAATGGTTTCAATATATAAGCTTTTTTCCAGTTCCACCGACGCCTCCACCATTAATTTTGTTGGCATGTCTCCAAATTCACCAAAACTATGCATGCATCAAAATCGTAATCAGGAATTTATGTAGCGCCACTTCAAGAGGAACTCCTCAGAGGTGATTTCGACCTTGACAGTGCCAAACCACGATAAAAGAGAATGGTTTTCAAGCGCTTGCGGAAAAGGGACAAAGAAATACCAAGAGGTTTACCACGGATAATACTGGGCCTAACTTATTCTTGAGATTAGCTACTATGGTTTTTGTTGGCGCGATACTATATATCACATAAATAGGAATAATGGTGCTGTGTTTTAGGCCACTTCTATTTACGACATATTTAGCGTTTTATATTACTCTATACGTCTACGCTTTACGATAGGCTTGTTGTAAAGTGAAGTTCTATTGCATTTTAGATTACTTATGATTACATATTGCTCTTGCTTTAGTCAGATTTACTCAACTCTCTCAAACTGATGCGGCGTTTTGATGCAAGAATAAATACTGAAGCATTATTGCGTCGAGTACCAATTCTAATTCCATCATAAGATTGAACTAATGCCTCACAATTATAGGCCTAGCCTTTGTTGACTTTATAATTTCGTGTTGACATAATTTCTATCGTTTCACCTTGCAATACTTATTTGCCTTTCAGATACAACAACGACCACAAGATCATACGGTATGCATATTTCGGGTAGCCTACCAGTTAGAGTCATACATTTAAGCAACTAACTGTCCGTCATTCTTAGACCTGCATCGTCTTAGTCTGACTGCAAACAATGCATGTCTATCTTTTGTCTATCTATATTATTGTCCAAAATACACTCAACGCTGACTTCAAACGCACACTAATTATTGGCATCTGCATCTCAGATCGTATCTTACGGAATTCTTATTTGATGATTAGTTAAAATCAGAGAATATTTTTAAACTGTAAGCTTATATTCTTTTCAGGTACACCACCGCCAAGAAATGGTGGTATGTCTCTATTTGACAGTCAAATTAATTACTTGCAACAATAAGCATGAATTATTAAACCACTTCATGTCGTTCTATCATAAATCATAATACGGTATCCTGCAGATACCAGGCCTAGAGATTTCTAAGTTCGGAGAAGTATTTATAAATAAACTGTTTATAAATGTACAGGCCTATGCACGGGGAAGTACTAGCTTACTAACAGAGGGAAAGCCTTGGACGAACTCTAAAGGATAGCGCGTTGATATATTAGACGAACTCTAAAGGATAGCGTGTTGATATATTAATATAAATTAAAAGTACATGCATAATATTTATATTATTGCATAAATTATGTTCACTTGTTATCGGTATAGCAGTTGTTATAAATATGCTTCGTTAACAATGATCCTTGGCAAGCATTGTTTTAGTGGTTTAGTGTGCTATTACCTATGCCTCAGTGATATGTTCGATTCAAATAGTAGGCTACAGTTACTGCATTTCAATTCGACTTTATGGCATTTCCAATTAATGTTTAGATCAGTATTTTTTCTTGATTCAATGGAATGTCGTGCTCCAATGGTTTCAATATATAAGCTTTTTTCCAGTTCCACCGACGCCTCCACCATTAATTTTGTTGGCATGTCTCCAAATTTACCAAAACTATGCATGCATCAAAATCGTAATCAGGGATTTATATAGCGCCACTTCAATAGGAACTCCACAGAGGTGATTTCGACCTTGACAGTGCCAAACCACGATAAAAGAGAATGGTTTTCAAGCGCTAGCGGAAAGGGACAAAGAAATACCAAGAGGTTTACCACGGATAATACTGGGCCTAACTTATTCTTGAGATTAGCTACTATGGTTTTTGTTGGCGCGATACTATATATCACATAAATAGGAATAATGGTGCTGTGTTTTAGGCCACTTCTATTTACGACATATTTAGCGTTTTATATTACTCTATACGCCTACGCTTTACGATAGGCTTGTTGTAAAGTGAAGTTCTATTGCAATTTAGATTACTTATGATTACATATTGCTCTTGCTTTAATCAGATTTAGGCCTACTCAACTCTCTCAAACTGATGCGGCGTTTTGATGCAAGAATAAAATATTGAATCATTACTGGCGTCGAGTATCATTTCTAAGTCCAACATAATTATATTGAACTAATGAGTAGCCTATCACTCACAATAGGCCTAGCCTTTGTTGACTTTATAATTACTAGTTCACATAATTTCTATCGTTTCACCGTGCAATTCTTATTTGCCTTTCAGATACAACAACGACCACAAGATCATACGGTATGCATATTTCTGGTACCAGTTACTGTAGTCATACATCTAAGCAGCTCACTGTCCGTCATTCTTAAACCTGCATCGTTTTAGTCTGACTGCAAACAATGCATGTCTATCTATTGTCTATATTATTGTCCAAAATACAATCAACGCTGACTTCAAACGCACACTAATAATTGGCATCTGCATCTCAGATCGTATCTTTCGGAATTCTTGTTTGATGATTTGTTAAAATCAGAGTCTTATTATATATATAATCTACATGTAAACTGTAAGCTTATATTCTTTTCAGGTACGCCATCGCCAACACCTGGTGGTATGTCTCTATTTGGCATTCAAGTTAATTACTTTCAAATTCAAAGCAATAAGCATGAATTCTTAAACCATTTTGATGTCGTTTTATCATAATGCTATATCCTGCAGATACCAGACCTGGAGATTTCTAAGTTCCGGGAAATGTTTATATGAGCATGGAAGGCATCATCATCATCAGTTATTATAAATTTACTTCGTTAACAATGATCCTTGGGAAGCATTATTAATTTTAGCGGTTTAGTATGCTATTACGTATGCTTCAGTGATTATGTTTGAATCAAATAGTAGGCTAGAGTTACTGCATTTTAATGTGACTTTACTTTTTCAGATACAACTCCGCCTACAACACCTAGTGGTAGGTCAAGTTTGTTATCAGTAAAATCTACCAACACAGTAATATTCGTTAATCGAATCCTGAGTCATGTAGGCTACTTAGGCTAATTATCTTTCGGGTCGAAGTAATTATATTATTACGCTTTTGTAGAATAGCCATCGAATAAGAATTGGTATCTACTCATCTGCAATGCAGAATACATCTGCCAGTTTATCATGCATGTCTCAATGAAAAAGTATCAATATCTATCTTATTAGGCCTAGTGGCGCCGGCCGGTAGCTTATCTAATATTCGAAAAACCAAACACTCGTGATCGTATTATCACGTAACTTTATATTCAATATGTATAACGTGAATCATTTTTTGTATGCTTCAGGGAAATGCTACATGAACCCGGCGTTGTCAGTGAATGTGACGATATTGGTGGAAGTAGATGGCGTAGATGGACCAACATCTGGTGATACGGTTATCCAAGCAGGCACAGAGGTTGATGTGAACACAACAGTTTACGTTGGTCGCTGCCAAAAATGGTAAATAATATTTTTCTTCGTTTATTAAAGTATTAAAACTCCTCAAAGATGTAAATTGCAGAAAACCTTGCACACAGTTTGCACTTCATTAATATTCTAATGCAACCTCGTCGTACTTAGTGACTTACATCGCGTGCCAAAACTCTGGATAATTATAGTTTAAGAGTTAGTTAGGCCTACATGTAAGTTATATTAGAAATCTTCCATAGTTCCTCATTATCTTTGTATCCCTGGAATTATTGTACGAAGTGGCTATCATGCTTTATCGTGCGTTTACTAAAACAATCGCTAGGTGGCCATGACTATATTAATTAACGGGAGTCTCCATCACTTCTGGGTCTAACCATGGATAGCCATGTAGGCTAGACAATGTCAATTACTGTTAATACCCATCAATGTTTGATGTTGGTTCAGGAAACATTAAATGGTAGCCTACAGTATATATAATCAGGTTTATTCTTCGTCTATTAAACACCTCATAGATATAAGCTGCAAATACTTTGTTGGCTACAATCCATTGATTTTGACACAATTCCGCACACGTTTTTGGCATTTCATTTTGCAGCATATGTCAACCAGGAGGTCTCAACTGTCAGGTAAGTGTGGCAAACTGAGATTCACTAACATTCATTAAGCATCATCGCGCAATAAGTAGGCGTTGTTTCTTTACATGTAAACTGTGGTAAGCCTTCGAAGACCAAAATTTTGATTCCTAACAATGGTACGGTAGTTATAAATGTCGGTCCGTTTAGATGTTTCCTAATTACAGACCGCTCACATATCGGACACTGTCAGAAATCGACAATCATGCTCTCAAGCAATGCCTAATCGTAGCCTAATCGTGATCTCCAAACTTCTAAAGCGTCACTCGAACGCCAAGCGCGGGGCACCAGCTTATTCACGAGCGCTGCGTTGAGTCAAAAGAGTTGGTAACATTACGAAAAGAACTCGTCTAAGTAGACGTCACATTCGTCACCACCAGCATTAACAGCAAAACGTTTGAGGTGCATCTTGAGTCATTTCTTCTGCAAGGCAGCCTGACGTTTTTGCCAACTTATAGGCTAGTTGAGTGTCTCTTTCCCAGTTTGCTCTTACTTACCAGCAAATAGGGCCCATGCTTAAATGGAGGGTTGCAGATTCGAATCCGCCTCAAACCGCCGCGAAGGGACCTTGAACAAGTCCATGGTGGTCCGGGTCGAGTTACCATAGGATCAGAGCACCGTACTTGAGTCGCTTTTCCATGCAAAGGCGCACGACACCTGGCAGCTCTTAAAGCCTACTCACTGTAGTGACAACTTTTGCAGTTAATTTGAAGTAACCTATAATAAAGTCTACCTGCACTAACATTCCTTATACTTGATAATTATTAGACTTATGTAAGTTAACTGTAATACTTTATTCCTACGTAGGTGTTGTCTCTCATGAAAGTTCCGCTACAGGCTCTTCGCTGCTATATGGAATGTAACAAGGTCACGAAATGCAGTAAAACAACCCAATGGAGGGCGTTTAGTTAACAGCATTGAATTATGCAATCTGAGAATGTCAGAGTATTGTTTGAACCCAATTAGTTCTAGTCTGTGTTGTTGATGGACTTAAAAAGAAGCATAGGCATTTTTAGCAAACTAGAACCTCAATACCTGGAAAATAAGTTGTTTCCTTGTTGCAGTATCTCGTGGATACATGGGTTGATGCAGATTTTCCGTGTTCGGTGTTCATTTGCGTCAACGGCATTTCTACAAGAATCGAGAAAGCATGTTATTGCGACGCTGTAAGTAGACCTGAGGAAAAGGTTATTCACCTACTTTGACGCCTCGTCATCTGGAATTTTGCGGTAACTGGAAATCTTATAAAAATATTTATCTTTTATTACAGTCATTGTATAAGCTTAAGCTTACTTCTTCTTTCGAATTTATATTCAATAGAATAAGAAAACCGTTCCAGCAGGGTGATTCTACCTATAAGCTAGCCGGAGACCTGAACGAAACCCTTATAAAGCGTAATAATAGCCTACATAAAATTTAATGTGGTCCCGTGCACCAAAACTAGAACCAGGAGATTTTGCAACATTTTACGTCTGATACAACTTTTCAAAAAATTTGTCACAAAATGACCAAAAAACCATTGCTCTAACTTTATTTTAACTCAACCTATTAGGGGGAAAGTGATCCAATTAAATTAAGTACGCCTAACTAATATTAATTGATTGGCCTGTATTTAAATGAAACAATCAGCGTGTCAAATGCATTAAAATAGTTTTTAGCTTGTCTTCTAAATAAAATGACGGAAGGAAATATTTTAGACATAATTTTTTATTTGTATATTAAATTATGTAAAAAACGAAGCGCAGAAAATCTTTTCCTAGGTTACACAGATGACATTGTGTGGTTTCACGCATAACAGGCCTACCGTAGGCCTACAGTGCTTTTGGATTAGTCAAATTGCCTAGTTACAGTAGATCTAAAACTTTCATGACACGTAGATCTACGTCAATATGAGCTCTTAGACTACACAATGTACACAAGTCATGCCTACTTTGAACTCATTGAAAGTGGTTTTGTTTTACAGGGCTACGAGGTGGTTCGACAAGCAGCACCGAATTGCTGTGGTTGCCGACGAAGTAATTTTTGATTCACGTCTAATTATAATGAAAACAGAAACCAGTTACTTCTAATCACTATAATAGTCACTCTTTTTAGTTTAAATTTAATGTGATTATTACTACAAGGTTTAGAATAATTATCGTTCACAGCTTCACCGATGGTGTCTTCACGCTAGACTTACGTAGACTTAGTTCCTCCAGTTCCGATCGGAGCATTGGTCGACCGTCGACAAGTCCTCGCCACTCCGCACGATCGCCAGCCACCACCTCCGCCTCGTCCCAGCCCAGTCCCATCCGCTCCAGGTCCTTCCTGAAAGCGTGTCTCCAGGTGTTTCTTGGTCTGCCTCTTTTCCGTTTACCAACATCCAGCACCCAGTTCAATGCCGTCCTCGCAACTCTCTCCTTTGGTAGCCTGAGGATGTGCCCAGCCAACCTTCCCTTCTCCCCATGATGATATACGCAAGGTCCTTCGTCCCTGCCATTTTTAGCACCTCCTCGTTTCTGATGTGATCTCTCCATGAGATGCCTAGGATGGTCCGTATGCACCTCCGATGGAAGACATTTAGTTGTTTTGTCTTCACGCTAGTGTAGGCTGCAGATAGTGGTCGATCATGGTCATAATTATACTATATGGGTTTACTAACTCGGATACCAATTCACTTATTTCACGTTATTTTGATTACGTTCAAAAACCTACTCGGCGTCATTAATTAATTTATAGCATGCAAAACGCGATTGAAGCTCATTTCTGAATGAAATGAACTTCTGTATCCGAGAAGTTCGGCTAGCTAAGCATTCTTGAGCAGTGTAAAAAGCAAGAAATTACGGTCAGCACAAATGTTGTTAAAACAATTACTATGAGTGATAAGTCCGTTGGCTAATCGTTAAAGCTCCGGAAGAGATGATTTGCAATTTTAAAGCTTCCAATTATTAGTTCATACCATCCAATGAGAAAAAACGTTGCAAAACACGAGAAATGAGTTCTGATCCGTTATAATTTGCGGCTTGCTTACTTGTTGCTGTTTAACGACACTGTATCATATCAATGATGATTAGTGTCGCCCTCCTCCTTATCCAGGCTTTGGACTGGCTCTGCCAGAGTACGAGCAGTGGAGGAGTTAATAATTTGCATTTACATGTATCTTATACAGGCGCACCATCCATAGCCTACTCCATGTACTCACATTGTTGGGTAATTAATTGATTGATTCGTGATGAACTCTAGTAGGATCATGAACATGACATCACACATAGCTACAGTTGCGGGTGATCAAATAATATAAAATATTATATCCGATCTTACATTAGAAACATTTTAAAATCATATTTTTGAGCTCACCACATGAAAATAGGCTTATGCATCAGTCATCAGTATAAATTTATGTTTAAATGTCGTGCTTACTATTTAACAGGTGCAATTTTCAATTGTTTACTACAGGTGAGTGTACGATGACAACGGACATACCATACGGTGTAACGGCTTACATTGACACTGACGGCGATGGCCACCACGGTCCAACTGCTGGTGATACCATCGTCCATACTGGCGATACTGTGAGCGTCCACGACAAAGTTCTGCTAGGCGACTGCCAGGAATGGTACAAGACCGACTCATTTTTGCTCATTTCATTTCATTTAATTGCATTTAATCTTTTCTATATATAATAAAATCGGTAAACTGCAATGTTTATAGTTTGCTTTACCAGTTCAAGCATTCAGTGTGCAGAAGCATCGACAACGGCAGACCGCTGACTACTTGCAAGACATAATTACAGAGATAAGTAAGAGAGGTGGCATGAAGAAATTTTCTTAAAATCTTGAAAGATGAGATTGGTATCTTTGTGGACTTGAAGATGGGCAGGTGCTAATAAGTAGGATGAATTAATCTATTATTTGGATGGTGAGAATCTATCGATTTGTATGCGAATTTCGTTACCACGGCATTGCTATGTGTTTTAACCTTTATCTTCACCCTTCTTTAGCGCCAGCGCCTGTTTCTGTTATTGAGTCAAACTTAATATTAATCTTTCGCCGCAGATTATTAAAAGGCGCTTGGATTCCAAAAACTAAACACATTAAATGCAGACATTGTAAAGTTGTCGGGGTAACTGGTCGTCAACTGATCCGCATCAGGTTTTAATGTCCATTGGTTAAGAGGCAGAGACCTTATTAGCATGTGAACATACATGAATAATTATTATTCATCTACTCACGCTGTCGGTCGTAGACTCTGCTGCTTGGTCGTATAATATTATCCTATGGTAAAAATGTTTTTTTGCACTTGTTTCTACAGCGCATGCGACACTGAAAATGGATTCAGCTGCTATGTAAGTATCAGCAAAAACTAATTAATGAACATTTATTTGTCCATCGATCATTTATCGCGTCTTGCCCAACGATCTTATGTTCAACAGTTTGCATGCGCACTTGGTATAGCGCCACTTCATGCTCACTACTCAGAGGCGCTCCCGAGTGCAGCGCGGACACTGCATCGTAGTTTCATGCCGAAGCACTTGAGCTATTTAATATTTGATGTCGTTAAGACAGGAATGTCATTAGCTAGCAGAGTACTACCTCCTCACACACGTCAAATTCAACCAACAAACTGCCACCCGTAGTTGACGGAAGTATCACGTTTTCAATTTCCTGACCATGCAAAAAACGGTCTCTTCATTGATGGCAGTTTGATTGTTGTTCTTATAAATATAGCCTACTCTGATGCATTGTAACTTACAGTCGGGTATGCATTTTAATAACCGTAGGCCTACTCTGCGCTTTACCAACGGGATTCATTTTAACATGACTAATTATTATGTCGAACTTTCTTGCAGGATGTCCCCAACAGCAGCTGGCTGGACGATGTTAATCCGTGCATTCAGTACACATGCGTCTACGGTACAGTTGTGACTAGCAATAAAGAGGCTTCATGCACTTGCCAGCAGGTATGTACAGACATGTATATGTATAGCATAGAATTCGATATTATGATTGATTCTATCTCTATTAAAGAGTCTCTAAGTGACTGTTCGAGAGCTCATGGACAAAAATTGTGCATGGTTACACCTTCGTCATGGTCACACCTTCGTCATAGTCACACCTTCGCCATGATCACACCTTCGCCATGATCACACCTTCTTCATGGTCACACCTTTGTCATGGTCACACATTCTCATGGTCACTCGGATCTTCGATCAGCATCTGCTGGAAAGTATGTAGAATGTACATGTAGATGCTGGTGTCTTTGACTGGTATTCATTCACAGTTGCTAGTCCCTCCATCTGTACCTCCACATATTCACAATTCTCTTATCGAGACTGTCTTCGAATGAATTAATGAATTTGTTTATTGCACATAAAAGTCATGTAGTACAAACTTGAGACAATAAGTACGCGTACAATACAAAGAAGTCAGTAAAAGCTAATAGCTTGTTCTACACTATTTTCCACCTATGCTCATATTAATACTTTCGCTCTAAACTGGAAACTTATCTTTCCAGTCTACCTATAGATAGTTCTTTACGGTTACCCACTGCCCAGCTTCAATATGCACTTCTGAACATTGTTAGGGGGCATTGTATTGTTTTGTGCAATACGCTTCCTGAATGCAAAAACAATAGGTCTTGTTGTTTCATTATAGGATTACGCATTGGTTGTGTATCCTGCACCACAGTGCTGTGCTTGCGAATCAAGTAAGTCACCACAAATAGTTTGATTTAGATATTTTACAAAACTCATAGGGCCTGGTGGAAAGACATACGATTTTCATTTAAATAACATTTTAGCGGGCGCACAAGTAGCCTACATGTAGGCTACGCCTTTTAAATTTAATGCTAACAAAGAACTCGGTCTGGAACGTAGTTCTACAAAACGGCATTACTTGCCATATCTTTAAAATGATTTAGAAGAGATGTAGCCTATAGGTTGTGAAAACTTAGGGTCAACCCACTTTGGAATCATTGCACAATTACTGGTATCACTCAGAAACAAACCCTACCGGCCTTCATCGAGAAGCAGCTGTTATTGAATCCCAAAGAATAACATGCAGCTCACGAAAATTAACGAGGAACAGTTCAATGTTCCGGCTTAAATAGACTGCAAAGTAAAAGATGGCTTGCTTTGACCAATCCGATTAATTAATTATCTTAATCAATATTCCCCCTCTCCCACATCTGTTCTTGTGTTGCTTCGATCCTTAATTAAAGCTAACTATTTTGTCCGACTCGTTCGCCATTTTTCGCCAAGGTTTGTGACTTCAACATGGCAAATTGGTCTATGAGTTTCGAGATTATAATTGATCACAAAGCTTGATAGACATACACTGTCATACAGCTATCAGGTAAAGGAAGATAGACGGTCGTCGCTTGGTGTATGCCTACTTGGAAGATTTTCGCTTGATATTTGCACTAATTAATTAATAGACTAGTAATAATGTTAAAACTAATGACAACATGGTTGAAACAGAGAGCGGAACTGTGCATCAGACGTGTAGGTGTAGCCTACCACGAATGTCTCATCAAAGTTTCGCCTGTGAAGTAGGCCTATGCAAATTGGTTAAACTTGTGTTAAATTTTGAACTACCGCAACGCTAATAATTATAGGTAACCGCGTTAACAAAAGTTGCAAGCAATGTGCTTTTTTCAGCGTATTGCAACATGACAAGTGACATACCAACGGATGTGACAGCCTACAAAGAGGTGGACGGAGACTCTGGCCCAACCGCTGGCGACACGATTGTACACGCTGGAGATCATATCAACACAGGCGAATCGGTTCAGATAGGAACCTGCCAGCAATGGTACACAGTCTATCTTTCCATCGGTGTTACTGTGTACTCTGCCTTACATTGATCAGTGGCGTAGACAACGGGGTTTCGGGAGTTAAAACCCCCCCTATTGGCTTTTGGAAAAAGTTCTTTGAAAGGTTATTTATTCACAAAAATAAGAAAAAACCAAACAATTGTTTGTAGTAACAATTATTGTTTTTTTTTACTTTATTTCCTTTGTTACTTTATTCACGTTTTAGCTAATGTGATAGGCCTACTGTTGGGCTGGTGTCAGGAATGGCATCCGGCAAGGCCATAAATCGCCCAAGCGATGAATCTCCCCATAATAAATTCCTAGTCTCGCCACTGATATTGACACTTCCATTGTAGGCCTACCGCATTTTAACAATATAATTAGGCCAGTGATTGTTTTGAAACTCTGTCCTCTTGTTATTCCGGATGATATTTTCTTAGCGGTCGCGACAGGCTTCAATGTTTTCCGAGCGGTCATTGACGATTTCTGTACTGTATTTTTTCCTACAGCACTTGCCAAAAAAATGGAGGATTTGTCTGTCAAGTAAGTATATCATCCTTAACTCTTCTTAGACACAATTATGTTAACATCACTGTAACAGTTAGGCTTACTGCGAAGTCATAATAATTCTTCCGATTCCATCTTTATAGCTACATGTAACATTATCTTTTAGAACCGGTTTCCCTTCTATTGCTCCACTTAGATTTCATTCTTTTGTATACCAGGCGCAGTGTCCTGACTAGTATGTTGAACAGCTAGTAGTCCATATTCTGGTTAACTTCATAGTTTTATAATTTCCTTACAGCAATTATTTCCTGCTGGTTTGTTTATAAAGTACCAAGCTTTTGCTTGAGTTTAATGAAGAACACACCTACTTACTTACTCAAACGACTGCTTGATTACCTACCTATAATTATGTATGTAGCCTACATTTGCAAGAAGTAGATCATAATTATATTGATCACAGGTCCTCAATAATTATGTTAAACCGTTTTTCAATGATTTTGTAGAATGTTGATGACAGATGGTTAGACGACAACGACCGCTGCCTGCTTCATGTGTGCGTCAACGGAATACTTGAATCCAGAAACAGATCTCTCGAATGTACATGCTATGATGTAAGTGATGGCTGCGAAGTTGTGTATACTATGTACTATTATAGCTATACACTGCAGCGGTTCCCAACCCGTGGCCCGCGGGCCAGGCCTAAAAAAATGGCCCGTTGGCCTAAACATGGCCCTCATCTCTCAAAGAATTAACAAAAATATATTTTTAAAAATTGACAATTTGGACAGGATAGAACATATAATTATTTTCTATTACAAATTATTTTATTTTGAAGTCTATAAACATCAAACATTCCACTTTGAATCAATTAGAACAATTTATATATGCGTTTAGTTATTTAAATGTTAGCATTGTGGCCCTAATATCATTTAACTAAAATAAAGTGGCCCTCGTGTTCTCCAACTTATAAAAAGTGGCCCTACAGTCAAAAAAGGTTGGGAACCACTGCTATACAGTATTATACATTATAATAGGATGCTTTTGGACATGGTTAGCGTTTTTCTAGAGAGATTCATCTTGTAACTCGGATGGAGGGTACAGGTTCGAGTCGGCTCCTCTGAAGCGGGCGCTGTGTAGAAACATTGAGCAAGTCCGTCACAATTTCTCAGCGCCCTCGAGTGATGCACAGCATTGCACACACTTGGTTGTTAACTAATAGTACACATTAACTCCGTAACATTAGTAATAATAGAAATGATGATGATGATGATGATGATGATGATGATGATGATGATGATGATGATGATGATAACAACAACAACAATAATAATATTATTCGTCATCATCATAGTAATCATAATAATAATAGTTTTAGCTATGGTTATAGCTACGTTGCTAATAATAATAATAATAATTAAATAATAATAATAATAATAATAATAATAATAATAATAATAATAATAATAATAATAATAATAATAATAATAATAATAATAATAATAATAATAATAATAATAGGATGCCCAACCAGACATGCATATGCGCACTACCGAGTGAGCCGTTCCAGATCAACATTATTTATATCTCCGGTTATTGTTTGATGTTGATATTGATAGTTTATAATAATAATAATAATAATAATAATAATAATAATAATAATAATAATAATAATAATAATAATAATAATAATAATAATATTAATAATAATAATAATAGTAGCGTTTAGGGGCACTTTCGCTAGCCAAGAAATCGACGATTAGGGCCATTCTGGACTGGTTTTTAAACACGTAGTTAGTAATAAGTCTCTGAGGGATCCTAAATACCTCGGGGCATAAAAAAAAATTAAAAAATTTAAATAAAAAAAAAATAAAATAAAAAATAATAATAATAATAATAATAATAATTAGCCGTGGAAACACTGGGCCCCATCAACAATGAAGGTCTCGCCTTTGTGTCCGAGATCGGACGCCGGCTGTCGAAGATCTCTGGTGATTCACGTGAAGCAGGCTTTCTATTCCAGAGCATTTAAGTCACCATCCAGCGCTACAACGCCGTTGCCTACCAAGGCACCTTGTCTGGTTTACCTGGAGCTATGGACCGGCCACTCTAAGCAAACTGAAATTGATCTGTTAAAACTAAACCAAAACCTAAATCTAACATTCCTGTTATAATAATAATAATAATATAATAATAATAATAATAATAATAACAATAACAATAACAATAATAATAATAATAATAATAATATATAAATTGTTCTAATAATAATAATAATAATAATAATAATAATAATAATAATAATAATAATAATAATAATAATAATAATAATATAATAACAACGATAATAATAATAATAATAATAATAATAATATTAGCCGTTCCAGAATACAATTTTTTTAAGTCTCCGGATAATTTTTTGAAATCCCGAGGGTTCTGAGATACCTCGGGTAAAAAATAAATAAATAATAATAATAATAATAATAATAATAATAATAATAATAATAATAATAATAGCCAGAAATTATATGATTCCTATAATAGGCCTACGACTCTAATAAACGATGTCACCAATGATCAAATGGACTTTTAGTTGCCCTCCCTGATGGTCATGTTTTTGTCCCAGTGGCTTTTATTTTAGCCTAGCAACATATAACAGCATCGTCATTAATTTTATTTATTTCACAAAATAGGCCTATAATTAGACTGACATTATGCAACCGATGCAACATATTTTATGTTTAGGCCTGTTAATATAGTTTTGGAACAAATAATGTATAACAAGTTGAAAGTCCCAAATCCAGAAATTCTCAGTCTAAGTCTTATATAGAGCTCGAATAGCGGATAGCAGAATAATTATTGGCGTAAGGTTTAGCCTAATTTATGGTCGAGCTTTAAATTTTTGCGATTTCTTTCAGCACGTCATATCTAGGTGAAACTGGTTTAAAAATTATTCTTGCTGTCAAAAACAAAACATGGGGTAAATTTGCGTTTGAATTTAGTAAATATTGAACCAGATATTTTAAATCTATGCTAGCCTAAACAAGCCCAGAGCACCAGCCTACAGGTTGGCTCTTTCTTACAGAGATTATGGATCAGTTTTTCCTTTTAAATTTGTTGATAAGCTTATATGATTCCTATATAGGCCTACGACTCTAATAAACGATGTCACCAATGATCAAATGGACTTTTAGTTGTCCCTGCAAGGGGACTTCGCAATAGCATTTTGTCACTGATTTGATGTTGCTGGGAGTACGCCATCATTCGATTTTTTACTTGAAGGTACAATAAAAAATAAAGTTTGAGAACCCCTGTTAAACATCCATCATCAGGCTCAGTGCTCACAGAACACATTTGGCTACAAATGCTAAATAGAGTGAGTAGTAAGTGTGAAAATTAGGATCTTAGAATGGCTACGATATCCATGTGACATTTGAATTGCATAATGACTACAACAACAGTGAGTTTGGTTGGAAGTTACGCAATGTACTTTAAGATGACAATTTGTTTTTTGTAGCCCTATGTTGCTGTGGCCGTAGTCCCAGAATATACGGACGGTGTAGTACCCGTGCAATGCTGTTCTTGCGAGTACAGAGGTAGATCTGTGAACACTTTCTTCTCAACACGAAGCCAAATCTATTTAACTCTTTCTATGCTTTTGTGTATTATCATTGCAAGGTATTTATCTGTAGCCTGACTGATGTTCAGGGCACTGGCGTTTCATTGCTCTGCTAAGCTTGTTCAAAAGCTAGTGGTTTGATTTAAACTTAGGCCTACAGAATGCATTGTCAAAACATTTTTTATAAGTTGCTTAATCGATCTAAAATGTTTATGAATAGGCCTAGAATATAGTTTTGCTGCTTACATTAACGCTTGCTTATAAAAGGCTACCGGTGCCACCTTTTCAAGTTAATCTTTTTAGACTTGCCCTAGATACCAAACGGCTGAAAAGTAGAATAGTGCTAGATGGTTTTAACTGTCAAGAGAATGCAAAACAAAAAGTTATGCAATGATAATTATTATGAAGGAGAATATGGTATTAATATAAACAAGTTAACCCAAAATTGCTGATTGGTTGACTTCATTCATTCATTGAAGGAGATCGGTCGTTACTTGGCGGAACTCGGGTCCCTTATAGGCCTAATAGGTCTCCGTTGACTCATTCAGTCATGCAGAAAGCAATAATAATTGTGTAGAACATTTTATTTCGAGGTTCATCAGCCATCAGTTGGCCTACGACTTGACTTTATGAAGCAACTGTATCTACTAAATGGCATTATTTTGGATTAGGTTTAGGACCTACCGGCTTTTTATGTTCAATTTGTGCTACGTTCCAATTTGAGCTTGATTAAGTTTACAAGATTGGAATTTGCAACGCTGCTGACATCTATGTTGTATGTGATCATGCCTTCGATACAAAGACCCGATTTTTATTATAGTCAATGATTGATTTTCAGAGACAACACAAGGACCAGATACAGAAACAACAACACCAGCGTCACCATGTATGTTTCGAACACAATCATGCAAAAAATTAATTGGATTAGGCATGATTTTATCATTTCGTTTAGGGCGTTAGGCATGATGCATCGTAATTATTAGTGTGATTATAAAGTGATGCCAAACCGCCACAAAGATCGTCCTTAATGTGGTCAATGCGAGAATTATTTCAGTGGGTGCCACACCTCAATAGGACCTATGAGTCGAGGAATCATGATAACAGATGCGATTGCTGCTTAATCGGAAAGTTGCATTTCGTATCGTATCTAAAACGTTGCATAGCGTCCCTCGTAGCATAAGGTAGGCCTATTGAGAGGAGCCTTTTTTCATATGTGTTATTTATGACATGATCTATTGTATTAGCACTTCTGTAGCCCCCGTTATGGCAGGTTATGCTGTTATGCGTTATGCTAAAGTCATCAAACTATGGTCGCTGCAAGTGAAATCTCTTTCAAATTATTTAGGCTTATCCGCTGGAGTATCCATTATTTTGGTCGACGTCCTATCAAATAATTATTATATAGGCTAAACAAGAATCCACGTTTTCATTCATTCGGAAACCTATTATAATTATAACGTCCTCCAGAGAAACTACTCAGAGGTGTTCCAGACCACAGCGCGCCCCAAAACGATATTTTAAAGTTTTATTGAGGAAGGTTTCTGGAAGAGTCCCATCATGGGAAAAATAGCCTAATTATCTTTGGTTGGGAGATTAAACTTATGTGACCTAATGTGAAAATTGTTAAGTATAGGCCTACTTGGCATCGTCTCCGGAAATAAACACTCTGGTTACATGATTCACGTTCATAATAATAATTGCATGCGAGTGCGCGTTAAAAATAATATGCTCCTTTGAAATTTTGAACTAATGCTTGGTTTCTTATTACACACTAAGACCAACATCATCGCCGTCAAGTAAGTTACGACCACAAATCATTTTGTATTAGGCTGATACGATTAAAGAAGACAGTGTATTTATTCGAGTATCTGGTATATACTCTGCGCTGAGGTTGGCGCAGATTTCTCATACCTCCTCAGCAACAACCTTGATTTGGTGCCTCAAATAACTGCCTGCTCTGCCGGTGCCTAAGGCCTGAACTACCAATAGGCTCATAGGCTAGATAATAAAGTATATCGCTTTATTTCGGTAAATATAAGAACACCTGCATACGTTTATGGATCTTACCAAGACGTTCTACTAAGTGATTAGTTACTTGTCTGCCTTTGTTCAGCTTACTGCTACATGACCGTGGAAATACAAGCTGGTTTACCAACATGGCAAGAGAAAGACGGCGTTTTTGGACCGACAGGGAACGATACGGTGATCTATCCAGGAGACAAATTGAATCCTAATGATATAGTTGAGTTGGGCTACTGCGGAGAATGGTAGGCATTTCATTCAAATATCTCTCTTCCATGTTGTTGTTTAAACCAATGATGATAGTTGAAATAGAAAACATCAACAGTACTGTGTCTCTCTTTCTCCGAGGAACACAACCTGATTGGATAAAGGGACTAAATATTGAAAATATAAATTACAAGGTGCACACATTTTTATAAGCAAGATTTTTTACTATGGCCTGTGAAAGGCGTAGAGAAAGGTTTAGTCGCTCCTTCGGGAATAATGTACGAGTCATCTTACATTGAACTGTAATAAAAAAAGATATGGTAATTGTAATTGCAATCGAACATTTATATAGCGCCACTTTAAGAGAACTCCTCAGAGGCGCTCCCGACCTGACACCAAACCATATTCATAATGGTAGGCTACTAGACGCTTCAAAGAAGCCAATGGAGTCCGTGGTTGAGGTTATAAACCTGAAATCAGACGCCACAATAATTATTAATCAACGTTTAAAGCATCATTCAAAGCTATGCGTCGTTACAAGGTGTCAAGGTTATTGAAAAAACTTTAAGTCAAATCAGAGAGGTTGTAAAAAAGATGATAAGAAACCATGTAAAAAATGGATCAAAGATACCACGCACCAGAAAGAACGAGTAGAAAACAAAAGAGCTGTTGCTGTCAGAGAAGGGTTAGTAGACATTGGTTGTGTTGGATGAGAGAGATATGAAGAAGCCTTGAATGGCTTGATGATGGTAGCCTAATATTTATAGAAACTTTTCTAGAGAACATTGCTTGAAACCAAAAGCTGAGGAAAAATTATAGACGAATGGTGTTGATATGGGATGGTCGATGGTGATCGACAGAACAACAGTAATGGGGAAGTATAGAATAATTTGCAGAGAACATGATGTCGTTCCAGAGCCGAGACGAGGGTTACATATAATACACAGCTTAAGGAGAGTAGGCTATAATCGTTAAAGGAAGGGCTAAGCAATGTAAACGTCTATAGTAAACTGACGTACCATCTTAATTTGTTTTCTGCAGTCTGTGTCAGCCAAACGGAGGACTCCAGTGCTATGTAAGTACAAGACAGCAACCAACTCAATTTAAAACATGTTTTAATAGCGAGTGGTTATTCTAAGAAAGCATGTAGGCCTACCTACTAGCGGTGCTGCACTTAGATCGCCAGCTGCATAAAGAAAACGTTAGCCTAATAGCTAGAATGTTTTACTCATTTTAACCATTGATCGCTTATTATAATAGGCCTATGACTAGCTGGGGTAATCGGCGTTGCCCGGGAAATTTCAGTTCTTTTACCCAACTTTCTGATTGGCCGATTAATTATTATTATCGGACATAAACATAGGCCTACATAGTTTCATTTAATTAATAAATTAAAACGCTAGAATCGAAGAAATAAGCAATCATAATTTTAATTATTAGGCCTAATATTGAAATTTTGAGTCGAACATGCTATCCACTTCACCTAGCGATTCAGAGGCGTGACACCTTCAGCACTGCGTTATTTCGGGTCACTTAATTAAGATGATCATTAATTTAAAAAATACCTTTATTCTAGCCTTGTGGCCAGTCCGCCAAAGTAGGCTAATGTTTGTCTTTAAACGAAAATTAAATTGATTTGAATTTGTGGAATAAACAAACGCAATCCAACCTTGAGGCACATGTGTCTTGGTGAAAGCGTAATCAAGTGTGCTTTGCATATTTACCATAACATTATGATAGCGTCGATCTTCACCACAATTAGCCTAAGTGATCGTCTAAGTATGCTCATAAAGCGTCAACGCGACTTTTTTATATTCCACTCGCAAGGTCAAAGAATGCAGGAGCGGCATAGGCCTACATCATTCTTGTGTAAAGGGACGCCGCTTGCATGCGTTTACAAAAATCCACACCGTTACTTACTTACTTAACATCAAATCGTCGTGAGAGCGTCAAATATCTATATTTAGGAATTTGTGACCCGTTCGGATATTATATCTATGGTACGGATAAAGGTCGCTTTGCAATTGTGACGTCACGTCTGCGTGGAGAAATATACGTCATACTCTCTCTAGGCTTATATACTCTCAACGTGTACCGTACAACGATGAAAAATGGCGTTAACTAAATCTAAATTTAAAATGTATAACTCGGATTTAAAATTAACTGAGAGCTGAAAATAGTCGCGCTCACCTACAAATTTGAATGAGATGTGATGCAGTATCTTGCCGCAGATAAACATTGATGTCGATGTGTCTTTTCTGCAGAATGTTTCCAACACTTGGTTCGACCAGACGGATGATTGCTTACGACACGTCTGTGTGGATGGTGAAGTCACAACAGAGAACCACACACAATCATGCATTTGCTGCGATGTATGTGAATGATTTTTGTATATCAACAGAAATTTAATATAATCAAGAGCTTTATCGGTGAATTTATTGTCGGACCTATTGGTTTTAACTAATTCTAAATAATTTCATGACTTGGTGAAGCAAAGTGTCACCCATAACTACAGTTTCTTTTTAGATTCCTATTAGATCTATTTTTTAAATATAGGCCTACGCTTAGTTTGCGTATGCATCGTGACTTGGTCCACTCGCCAAAAAAGTTGTGGACTGCTATGCCAGCATTTTTGTTCAGCCGATGTGAAGCAGTATCAGGCGATTTTTTTCAACAAAATGCTGAGCTTGCAGTAGCTCAAACAACATAATCATACAGGGAATGGGCACCCGCACTTAGGTGGCCATACGGAGTACGTTCCCCCTGGAAATTTTACAACTACTACATTTTGGTTTCAACAAATTTCTTCGCACTAGGGTAAATCGGTGTGAAGCTGTGAAGTTTACATCTAGAAAGTTTACATCTAGAAAATATTCTTGAGAAATATTCATGTTCGTAATTTCCAGCTTCGCATTGTCATGTTGGTGCTATTCAATGCAAAGGATGAGATTTAAAAGTTAGAGGTATCCTTATGTCTTTTATTTATTTATGACTTGCAATAATCAAAGTTAAAGTCTCCGTTCACTTCAGTAGATTGCTAAGATATTTAGGTTACGTTGATATTTTGTGCCTACTATTCAGTTTAAACTTAAAGTATAGGATTTAAAAAAATCGATTACCAAACTCAAGCGATAATTTCTGTGCTTTTACAGGGAGCAATATTGGTTAAGCGTCCTTCACCAGAATGCTGTGCATGCGAAGCACGTAAGTTTTTCCAACAAATTTGTCCGCAATGAAAGCAACTCATAACATTATTTTACATTAATATTTGTAAATGCTTTCTACTTGCAACTGTTATTTATCTTAAATGTATGCATGTGTGTGTGTGTGTGTGTAAAGTATGTAATGTATGTATGTATTTATGTATGTATGTATGTATGTATGTATGTATGTATGTATGTATGTATGTATGTATGTATGTATGTATGTATGTATGTATGTATGTATGTGTGTATGTATGTATGTATGTATGTATGTATGTATGTATGACATTGTATGTATGTATGCATGTATGTATGTATGCATGTATGCATGTATGTATTCATTCATTCAGAGCATTTATATAGCACCCCTTCAAGGAACTACTTCATCAGATAATAACCGCACTTGATTTATGATAGATCACAATTTCAAACACTATGGTTCTGCTGACTCTGTTCTGTCACGGGGTTCGGACACGGGAAAGATTTCTGCATTTCGCAAAGTTGTTTAATTGCTTTCCACTCTGTTCCTTAAAACCTAAAAATTGTTTTATTTAGCCGTGGCTGAACCGGGAGCGCTTCTGAGTAGCCTACCTTGAAGGAGCGCTATATAAAATTTTGGAAATAGATAAATAATATAATATTTGCAAGGAATCGCTGCTTTACCTTGATCTAAGCATTAGTTTGGTTTATTTTCACTTCAGCGACCTGCACTGTGGATGCATACGTACAACCAGGAGATACGCCGTATGTAGAAGTTGATAGAGTAACTGGTCTGACGTCAGGCGATACAATTGTACATAATGGGGATCCTTTGGCCGTTTACGACACAGTTCGGCTAAACACCTGCAACGTATGGTAAGCGAGACTTTTCAAGTAGCCTAACTTCGTTCCTGCCGTTAAGTATTATTATAACTGAACAGTGTACATTCGAATTGTGATTTGTGCATTTCTATTTCGTCGGTGTGACGACATAAAGTATCTGCCCGAAACAGAGTCTCCCCTGGCTGAAATAATGTATCCTATCGGAGGAAAATCGAATGTAAAATTCTGATACAATAGCTAATAGTTTCGGCAACCTGCTTTCTTGTTAATTAAGTAATTTAGAAAAGTAGACTATACTGTTTAACCTGGTTGGCTGTAAACCATCTGTCAGCTGTCGACGGAATCCGTTGGTTGGCTCCACCTGTGTGTGCGTGTGTGTGTGCCTGCCAACATTGATTCTTCCAGCTTACTGTCCATTGTTTGCTAACGTGTGTAATATTTTTGTTCCTAATGACACAACATCCAATAGGCCAACGCAGAGAGCGCCTTTGAGTAGGTTTCTTAAAGAGGTGCTATATAAATTTTTGGAATTAATGAATTAATGAATTATGTGGCTGTAGCCTCGACCAGCTTGAGTTGATATAAAGCCTTCCTGGGAGACTTCATTTCAGTCGGGAGATAAAATATCCTCTCCCCGGAAACAATCAGAATTTGATATCCGGGGGAATTTATTCTGAAGCACATCTGCCGGGAAAATCTATTTCGAAATAGAGTCTCGGCGGGGAGACATGTCAGAAGACTCTGTCAATGGTCTCTGCTGCCAAGTTTATAGGACACGTACAATATGTATCAACGAAAGCCAAATCGTTATCAAAGCAACATCAAACCGATCAGTCCAGTAAGACATAGCGGATGCTAAGACCGGACGCATAGGCCTACAGGAAAGAGTTGCTAAATCTAAGACCAGTAACGAAATCAGCATGAAATGCATTGTAAGTTTCAGGTTGACACATACAGAGCATAGAATTAGTGATGCAATCATTTGGATTTGTGTGTTTATGGCTAGATACGAATAATGTTTTCATCTGAAAGGACATCTTAGGTGACAGCAATTTTAAAGACATTAAGTTTGAAGTATGTGGATGTGTCCTCTAATGTCCATAATGGGTATCTGCTAATATCACATCTTGTTTTTTAGTGTATGCCAACCAACCGGAGAACTCTCATGCACTGTAAGTGAAACTAAAACTGAATACCGTGTAAATGAGCAAAGTTTACTTAATTAAAGGCAACTGATAATGACTGCTTAAAGCGATTCGTCTCCGTCTGCAACCACGCAGATCAGTTGTGATGGGAACCATAAAAATGCACCATACAACGTACCAGCACTGTTTATGACCACCTTATCACACTTGCTTGTAAGATACATGTAGGTGTAACTGGTTTTGCTAGTATTCATTCTGTATTTATATGTAAATATGATTCTGCCATCAAGAGTTTCCACTGAAATTCTACCAGTGTTCAAAGTTTAAAAGTCGCACACAGTTAATATTAGATTAGGCCTACGTGGTTGCAAACAGTTGCTCAGTCACTTGCATTGACCAATGACCATGCTCTCTCACTTGCATTGATGACCTTACTAGTCCAAATGATAGTGAATGTCAGGAGCATTGGGTCTGAATTGATAGACACCGTTTGACTGAGTTAAGATCAACCCGATTACAGACGTTGTAGACGTTTAATTACTAAGTTTATCTGGGTTTAAATTGGGTTGATGCTTTCATGCACCTGTGGACCTTTCTTGAATTGAACGTTGCAACCAGATCTCATATAACGTATATTGGCTAAATTTGGAAAGTTGCGTCAGTGTTTGAATACTGCACTGACTGATTGACTGTTTGATTTATGATGTAGGCCATTACAAAAACGTGGACTGATGCTAACAACAAGTGCTTGAAGCACCATTGCTTGGATGGTAAAGTGCAAACCGACAACATAGCTGCTGGATCATGTCAATGTTCGGAGGTAAACGGCATTCGTTCATACGTTGCGACGATATGAATTTGAATTTTATCTGGAGACTCTATAGGGACAGCGCCCTACGAACTTACAAAAGATGTATGATGTAGGCTACATGAGCACTTGTCATAGCGTCAGGATTTGTACTCGTGGGCGCTCCAGGCTACAGCGCGGACACTGAATTGGAGTTTCACGCCGAAGCAAGCGCAAGAACAAATGCGAGTGAAAGACTTGCTCAGGGTCGCAACACGACGGCTCCAGGTATATTCGAACCCACAACTTTTCGTCTCCAAGGCATCCCTACAGCACTGTGCCCATATCAATCTTCTTTCGTCAACATAAATAAAATTGATGAAGTCGAAGGCCCATCCAGAGAAAACAATACAATTGTAATTTATAGCAAAACGTCAATAACTTTCAATTGCATTTCTGCGGCGCTTTTATTACTTGAATTGCATATGAATGGCGCTTTGACACATTTTCAATTGCTTTTCAATGACGGTTTAGTAAGCTTTCAATTGCATTTCTATGGCGATATATTGACCTTTTAATTGCATGCTAATGGCGCTTTTGTAAACTTTCAATTGCATTTCAATGGCACCATAGTAAAATTAAAACGACAACCTTTGTTTCCAGGGTTTGCGCTTGGTCGATCAAGCTTATCCTAAATGTTGTTCATGCGAACCCGGTAAGTTATCTAAACGTTACCTACAATTAATTATTGCATTTAAAGTAAGTGGTGTAATGATACTCTATGTAAACCTGGGATTGATTGCGCACCGCAATTACAAGTAAATATTCAAAAAAATCCCTCCACAGGTCTTGTTGTCTCTGAGTTGCGACTGAAAGCATGACAGTGATAAAAATAGCCTGTTATTAGACAGTATGGACTACAATAACATAGGCCTACAGGGATCAAATTACAACGTGGAACAGATAAGTAGGCCTACGTTCCAATATTTCGCTCCATTTCTATTAGCACATCACACAATACTAAGTCAAACTTTCATAGGGATACAGTACCTATCACGTTAGTGCTCCAAAGTGTATCATTCTAATATCTACGTGGACTCTCATGCCATCGAAAGATATAGTAGGTGTATGTTTCAATTTTATTTACTGTAACAATTTTTCATAAGGTTTCAGGTCCACTTTATAACCCAATAGCGTGTCATTATAATATCCGCCCGGAGTCTGAAGTATGAAACAACGTACCATGTACAATTGTACATGCATCATTTAGATTATTTTTTTTTGTTCGTTAGTGTCCTGCTATTTGCAAGCGGAAACAAAAGGAAACGACGCAGCTTGGATAGAATTGGATTACGTCCGTGGTCCAACCAGTGGAGATACCATTTTGGCCGTTGGATCCCAGATCAGTGTGAACGCCAAAGTTCAGATAGGCTTCTGCACCGAATGGTAAAGTGTTTCGATTTTCTTTCAATTTCTCCTCCGTCAAGCGCATGCTGACGATGAGGTCCTTACAAGACGTCTCCAAGTTGCTCTGTCTCTGGTCTTATCCACCGCTCTTCGTATGTCCATGCCCTGCGTCATGTATGTCTTTTTGGTCTTCCTCTGCTTCTTCCCCTTCTGTTTGTCCATATAGCACTGTCGCTGGTAGTCTTTTCTTCTCCATCCGCGTTGCTTGTCCTAACCAAGTCAGCCTTCTCTTCCTGATTCTGTTGATTACAGTACTGTTTCTTTTTGTCCGGTTTCTTCTCGAGTTATTTCGTTGCGTATCCTTTCTATCCTGCACATTATTTTCTTAACTTATTTTATTTAGATATGAATTGTCTCCGATCAATAAACTTAATTGTTTTCATCGATTACTTAGAAATAGAAATAAAAATAAAATCTCTGTCGTTCACGATCTACGCATTCCTCTTCAACACCCTGCTGATAAAAAAACAGTGGCAGTTTAGACCTTATAGTGCGTTAGGAAAGTCATTCCAAATGGAGGGACCAACTACAGCAAAAGCCCGATGTTGGGCAAGAGACTTAGGCCTGGGAACAAAAAGATCAAGACGATCTGCAGAACGCGTTGAGCGATATGACGATGTAAACAACGACTTTCTCATATAGCTTGAAAGGTATTTATGGGCATTTTCCAGCTGTGTTTTTTGAGACGAAGTATTTCGATGCATTCAGAATGTTATCCAAGCCCATGTTTGACGAGTTCTCAATAAATTTCTGACTATTTTGTTTAACAGCTTGTGCGACAGTACCGGAGGACTCAGTTGCTATGTAAGTCCAAGTTGTTAAGTTTTTAATTTGGGTTCCATCTCATTCTCCATAGGTCAAGAAATCTGTGTTGTTTACTCAAATTCTATTAGCATGAAATTGTTAAAGTTAAACCTCTTCCACGCGAGACAAAGCTCAACTGAATCGTTGGGGATAAGTTTAAGGCGTTGCCTGTATGCGACAAAATATTGATGTTCACAGTGATTTTAATTATTACATAAAATTCTGTTCTATATTATACATTTTGTGTACAGTTATGTCACTGTGTATTATATGCATAGGCAGCAATTATGTTATGGGTTTCTGCTTCATCTGCACCATAACCAACTCTACAATGAATACGCCGACCTTACACTGTCGGTGGGAAGATATATAGGACGGCGAGGGAGTGGTCTGGCCACCGGTTCTGATATGCCGAGGCTGAGAAAGCGATGTCGCTAACATGTCATAGCAATGCCTGCTGCCTCATGGCTATAGCTTAACAATTGCTCTCATTCCTCTTCTTTTTATATATTATGTATTTTTTATACGATTATATTATGTATACATTTTTTTAAAATTCACTGCTGCTGACAGCTTATTGCTGATGTATGGAACACGTCTCTGTATATTTATTATTATGATTCAATTCTGTGTAGGATGTTGCAAACAGTTGGACGGATGACTATGATCTGTGTGTGGACTACGTTTGTGCTGGAGGAGAAGCGGTTAAACATGACAGGACAGAGTCTTGCAACTGTGGTGTGGTATGCACTTATAGAATTATTATCGACTTAGATTTAGTCATGCAGTCACAGTGAAAGCCCATACATGACAACGCCCGTGCATATGTTTAATTGAGTGGTTTCTGACGACCTTTATTGCATGGCAGGTGCTGGAAAAACATAAAGTATAAAATGTCGATTTGGACAAATCCTGTGACTAATTTAACTTCATGTGTAAGTTGGGTCACTTCTGTATTACCGATAAAGGGGAATAATTAAGGGTCACCTCTGTTTTGACATGTGTGTCAATCACTTCTAACTCATTGCTGAATAAAATGTTTCGTATCGCATCCGTTGACACACACACACACACACACACACTAACACACACACGTAAAAATTATTATGTCATGTTATGTTATTTCTCCATTTCTATAGCGCCGCTTCAGGCTGTCTACTCAGAAACGCTCCCGACTACAGCGCGGGCACTGCATTGGAGTTCCACGCCGAAGGGCATGAGAAATTGCGAGTGAAGGACATACTCAAGGCCCCTATGAGACGGATTGAGGTGGATTCGAACCTGCAACCCTCCGGCTGCAAGGCAACGAACATACGCACTACACTACACGGCCCCCCCAGTCCGTAGCTCAGTGGAGAGAGCGTTGGTCGATAAACTGAGAGTCATTATCGCGACCCGGGTTCAAGCCTCGCTCAGGGCAAAAATTTATTTGAATTTTCTGTTAGCTGCCAGTGGCGCTTTCTGTTGTGTTGTTTGACTCGGGTCTGTTGAAAAAATAAGTTAGCCCCTCCCACTCCTGGCTTGGCCGATCAGGAGCGTTCCAACACTTAGGCCAATAGTGTTAAGTTACCGAACCTGTTGTAGCCGACCTGTGTGTCGTGCGAAGCTGGCCGTATTTCGTATAACTTGTACCTGTAATCGTTCTGCTGTGTGTCAGATTGAATTTGTATCTTAAACGAATATTATTATTATTATTATTATTATTTTTACCGCACCCCAAGCTATTATAATCGTTAATGGATAGGATAACCTCTGTTTTCCCTCATCGGACTATCATATCGGACTATTATATCGGACTATTATATTCACATTACAAAGGTAAATAATTATTATTTATATTCATACAATTATATCGACTTTTTCTAAATAACTATTCAGAGGCGCTAGAACGCTTTTAAGGACTTATAATCCGTGATGGAAAACAGTCATTGGTGATTATAATAGCTTTTATAGAAACGTGTGAATGTAAAATAGATTTATACTCTTATTAACATTATGAGATCATTTTTGTAGGGATACATTTTGGAGATTCGTCCTGCGCCCAACTGTTGCCAATGTGTCCGTAAGTCGAAGTTTTCATACGTTAACACTGATGTTTTTGACATAAAATTTAATTATTATTATGTGCAATAATGATGCTCTACTAAGGATTGTCATTCAGATCCTAGTTTCTCGGTTTTTTGGCAGTTGACTAATTAAATTCAGACGACCGCCACACGTAGTTTTCATTTCAATCTTTTAAATTTGTAACATACCCCACCAGCGGGATCACTTCCTTCGGGTAGCCAACTCATGTGTCCCCGGGCGCCGAGGAGAGGGGGCGCCAAAATGAGGGCTAAAATTAACAGTTTGACAATGGTTTTTTCAGGTAATTTATCCAATATTTAAATCTGTAAGATTTTATTTGGGCACCCCAAAATCCAGTTAGATTCACATTACTTGAAAGCCGCTTGCCAGACATGATTTTGGCGCCCCTCGGGCCCTCGGCCACATTGAGCTCCAAGGGGTGCCTCATACTCATTGTAAATGGCCAGACCACAAGGGTTGTTAGATCAGCCTGGCTGCACCCAAGAGATTTCCACTTAGAAGTAGGCCTACCCCACCCCAGTTAACGAGCCACCCAGCACAATTTCGGGCGGTCAACCTTGCTGTGAAGGGATCTCTGCCGGTGTCACAAATAGAATACCTCGTATTAATCTCATCCCCCAGATGAGATGTTGAAAAAAGCCACTTCCGTGTGTATTTGTGTTTCAAATTAACATCCATCTGTTTTGTTTAGAACAATAACACTAACAGATAGGCCTATGCTTATTCCTACTAAATATTTTTTCTTGCTTTGGTTTTGGAGCACTTAGAACATTTAGAACACTTTTGCTCACTCAGAGGCACTGAATGATTCGAGTTGCTCTGAACATTGTTTAGGACACTTAAAACAATTAGTCACTTTAAATTTTCATTACGGCATGAATTTTTCATTTATACACATTTTTCAATAAAGGGTATATAATGGCTTATCCCCCCGGATAGTCTAGACGGTTATATATCATCCAGGGCATAGATTAATTCATCCCCCGGATAGCTTAAAGGGGATAGAATATCACGTGACACCAAAACGAATAAATATCTGCATTCTGCTGCATCCATTACTCGATGGCCGATTGGAAGGAGGGGATCCAGTGTCCACGACTGGGGTATACGCTGGCCCGAGTAGGCCGAGAAGCATCTTTCCATGTGTGGGCTGTTAGAGGGGGAGGGTGGGCTAATCTGTAGTTGATTTGTTCGCCCGTGGCTGCATCAACTGATGCCTGTAGATAGCGGGGGGGGACCCAGATAGGGCCTATTTGCCTATTTGGGTATTTGGGTAAAGAGGTCAGCGGTTTTAACGGCCTTTCAAGAGTGCCTCCGTATCATGGATTTCAATTTCTGAAGCAGTATTAGACATAAAAATGAACCAAATAGCATAATATTATAGGCCCTATGAGCTGCCTTGTGCTGTTATTTTGTTTGAATGCAAATAACTAGGTCTATCATTTAACATCAAGTACTTAATAAGTTTGTTAGTTTTGCGTTATTATAATATAGCCTATAGTACAAATCAACTACATGCGTAGTTTTGAAACTTTTGTTCTTTCATCGACAGCAGGTAGGCTTATGTGTTATGATGTATGATGAATCATAAATAAATTCTGATTGGTGCATATATAGGCTAGTTTGTAGTTCAATATTATTTTTGCGCTGTTTGTATAAAACCGTATCATGTGGTATTGTAATTTGTTTCAGGTCTAAATACAAAAAATACAAAATGTTTTAATTGCAGAAATAAGATAATGTTTCTTTATCTAAATTATCTGTCTACTTAATAAATAGATAGATTTCATAAAGCTAATATTTTATTATTATTATTATTATTATCATTATTATTATTATTTATTTCCGTTTCAAACTGGCTGTGGCTGCTGAACACTGAACGCGTGGCAAAACGCTAGCATAATGTGCTAATTGTTCACCACAATGGCATACTAAAACTAATGTATAATGCATTTATTCATCTATAATTATACAGACAATAATTTTAAACTTAGAATCATTCTCAGCCATTGTGTTTTGTGTGTCTTTTACAGTCGAAAGTACGACTACCTCTGGTCCGACTACTACTCCAAGTATGCGCACTGCACTATTTC
Organism: Lumbricus rubellus; assembly: GCA_945859605.1. NCBI lineage: Eukaryota > Metazoa > Annelida > Clitellata > Crassiclitellata > Lumbricidae > Lumbricus > Lumbricus rubellus. The sequence goes on from OX243817.1 coordinate 38,073,906, forward strand.
CTATAATGTACTCTAACAAAGCTAACCAGTAACCAGTGTTTGTTTTATCACGAACTATATAAATTTATCTGCCTAAACTTAAAGCGTAATTGCAAACAGGCCTACATAAAACGTGTCTAAATCGGCCTGCATTTAGACTTTTGATTGCTTAATTACCTTTAAGCTATAAACAAAGGCAAAATGTAAAGAACTCCTTTTAATGCCGGTTTTCTTTGTGTTTTTAGCTGAACCACCTAATGGGATACCAGTACAAGAGACTACAACACGTACGTTCCATAGGGTTAAAAGGGGTAATTTCAGCACGCTAAGTAATTTCTTGAATATTTAAACGTTTTCACATGTACAGGGTGGGCCAAAAAAGACCCCCTAAGGGTTTTGGTCAATATCTTGGCCAGAAATAAGAATTTCGAAATGAAATTTTACAGTCTTAAAACAATTCATATTTACACATGGTGGCAAGATATCATAAAAATATTTCAAACAGAACAAAAGTTATACCACATTTAGTGAAGCAACCAATCTTTTTTTACGATTCAAAATCGTAAAGCAACAAAATATAACATCAAAATATTTCAAACAGAACAAAAGTTATACCATATTTAGTGAGGCAACCAATCTTTTTTTACGATTCAAAATCGTAAAGCAACAAAAAGTAAAAAAAACACGATTTTATTAAGTCTCATTTCAAATAACTGTTGTGAAATGAATTTGATAGTGCTTCACAACTTGTGTTCAATGTGCCCACCACCCGTGCCAAAAATTCTTTTGAGTCTCTTTGCAAAGTTCTTGATGACCCTGTTGAATCAGTGTTGATGCGTTCCAACGGCAAATCTTTTCATATCAGATCCAATGCGCCCATCAATTCTCTTACCGCCCTTGGTTTTGGTTGCAAATTGCGATATTTCTCCAGCTTAGCTCTCCGCAATTGATTACCAATCCATCGGGTTCAAATCTGGAGAGATGGGGCCATAAGCTTTTTCCATGAAACAACAACAATCGACATTGAGCCGATCTCTTTTCATTCACGACAAATCACTTAAATCTCAGCTTAACTCTTAATTTTTGCGCTCTGACTGTTTCTCAGCGTAAACTTTGCTCATAGCCTTTATATCTCCAGATTCTTGCTCAGGAGGTGTCTGAATACACAATTTGTCTGTCATTGAAACCTTCGAAATTTTAATTTTTGTAGAAATTTGAATTTCATAGCTTTAATAGCAAAATTATGAATCTGACATATTCCTTGTTTACCAACTTGATTTTCATCTTGCGAAGTTACTTCACAGTGATGCGCCTCTATGTTGGTATCCTGTTTCTTTTTAAATAATATAGATATAGATCGCCTGGCAATTTCAAGGCTATTAGATAACAATTATTTGAGATGAGCCCTAATAAAATCGCGTTTTTGTTACTTTTTGTTGCTTTACGTTTTTGAATCGTCATAAAATGGTGGGTGGCCTCACTAAAAGTGGTAGAACTTTTGTTCTGTTTTGAAATATTTTTATTTTCGTGTGTAAATGTGAATTGTCTTTAACACTGTAAAATTTCATGTTGGAATTCTTACTTCTGGCCAGGATAATGGCAAAAACCTTAGGGGTCTTTTTTGGCCTACCCTATATGTGACACAATGTAGCTTCCATAGTTTTGTTGAGCTATGAAAAAGCGTCTTCACACTGAATCGACTAGGAGATATTCCAGTTCTGAAGAGCTTTTCGACGGTATTCAAGAGTAGAAAATGAGTTAAGAGCGGATGTTTAAATTAGGTTGACTATTAAAACCTGGTCAACTGAAATAAGTTAGAATGATGATTTTAGCACTGTTCTATCGCTAATTTCGGCAATGCCGTATTTTAGACGAGATTTGAGTTACGAAATTGCTATTATGTAGGTAGGCCTACTATTATGGCCGTACATAGGCCTACTAGAATAACGTTCAAGGTACCTCACGTCGCATTTATAGATTTATTACATTAGTTCATGTAATAGCTTCAATAAAAATTGTTAGATTTCTTTCGAACTGTGCCGCTTTTACCAGAAACGTAACTTCACCCCGTGTGTTTGTTCTTTTTCTACCATTGAAGCTGCGCCAACACCAGCGCCAACAACCATTGGGGGGGAATCAACTCCGCTACGTATGTTGAATACTCTAGCTCGTCTTGTCTTTGTAACGTGACAGAGTTTTAACGAACTTTTATAAACTATATTCTAAGCTATTTAAAAAAGACTCAATCATTTATACTGCCAATACAACTATTTAGGCATATCATGTTTTTGCTATAGGAAAATAATGTTATTTATTAAATAATTATGTGTCTTGTTCTAATGAAGATTATAATTAGGCTTTACTTATAACCATTTAACTATAGCGTCGATAAGGCTTCGCGTTTTACTTTTAACTCCTTAAAATGCTTGTTCGGTAATGATAATGATAATTACGACGACGACCATGATGATGACGACGATGATGATGTATCATTTTTTTTCTTTCAGCTCAAGTGTACTGTGCCTTTACATATCGGGTACCGTACGGCGTACGGGCTTGGCTAGAACTTGACAGCGTATCTGGTTTGACTGACGGCGATGAGGCAGTGCACAAAGGAGACCACTTGCTTCCGGGTGACATCGCTCATATAGGCAATTGTCGACAGTGGTGAGCTGAACGATGATTTCCACAATTTCTTCCTATGCTGTTTAAGCATTAGAATACTGAAAGATGGAAATATAAGATATTGAAAATGCATGGATTATGTTTGCAACACATTAAGATTGAACTTAGAAAGTAAGTAAGTAAGTGAAAACAGTCCTCATCCATCCCTGACGAGCGACTGTGTGACCACCGCCATTGAATGTTTGAAACGTTTCCTAATTGAAGACTCTTGACTTCAGCCTGTCTATATGTCTATAAGAATTTTAATCTGACCCATTGGGTTCTTTAGCGAATTCGAATATTTTTCCCATGGTGAACCCTGTGAGAAAACAATCACATTTCATCGATATAAAATTGGATGTCCTGAACATGTGCCGTAAAGTATTATGAACGAATGAATGAAGATATAAATTGTGTGTTTGGTCCAGTTTTAAAACGCGTAATCAGTAATACGCTGCGTCCAGTTCACACATTTTTCGAAACTGTGTAAATTATGAAATGGCTATTGTCATCACTAGAGCCAGAACTCAGCATAATAATTTATTAACCTATTCCTACAGTAAGATTTTAACACGTTTCACGCTTACTATTTTGAGTAGAAATTTCAGTGACATTAAAGTAAAAATTGATCAAATAAAATTATATGGACACAAACAGCGTTACATTATTTTATTATGTACAGTTTTGCACATCTCACTATTCCACGTCCCTGCCGACTTTATCTAAAAATCTAAAATGGAGTCAGTCAATTAGCTAATCTACTTGACCTAGCTTATTATGGAGCTTCAACATTTTTTTGATCTGCCTTTTGTATTTTGCAGCATTTATAGATAGCAATTCTCTATAATTACATTATTTCATATTATTCTGCAGCTTGTGTCAGAGTAACGGAGTTCTCGGTTGCTACGTAAGTCATGCTTTATATTCATTGCTTTTAAGAAAACTTCTAGGCTATTTTTCTATACTGCTAAACTTTGATAGCTATAGAAATTATACTTTGAAAGATTTGAGTAGAGAATAATTCTGATTCTATAATTGTACGATAAATTTCTGTCTTTATAACTGTTTCATCTGCAATAATAATATATTATTTAGACTTCTGTGCAATGTTTTTAGACCACTCTAAAGTGTTGCAGGCTTACGTGTGCTGTATATTGACACTTTGTTGAAACAACCACCGCATTAAGTTTAGTGTAATAAGTCGGTTAAGCAAGGGTACATGCAGAAGTAGTGTAGTGTACGCTTGCTTTGCCAGATTAACCAATACAAAAGTTGGACGACTTTATCGACACGAATTACGTTAATTGTTGAAACTGAAGTATAATAATAGGCTACGTACCTGCCTACTGACTGACTTTCGTAGTTACTTGCTTTTGAAGCGGTCTGTATAGCAACCTGATACATGAGTTTCTTGTCCATTACCTGCCATTGTTTTGCCAGCGACGACTAGCACTCGTTTCTGACCTTGTCTTGTGTTCCAACCTGTGAACTTTTACTTGAAAAGACAGTAATCATAGGCGTGCAATTTTTTTACTGCGATCACAAGATTGCTATGTCATGTAATCGTGTACTAATAAGCCTGTGCTCGACACAGCCAATAATATTATTCAGTTCCAATCAAGTGAAAACACACTTTAAATGTTGTTTTTTAAAATTTAGGATATTGACAACGATAGGCTAGATGACTACGACAAGTGTGTTGAATATATCTGTATTAATGGAGATGAAGTTCGAATCAACAGGGCAGAGACATGCATATGCGGCAAGGTACGTGCTGAGCAATATCTCATTCAGTGACTCTGAAAAACTATGAATTTTTAGCAAGTCGTATTACACTGTCTTTTACGTCACAGTTTATTTTTAGTGCGTACAGGCTGAGTTAAATCCTTTTGTTGTTCCAAAGAAAGGAAAAGCAATGGCTTTTTCATACACGGAACAAGGAAAGCGTTCAATGTGTGATAAGCTATATTGCAACTGGAAACGTGAAAAAGCTATTATAGGATATAACGTGGCTAAGCGACTGCACCGCCTAACCAAAACCAAGTTACATTACATTCAGATGTAAAGATTACGTGACGTCGTTAATATGATTAGCGATAATAAATTATGCTGTTACCTTGAAAAGCCGCTTGCAATTTTCCTGATTTTGAATCGGATATCCGATGTTTAAAGTTTGTTGAAATGCATCACATAATAAGCCCAATAATCACATGAGTAATTATACATACTTTTTCGAAATTATCGAGGTTCAATTAAAAAAACTGTTTATCCTGTCAGCTAAGTGTTAACTTGTTTTTGTCTTTACAGTCCTTCCTTTTGGTTTCTCGTCCTCCACCCAAGTGCTGTGACTGTGAACCCAGTAAGTGTTTTTATTGTCTACTGTTCAATTATAACGGCTATGGCACTGGCAGTCGTTGAGAGACCTCAGAAAGTTATTGTCTCGCTTGTTCTATAGGCAAGACACATTGTCTGTTTATTCATCTACAATGTACACTATGGATGTATAATTAGCTTAGTTGTCTACATGTTCAATTGTGATTGAACATAATTATATGGTAGCGTTTAGGACCGAAGAGTCGCGGTGAAGATAGACCGGCGCATGCTGAATTGTAGAGACGCTTGTTTGGTTGGGCTATATAATATTATGTTTGTATACTTACTCATGTGTAGTTGCAAATCTTGTATTTGAAATTCTTATTGCAGTTGATCTATAAGGTGCCAGTCAGAGATTCTGAGGCACTCCCGACCCAAACTATAGCGCTAATAAAAAGTCTTAATGGATCCCGATACAGGCTGGAAATGAGGCTGATTAGCTCGAACCACAGTCGCTACAGAAGACGCTTCATTTGTTAGCAGTTAAGGCAGCAGAAAATGTTTTGACAATTTTTAGCAACATTTAAAATTATGAGAAACATTACACGAAGGTAGGTCTATACACCTTGGCGTGCCTTAATTGATGTGTTGACTATAATGCATAGTTTTTTTAAAACCGCATTTCAATAATTATTATAATTATTATTTGAAAGGAATAATAGAGGGTGATGAGTGCCTACCGTCAACTTAGGAGTTGCAACCGTCCGAACTCATGCATCGCTGTATTTATGCGCACAGACACTGGATGCAATATATAAAAATAGATCTTAAAACGGCCTAAAAGGGATGTGTCGGGGGGGGGGGTAATATAAGAGATAATTATATCAGACTCACACGCTTGGAATCTAGAAAAGCATAATTACAAAAGGTGATCTAGATAGTATAATGTTAGTCTCACACTGTGAACATAGTGCACGCATATAATGTAGAAAGAGTAAAAAAATAATTTTCATTCAGAAACCACGACAACAGGAATGCCATGCCTGAACACCACGACCAAACCAACGCCAACACCCACTGCAGTAACGACGTTACCAACTACTTCATCCAAGGGACCAACAACGCCAACATCCACTGCAGTAACGACTTCATCCAAGGGACCAACATCGCACATAGGTAATTTCGTTAATAGGCGGCCATGCTGTTATCTGACATTTTAGATTCAAAACAGAAGTTAACGAAAACCATGGTTGTATTAGGATTATCTGCTATCCTTTCTCACAATTTCTTAACGAGTGCAGAGTTTCTAAAGATGCCTTGTATAGGTGAAGTGTTCAAAATTTCTCTATATCAATTGTCTTTGACGCATGTCGAGGGGAGACTCGCCCTTGAGGATGGTACTCGAGGGAAGAATGGAGGGAAAGAAAACAATAGGAAGACCAAGAATTAACGATGACGATGGTGTGGTTGATAGACGGAGAAAACAGACGAGGATGTAGAGAAATCAAGGGAAAACGTTGAAATCTTGGACTTGCCTAAGGGCAGAACACCAAAGAAGAAGATAATGAGACGGATATACATTTAATTATTTAATCTACCTCAGGAATTAATGTCTGCGAAATAGGCTACAGTCACATATAATTTATGACTAATAGGTTGAACCACCAGCAAGAATAATATGCGTTCCTAAATTGACTATAATGAATTATTAGGATCTTTGTTCAAAATACTTAGTTCACCGCAGGGAGCATTATTTCGGCCAGGAGAGGTTTTGTTTCGGGGATACTTTATTATCTTGACACCGGCTGGCAGGAGCTTCGACACTGTGTTAAAAATAAAATAAAATTGGTTGGCACAGCTTGCATCAAAAACAGCAATAATTATTATTTAAGAGAGCGGTGCAAAGTGGAAGATATTGATGTTGAGGCTAAAAATGAGAATATTCTACACCACTGATAATCGTCATGTTGGCCTAAGTCTGTCGTTAATTCACAAACATCGTGTTCGCATGAGTGTGAACAGAAACAGGCGACGGTAACGAACACATTCATGGCGATAATGATGTTGAGGACGACGACGACAATGACGATGAAGACCGTAACGGTGATTAAGAAAACGGCGATGATGATGACGGTGACTTTAATAATAATTATTTGTTACTGATGACAATTTCAGTGGATACAACAACACCTCCTACTCCCACTCCATCAACTACGACAACTCCGCCAACACCAACTCCAACTTCAACTCCAACCACAACTCCGCCAACTCCTACTTCGACTCCAACAGTTCCGACAACTCCACCTCCAGGTCTGTACAAATACAAGTATGTATGTGCACTCGTTATATCGCTATCTACTCAGAGGCGATATCGACGACAACGCGAACACTGCATCGGAGTTTCACCTCAAAACGCTGAGCAATTGCGAGTGAAGGACTTGCCCATGGTCCTGACGCGACGACTTGATTCGAACAATCCGGCTGCAAGGCAACGAACATAACCACTAAACCCCCGCGCTCCACAGGTATTATGCATGTAGGCTATTCATGTACACACGCGAGCAAATGCATTATAATTATCGTATCATTTATAAGAATTCGTAGAACTCCTCTCATTGACGACGCGGAAATCAGAGACCAGTTTAGTTCAAAATTTGATTTTGAAACCTAGAAATTGAAGACAAAATGTAAACTTGTAAAATGACGTGATATTAGCTAGATAAAAAACAGGACCGGTAGAAATAATACCTATCGCAATAAAAGTCAACATTGTGTGGAAGCAGCATATGATACCTTCAGAATAATGCATGCTTATTATAGATCTCCAGCTTTATGTTTGCCTTGCCCCCACCCAAAGAAATGGCGACAAATATTAGTGTCTACAAAAATTGTGAGGAATTTCCAACATGAATAGAAACATCGAGAAAATCAAGAGGAAAATGAAACAGAGAGGTTTGCCAATGTTGAATGTATGGAGAATGACAACATATGCACCGTGGTTTAAATATATATATATATATATACATGTAACGATCAAAATTTCATCTGACACTCTGGAGATTTTTCTCTGGAATATGTATGATTTTATTACTCAACGTTTTCGAGGTACTTCCTACATGTACCATATTAGTCTAATTATAATCTTTAGATAAGACTGCCTCTATAATTATGTTGCTTTGTTTGCACGCAGTACGCTGTTACATGACGCGTGCCGATGTATACGGTGATACACCATCAAATGGAGGTTCCTCTGGAGATGATACAAACGAAATAGCATATATCGAAGTGAACGGTCAACTAGGTTACCAATATGGAGACACACGAGTGAATATTGGAGACGCAGTGCCTGTCGGCGTCGTTGTTTACATCGGCCCCTGCAGAGCTTGGTAAGCTACCAATTATCATTATGACATGTAAGTAAATGCATGCGTCTCAAGTTTTAATTAACTGCAGTCACTCTTCACCAAATTGTTGTTCCGACCGGATTGTCAAAGCGTGTCACGATTTCCACAATGCCTTCCCTTAGCATCAGATTTTGACAGCTGTGAAATTTAAATGTGCGCCGTAATTGAAGTTCTACAGTACCATCCCTTTAATTGTTGCACAAACCCATTGGCGCCTAGAATGTTTGGTTCCAATTGGTCTTAAACGTAACATAGGTAAATTCTAATGTAGGTAAATTATGAAGATTGCTTTTTTACAATTGTGACATGGGGCTCAAAACCCGGCACATATCATTTTTTGACCTTTTGATTTAGTCATATGCTACAATGAACAAACTCTAAAATGCCTTTAACAGAATGAAAATATCTTTTTTCTAACTGAAGTTATGCTCGTTTGATTCTTTCATTAGTTTATAGTGAGAACACCAGACAAAAAGTTACTAAATTTTCAGGTAATCCAAGTCTATTGAACCTACTAAGTTATTATTCTGCAATTGTTCTGGGCATTAGAGGCATATATTCTGAATCATATAACGCAAACGGCATCAAAATCGGTTCACTACTTCGCAAATTAGAGCGAATTCACAGTCATATGCTGAAACGAAGAATAAACTGCTTTCTTGACCCCTCTCACCTATTTCGGCATCTAGCACAATATCTAGGAATCGACAAACGACGGGTTTTGATTCCCATCGTCACAATAATGTATTTTAGATCTGTTTATTGTTTATGTGTTCATGAACTTGAATCTTAAGGTTTATCTGCACTTTCCTGTGCATTTGACGTGAGAGCTGAAGATATGGCACCGAAGAATTGAATTTATGACGAAAGCATAACCTTTTTGCTATGGCATAAAAATGTTCAATGATCAATGACTCACTAGAACAGAGGCAATATTGCAAAACAAATTTTACTCATTGTCCCGGGTTCATACTGAATTAAGAATGATTTAACGTTGTTTATTGCAACAGTTTCACAGATTTCAGCTATATCTTTTAACCGATAAAAATTTTCTATTGCAGTTCCTGCAATGAATATACTCATTCAATGAAGTGTCGGGTAAGTGTAGTGTTTTAGAAAGTGTTGTTTCCAGCATCAGTCGTTTAGACTATGCGCATCATATGGTTTTGGAGTCGAAATCGTTATCATTATTGCGTATTTTGGCCTTCACTTCTTCATGAGAATCTCATCACAGGCATTCCATACAATATTGTGAAGGCTGAAAAAAGTCCGACAACATTATTTTAGCGCTCAAGGTGCTCACCTCGTTGGGCGCTTCTTTTCCTATCGCCATGAGGTCAACATGTTCAGCCCGCATTGCCAATAACGTGTTACGAAAATCACAGTTACTTTCTTAATATTGAAAGTGGTTCTAACGATCACATCCTTTCAATCTTAGCATAACGATTTGTGACGTTCGAGTTTAAGGTTTCTATTTACACTGCAGCGTATTCTAATCATTGTGCTTTATTATTATTATTATTAATATTATTATTATTACATAAATTTATAACGCGCGCAAGGTCACACCGAAATGTGAATTTGAGGCGCGGATAGTCAGCCGCCAGAGGAAGATGCAATTTAAATGTGCTTTTGTGTATAAACTACTAGATTTTTTTATTCCGCGCTGTCTGTAAATTTCTAAGTTATCGAACTTCTTTGCGATATTTGCAGGCGTAGTTCTTTTAATTTGTCTAGTTACAGAGCTACTAATGATGATCCTGCTGGTCAATTTCATCATAGGCAAACAATTATTAGTTTTGACTCTCCTGTTTTGAATTTTTTTATTTAGACTCAAACGTTGCTTTGCGTTGCCGTTTTGTGTGTGACTAGATCATTTGAAATTTCACGTTCGAATACCTGTCTTGGCTGGCGTTCGTTTTGATACTATTTCGACGTTGTCGACGTGATGAAAGCGGTAATTCAATATCTGAATGTATTTTTGAGATTGCATGTGATTAACAGAAGCGATGTTTCGTGTGAATTGTTGCAGGACATCGAGAAAGATTATACAGATCTCTTTGACGACTGTATTAGCTACTCGTGCTATGCTGGAAAAATTGATTATGGAAGTCCCATCTCCTCGCACTGGTGTTATTGTCAAGAGGTAAATAGATGATTTTATTTTGTTCAAATTCATTCCAATTTAGAATTTATTTACATCTGTACGGAATGATCCCATTACACGAATATAAACAACATGCAAACAATAAAATTATAGGCCTAAGGGGAACTCATAGTTATACATGCGCAAATGTAATCACAATCTATTCATGCACACACACAATTACACATATTATATAATACATGCATACATAATAGCTACTTTAAAACCTATCCAATTTAATTTCGTGACTCCTATGCTCATGCTCTAATTCTCGTAATGCCTACAACTTAAGTGGACGTCGCTTCCTGCAAACTCAGAAACAAGCGTCGAATTCCAAACCATAGATACTTATTCCATTGGAGCAGCAACCGGTATGGAGAAGCCTACAGCTAAATATGATCTGGGAGAATGTCACGCATGACATGCCTCACCCGAGCACGCGTCTGTGAATAAGCTGGCTCCTGTTACTTCGCTTTTGTGGGCTGCAGAAATCTCAAGATTACGACTACGAACACTCTTAAATTGCTTGTTCTTTTGGTGACTAATCCTTTGTTTGTTTACATATTTACAAACATGCATCATACATACTTATATGCCTACATACATGTATAAAGACTTGCACACAAGCATGCATGCCTTCAGGCATACATGTATACATGCAAACATACACACAAGCGTGACTTGTTCCATGCATGCATATGACAGCGATCCCTCGAGTCGTTCATTCTGGCTGCTTTATCTCACAAGACTTGGTCGTTGTTGACTAGAATATTCTGGAATGCTACTTTTATTTACCTGGCTGATGAAAGAGCGGCATTGATTATTATTCTTCACGGTCGGTGAAGGTCCACAGCCAGCTCCAGATCGAAATGTTAGTGTACCAGAAGTCGAAAATTAAATTGCTGCTTATTAACTAAAGGTGTTCATTTTGTGTTTAGGGTTATGTAAATGTCGAGCTACCTGCTCCACTATGCTGCACGTGCACAAACGGTAAGAAGTGTGATATTACTGTCGTCGTATGATATGTAAAATTCCTAACGGCGTCATTTATAATAGATAAGAATACAGTGAACCAAATTGGAAGTTGCACGTACATTTTCAACTTCTGAGTCTACAATTGCAATGTTTTTGAATGCAACAAAAAGGCTTGCGTTGATAGGGGTAGGCTATGTTCAGTGCCTTGGAGCTGAAAGTTTCGGGTTCCAATCTTCCTCAGGCCGCGGCATATGGCAGAACCTGAGCAGAACCTTCACTCTCAATTGTTGCTGCTTGGGCGATAAATTCCAATTTAAACATCTAATCCGTCCGGCACGAGCCTAACATAGAGGAAGCTAAAATAGTTGAGGTGAAAAACCACAAAGCCATGGACGAGATTATCAGCAGATATGTAGGCCATAAACGGTCCATAAAATTACAAAGTAGCATTTAAGGACGCCTCATTTTTTGGTAGGAATTGACAACAGAGCGTTCAATTTGGATGCGTTGACTGATCTGCAGTTCACTCATTTAGCAATTTGAGTTAGATCGATTAGATGTGAGATTGCCACATCGTGCAGTCCATTTAAGATAAATCGTTTGCGTAGAATGGCCGATTAGTCAATCTTTTGACCCGAAAGATCCAGATTGTGCGATCCTTGAATGAAGTTTGTGTGGTCGAAGTTATTCAAACTCGCCTAGTTCTGACAGCATAGCCTGCAGACACTCATATTATGATCCAGTTAACGGAGTCATAGTATTGTTACAAATAACGATGTTTAAATGGCTATGGTTGAAACGGTGTTTCAGTTCTAGGGCCTAGGCGTACTGAGCAAAACCAAACGTGTGCGTAGCGCTATGGTCCTCGAGATGGACGCTATATACTGACGACATAATTAGACATTACTGCCCCGCTATGAGTAAGCGAGTTCATTGAAGAACACATGTGAACACATATTTACATACGTATGTATGTATGTTTGTGTGTATGTGCACTTGTAATATCGAGTCCGTGAGCCAGATCCACAGTAGGCGGGGGCACAAATAACCCACGACCAATCGTTAAGAAGAGGCAAAGATCCTCGAATATCTTTGAAGCGTCAAGCAGATGAGATGCATTTGAATTGCAAAGCCACTATAACTATTTGTTTCTGCGCCGAAACCTAGTTGCAAAAACTACCCTGATAATGATGATATTGTCGACAAAGTCAATGATGATGATGATGAAGAAGATGAAAAAGATGTAATGACGATTACGACAAGGGGGTCATGATGATTTCGGCGGTGAATTTTATGGCATTATTGATGACAATTTTAGAACCAACAACAACTACGCCAACTGTAACAACAACAATCCCAACTACAACAACTCCATACGTACCAACTACAACAACTCCATTTGAACCAACTACAACAACTCTTTATGAGCCAACTACAACAACTCCATACGAACCAACTACAACAACTCCATTTGAACCAACTACAACAACTCCTTATGAGCCAACTACAACAACTCCATACGAACCAACTACAACAACTTCATATGAACCAACTACAACAACTCCATATGAACCAACTACAACAACTCCATTTGAACGTAAGTATGATTCAAAGTGCCCTTGTGTTCATGTATAAGCTATCGTGGTAGCACGCACTTCTGACCCTAGTGACCCAATTTATCACCCACATAGCTATGTAGATAACAATATTCTACAAAACAGCATCTGAATAACGAAATATTGCCCGCCAACAGTTCTTTAGCCTTATGCGTGTCTTGTAACCTAGAAAAATAGTCACAAATATAAAGGTTTACAAAGTTATGCACGTTTTAGAAATGACTTGCAGCATCTAGAAATCACGAGCAAAAATGTGTGATGGGTTTGCTAAAGGTGAATGAACGAAGAATGAACACTAAAGGTACACACCGGTTTAAGGAGAATGACCAAAGGGTCATCTGAAACATTCGAGTACCGGTATTGTTCTTGGCACATGGGATTTTTGATTGTTTAACGTTGTAGTATTTCCGACATGAACCTGTATGTACCTCATTCAAACATGCTTTTGTTTGGAACAGCTCGCTGCTACATGACGCGTGCCGATGTATACGATGATAGTGGCGATAAAGCTTATATCGAAGTGAATGGTCAAATTGGATACCAAAATGGAGATACACCAGTGAATATCGGAGATGAAGTGCCTATCGGAGTCATTGTTTACATCGGCCCCTGCAGAACTTGGTAAGATACCAATTGTCATCATGAAATGTAAACAAAATTAATGAAACCGCGAGTTTGACACTGCAGTCACATGACACAATTATTCTGCACTTGTCACGAACGTATTACGATTTTCACGGTAGCTTCCTTTGTCCGGCGTGATTCAAATTCGCTCGTGGCGCTTTACCACAATTTCTTAATTGCAGAAACTCGGTTGGCGCGGCGCCGCCTAAAATTTATGTTTCGTATTGTATTGTATTGTATCTATAAATTTGTAAAGCGCCTCTCACAGTGCACACCAATCAGAGGCGCTCCCAGTACGTTAGAACAAGAGAGATAAAAATAGTAAAGGTACTGTGCGTAAATATAAGTGAATTCCGAACATTGTTCCTCTTGTCAACGGTAGATCTTTGTTCATTGTATATCATAATAATTATGTTGCACGGATTTGAATGTGCCTGTTCTTTGCATTTTTCTATACATTTGACGTGATGAGCAAGAGAACTGAAGAGATGGCACCGGATGGGCTCATTTTATAAGAAAATCAGAGCCTTTTTCAGTGTATTTCAAGTTGAATGATCAGCGATCATCACTAATGAACGGTGACACTGTCGTAAATATGATCAAACTATTATCAAGGAACATACTTTTCGAAACCATTGCAACTCAGTTATAACTTTGATAACTGTTTTTGGTCCGTCTTTGAAGTTATGAAACTAGAAACCAGATACAATAAACAAGAATATCCTATTAGCTGGAGAGTAACAGAACGCTATTATGAAACGTAGACGTTCTGTTATAAGTCGAATTAGCTTATATAATTGACTATATTATTGAAGAATGTTGATGTTATTTACTGCAACAGTTACACAAATTTAAACTATCTTTTAACCAAATATATTTTTCTATTGCAGTTCCTGCGACGAATACACTCATTCGATGAAGTGTCAGGTAAGTGTAGAGTTTTGAAAGTTTCGTTTATCTACTTGAGTCGTTTAACCTATGCGCATCAGAGAGCTTGGGATTCGTAAGCGTAATCGTTATCAGTATAGCCTATTCATCTTTCACATCTTCAAAAGAACGTCATCGGAATCATTTTCTATGAATGACGGCGGAAATATAGATCGACAAAATGTTAGAGCGCTCATAAAGCTTATATTGTTGGCGACCGTTTGATGGTAAGATATGCTTAGAAGTCGTACATTTAATGGCGAAACAATTTTACTGTAATGTGCATTGTGCAAGATCTACTTGCGGAACATCCAGGTCACTCTGTTAGCGATGGGCCTAATAAATATTATGTATAGCTTCGTTAATTATCACCATGATCACACCACCTCTCTGCTCTTTCATCTGGATTTCATGGCTCTGCCTTTACATCCACGGTTCATGGTCATCCGTTCTCTTACGTCCGCTCACTCCGCTGCTGTTCTTACATGGATCATTCACTGGTTGCATCTCGCATTGACTGTTACCATTTGCTCTAAGTTGGATTTCAATCCATCAGAATGGGTTGTCTAGACCGGGTATTGCGCTGTGCTGCACGTATCATTGGGCAAATCCCTATAAATGGTCACGTCTCCAACTATATGCTGGAAATGCATCATTGGCTCTATTTTCGCCAGCGTAGGCCTATTGATTTCAGTGTAGCTGACCTGGTATGGAGATGTCGCCAGGGACTCCCCCCAATTCACATCCGAGACGTATTCTGCTTACAATTGGCATCTAAAGACGTCCCGATCGCTCTGCCGAAAAGGCAGTCATCTTAATTCCTTTTAATCGTATTGCAACCGTGAAGAATCTCTGTTGTTTGCCCAATGGTTTGGAATGCCCTTACTTTACAGCTACGCCTGCGCTCTGTGATTAAGCCAGCATCCTTCTTTACTAAACTTGACACTGTTCTTTTGGGCACGCTGTAGTCGGTAGCGTCTCTGAGTAGACAATATATAAATTTCCGATTACGAATAATCATAGTAACTTCCTAAGTTTTGGAGTTGTTCTAACGATCACATACTTTCAAAGTTTGCGTAACGATTAGTGACGGCCGTGTTTTCAGCTGTTCTAGTTCCAATGTAACGTATTGTAGTCGTTTCGGTTTTGCTTATGACTGATTACCAATGGTTAATTTTTCATTGTTTGTACGTTGTACGACTTATCGAAACCTCTCACCACAGATCAGAACTTCACTATACTATACACTCATACACTGTGTCCACGATAAAGTAGACCACACAATAAAGTGTCATAACTCGGTCAAAACTTTCAGGATTTGTCTGAAATTTTAAACACAACAACAGTGACCACATCTACACGAGAACCTAAAGCCGATTAGAAATATTCCTGAGTTTGTCAAATGTATGAGCGTTTGAGTTGCACCACCGAAAAATGCAACTTTCCAACATGGAAACGCTGAAAGGAAGCGAAATTCGGCTCTAAATGGTGCTCAAAATGTCATTTTTGTTCAGGAACACACGACCGTATACGTATTAGTGTAGTAGCTGTCCCGGAAGACTCTCGGCTTCATATCCGCAGATGTGGCCGCCTAACAGTCCAGATCTCGAACCGGGTACATGTAACGGAGTAGCGCGTTTTTCGTTCCTGTATTCATGACATCGATAACCGTAGGGCGCGTGTGATTGAAGAGTGACAGCTGTTTGACCAGGTGATCATCGACCTGACCATCAAACAGTAGCGTCTATGTCTACGGCTGTGTGTTCGTGAACAAAAAGAACATTTTGACCACCATTTAGAGCTGAATTTCGCTTCCTTTCAGCTTTTCCATGTTGGAAAGTTACATTTTTCGGTGGTGCAACTCATACGCTCATAAATTTGACAAACTTAGGAACATTTCTAATCGGCTTTAGGATCTCGTGTAAATATGGTCATTGTTGTTTTGTTCAAAATTTCAGACAAATCCTAAAAGTTTTGGCCGAGTTATGACACTCTTTGTTGTGGTCTACTTTAACGTGGACACAGTGTACATCCATACTTATCTTACTGTAATATGGTATGGGCTTCTGCGTATAAGTCAAATCTAGCTAAACTCGTTGTACTTCAGAAACGAGCTATACGATTTGTGGCTAAAGTTCCTTATGGAGGCCACACACAAGCAGAATTCTTAGGCTTAAAAATAATAAAACCAGATCAGATAAGGCGTTTGCAAATATGGATATTTATGTACCGCTATACTCATAACCAATTACCAGTAACCTTTAGAAACTATTTTCAACTTAATAGGCCTACTGATGTTCAAGATCGTTGCTTGAGATATGCTAACCTTTTTTATACTCCATTTGCCCGTACTAATACAAGGCTTTCATCTTTTAAATGTATCGGACCTAGAACCTGGAACAGTAATTCCTCTCAATATCCGGGCCTTGCCGTCCTTTCATCTATTCAAACTGGAGTTTTCTGCTTATATCCAACAAGAAGAATACACTTTCTTGGGGAAAATGTTAATAGTTCAATAGGCTTATGGGAGTGTGCACTCGTCCATGTTTATCAATAAATATTTGTACCCTCATTTTTCTAACACATTTCGTGTGGGTATGTATATATGTATGTATATATATATATATATATATATATATATATATATGTGTCTATATCTATATGTGTGTATAACACTGTATATACAGGGTGGGCCAAAAAAAAGACCCCCCTAGGTTTTTTGCAAATATTTTGGCCAGAAGTGAGAATTTTGAAATGAAATTTTGCAGTCTTAAAGGCAAATCATATTTACACATGATGGCCAGATTTCATCTAAATATATCAAACGGAACAAAAGTTATATCAGTTTTAGTGATGCCACCCCCCGTTTTTTGACGATTCAAAAACGAAACGCCAAAAAATTAGGTTTTTTGCTAATATCTTCACCAAAAGTAAGAATTTCGAAATGAAATTTTACAGGTGTAAAGGCAATTCATAGTTACACATTAAGGCCGGATTTCATCAAAGTATTTCAAACAGAACAAAAGTTATACCACTTTGAGCGAGACCACCCATCGATTTTGACGATTCAAAAACCAAACGCAACAAAAAAGTAGCAAAAACACGATTTTATTAAGTCTCGTCTCAAATAACTGTTGTCAAATGAAATTGGTAGTGCTTCACAACTTGTGTTCAATGTGCCCACCACCAGTGCCAAAACTTCTTTTGAGTCTCGGTGCAAAGTTCTTGATGGACCTGTTGATTAATCTGACAGATTCCTTATTTACCAATTTGATGTCGTCTTGCTAAGTGACTTCTCAGTGACGTGCAGCTACGTTGGCACCCTGTTTATTTTTTAAATAGTGATAATAATAATCACCTGGCAATATGAAGGCTATTTGATAACAATTATCTAAGATGAGACTTAATAAAATCGTGTTTTTGCTACTTTTTGTTACGTTACGTCATTGAAATGTCAAAAAATTGGGGGTGACCTCACTAAAAGTGACATAACGTTTGTTCTGTTTGAAATATTTTGATGAAATCTGTCCATCATGTGTGGATATGAATTGTCTTTAAAGGTGTAAAATTCATTTCGATATTCTTACTTCTGGCCAAGATATTGGCCAGAATAATTGAATTGATTTTTTGTTACTTTTTGTTGCGTCGTGTTTTTGAATCGTCAAAAAACGGTGGGTGGCTTCACTAAAAGTGGTGTAACTTTTGTTCTGTTTGAAATAGTTTAATGAAATTTGGCCATCTGGTGTAAATATGAATTGTCTACAGACTGTAAAATTTCATTTCGAAATTCTTACTTTTGGTCAATATATTGGCAAAAATCTTAGGGGGGGGTCTTTTTTTGGCCCACCCTGTACACAGGTAAATACCCAAGGTTCGCCTAGCTCCTCTGCAATCTGTACTCAATGCTGCCGCTAGGCTCATTGCCCGCCTTCCTCGATTCTCCCACATTTCTTCATTCATGACTGAACAACTTCACTGGCTTCCATTCTCGACCCGTATACAATTTAAGGTCCTAATTTTGGTCATCAAGTCTGAAATGGGTCTTGCTCCGAAGTATCTGTGTGATAAGATACTTCGCCCCCTTTCTGCCACTTCGCTGCGTCCTCTTAGGTCCTCTGATCGGCTTGACCTCTTTGTCCCGCGAGTCAGGACCGCCATGGCGCAATCCAGATCATTTGCCTGCATTGGTCCCTCCCTATGGAATGGGCTTCCCCCATCAGTTCGCTCTGCCATCTTCTCTGGTAGTGTATCCTCATCTTTCTCTCGTCTAAAAACTTGCCTTTTTTCTCGGAGATGAACGCACTGGGAGCGCTTCTGAAAGGCTCTTGCTGCAAGAAGCGCTTTATAAATTGTCACATAAGATAAGATAAGATAAGATTTGTAAACGTAGTTAAGGTTTTGCTTTTGTGTTATTTCATTTTACATTTGGCCGTATTAGATCTGTTAAACTCAACGCTCTCAGGTGGCCCTGGCTCGCGGGACCTTCGGCCCCTTTTGGGTCTCCTGGGTAGCCATCATATTTGATTACCATGATGTAATTACAACATGTCTTGAATTGGTTGCCGAATAAAAAATGTCATGTTATGTTATGAGTATCAAATTGCATTGCGGTCTTTGCATGCGTTTCCTTTAACTTGGACTTCTAATTATCACGTTATTAATTTTCAGCATACAATATTTTTTTACTCTGGTGTTTTTTATGTTTCTTTTACACTCAAACGTCGCTTTCCGTTGCCATTAATGTTTGCGTGTGACTGACTAGCATTTGAAATGTCACGTTTCTTGTAAATATTCCGAAATTTGCCCCGATCTCTGCTTACATGCGGGATGTTCCGCACTGGCTTCCAATCTCGCAGCGCATCTCGTACAGAGTAGCAGCACTTGTCTGGCGGTGCCTCACTGGCAATGCTCCGTCCTACTTATCTGATCTCTGTCGCCCTGTATCTGACATAGCCTCCCGTCGAGCTTTACGCTCTTCGGTCAATGGGGAGCTGCTGGTCTCTCGAACCCGCTCTGCTACCAAACAGCGTAGAGCCTTCTCGGTTGTTGGCCCGTCCACATGGAATGGGCTCCCACTTGCACTACGCTTACTACCTCGGAATAATTTGCCTGCTTTCTACCAGTTGCTTAAGACCTATCTTTTTAGCCGTGGCTGGGCTGGAAGCGCCTATGAGTAGGCTTCTTGAAGGGGCGCTATATAAGTATTCGGAATGAATGAATGAATGAAATATAAAAATTGCGGATCCATATAATTATTTCAATTTGCAAGCGTTCTCTTTGTTATTATTTCGTCGAAGTCGCAAAAATGCATGCGATATAATTTAATAAAATAAATTATAACTGTGTTTTTGTGGATGCAAGGGATTAATGGAGACGATGTTTCGTCTGAACTGTTTCAGGACATCAACGGATATTGGCAAAATCCATTTGACGAGTGCATTAGCTACTTCTGCCAGCGTGGCAGTGTTAGGTACGGAAGTGCAACCTCCTCGCACTGGTGTAATTGTGAAGAGGTAAATAGATGATTTGTTCAAATTGATTTCAGCTTCAAATCAATTATTTATTGTCGTCTGTACCGAATGATCACATGACGCGAACATAAACAACATGCAAAATATAAAGGGAACTCATGGCAATACATATACACTTTTAAACGTAGTCTATTTTATGCGAGGAACGTGAATACTCGCATATCAATCAGTCATAATTTTTACACCGCCCGATAACTGCTCAGAGGCGCTCCCGGCCAAGATCACCCGAAAAATTCTTCAACAGTTTGTGAAATTGAGAACAGCTTGGGAGATGTCGCATAGTCAAAAGAAGTTCATTCGAGGTTGTTGGACCAACCACAGTGAATCTAGAACTTTTAATATATATATATATATATATATATATATATTCAATATAACAATCCGAATGTATGTGTTTGGATTTAATGCAAGTCTTTGCATATGCATACGTGCATGCATGCACAAATACATACATACATACGTTTTACCTGCTTTCACGGATGCATTCATCCATGAATTATTGCATACCTGCATACATGTTTACAAACATACATGTATATAAATTATGCATAGATGCAGATACACATACATAAGTGCATTCACAGTTACATGCATACATGTAGCCTACAAGCTTACATACCTACATGAAAACATAGGCCCTACAAGGCCTACATGATTAATGATTGATTAATGATTATGACAAATCGATCGCTTGAATCATTCATTCTGGTTTTCTTTCTCCCACAATTTTCGTTGTTGACCAGAATTTCTGGTAAAAATGACTGGACACTACTTTAAATTTTCTGGCGTCGTTCATCTGTTTCTTTGCGGTCAGTTCAGATGCTCTGCAAACGCCCATGCGAAAATTAAATTAAATTAAATTGCTTCTTATTCTCTGCCAACTAAACGTGTTAACTTTGTGTTTAGGGTTATGAAAATGTCCAACTGATTGGCCCGCCATGCTGCACATGCAGAAAAGGTAAGAGGAGTGATTACACTGTACTCGTATGATAGACCGTATACCTTACCTTAGTCCTTATCGTGCAGGGCTGCACATCGGTCAGTCTTGCAGCGTCTCTATTCTGATTCGAATGAATTTTCTGCGTTGTTTCTGTTGCTGGAGTTTTCCTGGGTGGGAGGTAAGCCCACCTCACAACCCTCCTCTTGTATCCTAGTCTGGGACAGGGACTGATTATCCATACAGGGGTGGGGGTAACCTGTGGCGGAGTTAGATTGTTGTAACAGTGAACTTAGAAGTTGAAGTTATGTGCACATCTACCAATAATTATGACAAATTGAATTTTTAGGATCTAACTATGATAGAGTGTTATAGAATCAATTCACTGGCCATCGCGGGGAGCCTATATTCGAACCGCTTTATAAATGGAAGGTAGTGAAGAACATTACGCACGTACTTCTTGACTTGGGCCTTGACCAATTTAAGGGTATGTCCAATAAGACGTGCCGCTGTACGCAGAGACCGGTCTTAGCACCCAATCCGACTGGAGAGAGCACAACAAACGAGGGAATTTAAAAAAAAGATTTATAGCAATAGGCCACAACAGCATGGATTGGCGGCAGCAGTGAAGACAAAATTGTCCATAGATTTGCATAGTACCTGTTAACGTCAAATTCCTTGGTAGGAATTGGCGAGAGAGTTGATTGGTAATTCTTTAAAAAAATCTAGTAGGGTCTAGTAGATGTCAACTTCATTATTTGTGAAATCCTGTTGTCCTTGTAGAGGAAATACATTGCGTTGGTCAATCTTTTGACGCGAAAACTACAGATTGTGCGAGTGTTGAATGAAATTTGGGTGGTTAGGTCTCCTCATCTAAGATATTCAAGCCCGCATTGTTCTGACTGCTGCCATGCAAAAATAATGTGCCACAAAAAGGAACAGACCGTAATCTGATATAACCTAATCTATTCATACGATCCAGGCAACGCAGTCATCTCTTGTTACAAAATAGCGAATGCCAATCATTTGAAGCGTGCTTAGGTTCTTAGGCGCACTGAGTAACGAGATGTATGGTCTTTGATATCGTGGACGCCACTGACGACATAATATTATTGGAAATTACTTCAAGCTATGATTTTAGCCAAGGAAGCGAATTCAGTTATGAACACTGTTGAGAGAGACGGTGAGCCAGATCCACAGAAGGTGGGCAGCACAAATAGGCAATGAACAATTGCTAACAAGTCTTGAAGGCAAATATCCTCGAATATATTTGAAGCGTCAGGCGCATGGTTGGCATTCAAGTTGCAAGGCCACGGAAGCTCTCCGGCTATGCGATAAAACCTTCTTGCAAAAACTGCCTTGTTAAACGATAGTCACGACGACGACAAAGATGATGATGATGTTTATGATGATGATGATGATGATGAAGAAGACGATAATGACGATTAGTACAACGACGACCATGATGATGTCGGTGGTTAATTTAATTTCAGTAACTCCTCCTCCTCCAACCACGACATCTGCGTCAACAATATCAACAACGCCAACTGGAACAACTCCAACCCCAACACCAACAACTCCCTCAACAACGCCAACTCCCACTACAACTGGAACAACTCTAACCCCAACTCCAACAACTCCCTCAACAACTCCAACTCCCACTACAACTGGAACAACTCTAACCCCAACTCCAACAACTCCCTCAACAACTCCAACTCCCACTACAACTGGAACAACTCCAACCCCAACTCCAACAACTCCATCAACAACTCCAACTCCCACGACTCCAACTCCAACAACTACGACAACTCTACCTCCACGTATGTATCATTCCGAGTGGCCATTTATTCCTCAAGAAGCTATCGTTATCAACCAAAATGTAGATGTAAAGCACATTCGGATACGTGCAAAATTGCATGCCACTAGAAGTTAAACTTTAATGATCTTCTACCCCCGATAAATGGTGACAAATATCAGCGCCTTTCACAAAATGTGCATGATTTCGCACAAGCCTGCAAGCATCTAGAATTCAAGAGAAAAGTGAGCGAGAGGTTTGCCCATGGTGAATGAATGGATATTGTCAACTAAGCCAACCGGGTTAAATAGAATGACCAAAGGGCCATCGAACACGTTGGATTTTTGTCTTTGGAACAGGTGATAATTGATTCTATAGTGTTGTGGTCCTACCTATACGCAGTTGTGTTAGTTTACAATTACATACCGCATGTATTAAACATGCTTTTGTTTGGAAGAGCGCGCTGTTAAATGACGCGTGCCGATTTATAAGGTGATACATCATTCAATGGAGATTCATCTGGAAAATTGATTGTGTAGCGTTGGCGTCTATCCTATACGCACATGTATAAGTTTATATACCTCATGAAAGCATGCTTTTGTTTGGAACAGCTCGCTGCTACATGACGCGTGCCGATGTATACGGTGATACACCACCTTCAGCCAGTGGAGATTTTCCTGGAGATGATACAAACGAAATAGCTTATATCGATGTGAACGGTCAAATAGGTTACCAATATGGAGATACACGAGTGAATATTGGAGACGCAGTACCTGTCGGCGTCATTGTTTACATCGGCCCCTGCAGAACTTGGTAAGATACCAATTGGCATCATGACATGTAGTGATATAGGCCTATGCGTAGACTAACTCATTTTGTACAATTCATTAAGTAAAAGTTAAAGATTTTCATAAATAACGAAATAAGAATTAAGAATTTCTTGAAAGAACAAGAATAAATAATTTCTGGAAAGAACATAATATTTTACGAATATAATATTGGTTGGGGAATTTTAATATTCGTTAATTTTCGTGAATATTTGGAAATCTTAATATTTATAATATGTGAATACTCAATTTATGTCATGTTATGTACGCCGTGATTTAAGTTCGCTCGTCGCGCTTTACCACCATTCCTTAATTGCACAAACTCGTTGGCGCCTGAAATGTCCGCTTTGAAATGGTATAATGCGAAATATAGGCCAATTCAAATACATGTATAACATTGTATACATGTAGCCTAGGTGAATTCCGAACATATTTTATCCATGTCGACGGTAGATTTGTGTTCTATGTAAAAGATTGCTATGTGTTCACGGATTTGAATCTGCCGGTTTATTTGCATTTTCCTTTGCATTTGACATGAAGAGCAAGAGAACCGAATAGATGGCACCGGATGGGCTTATTTTATGAGGGAAGCAGAACCTTTTTAGTGCTTTTCAAATTGAATGATGAATGCTCGTCAGTAAGCATCATTAATGAACAGTGACACTGCCGTAACTATGATCAAACTAGCCTATTATCAAGGAACATACATTTCGAAACCATTGCAACTCAGTTATAACTTTTAGAAATGTTTTGGTATGTCTGTCATGTTATGAAACTGGAAGCCGGATACAATTAAGAAGAATATCCTATTAGCTGTAAAGTAGCAGAACGCTATGTGAAACCTTCAGTGTTGAGTCGGATTAGCTTATGTAATAATACAATGAAGGATGTTGATGCTATTTACAGATTAGCAGATTATTAAACAGATTTAAGCTATCTTTTAGCCGAATATATTTTTCTATTGCAGTTCCTGCGACGAATATACTCATTCGATGAAGTGTGGGGTAAGTGTAGAGTTTTTGTAAGTTTCGTTTTTCCACTTGAGTCGTTTAACATATATGCGGATCATAGAGTTTGGGATTCGTAAGCGTAATCGTTATCATTATCGCCTGTTCATCTTTCACCTTTCTAGAGAACCTCGTCGATCGGAGGCATTTTTCTTATATGACAACGGAAATAAGATAAGAAACGAATATCCTTGAATAGGCCAATAGCTATCAGCATTTTGGTTTACAGACATTGTATAGTAAACACATGTACATCAGTTCTATATCCAATTAATGTCAAATGTTTCAAAATAGCCAAAAACTAAATCCTACACTCAATATAAATATGTCCTTTTGATTGACGAACAATATTTATGCTGCACTTTGGCTTAAATAGAGATCGACAAGATGTTATAGCAATATAGCGCTCATAGAGCTTATATTGCTAAAGGCTCTGCTGCACGCCTAATTGGGCACATCCCTTCAAATGGTCAGTCACGTACCCAACTAATGCTGGAAATACGTATTGAGTTTAGTGTAGCTGATCTGGTATGTCGATATCGTCAGGGCCTCGCTTCAATTCCCATTCGCGACCTATTCTGCCTTACGTTGGGCATCCAGGGAAGTCGGTCCGTCCGCTTTGCCGAAAAGGGGTACTTTTAGTTCCATTTGATCGTACTGCATCCGTGAAGAATCGTTTTTCCAGTGGTCTGGAGTGGCCTTCCTTTACAGCTACGCATACACTCGATGATATAACCAGTATCGCCTCTTACTAAGCTTATCTGTTCTCTTGGGCACGCTGTAGGCGGTAGCGTATCTGAGTAGACACCAGTCTACAGGCCTATAAATTTCCGATTACGAATTATTGCAGGAAGTTCGTGAAGTTGGGAGTTGTTCTAACAATCACATACTTGCTAATTTTCTAATTTTGCATTGTTTGTAAATATTACGAATTATGGAAACGATTATCAAATTGCATTGTGGTCTTTGCAGGCGTTTCCTTTAACATGGCCTACTAATTATCACGTTGTTAATTTTCAGCATACAATAATTTTTGACTTTGGTATTTTGAGATGTTTCCTTTACTCTCAAACGTCGCTGTTTGTAGCCATTAATTTCTTGCTTATGACTGACTAGCATTAAATGTCGCGTTTCTTGTGAATATAAAAACATTAGGATATCTGTCTTTGCAAGCGTTCTCTTTGTTATTATTTCGACGATGTCGGCATAATGCATGCGATAATTCACTATATGACTGTATTTTCGTAAATGCAAGTGATTAATGGAGACGGTCTTTCGTCTAAACTGTTTCAGGACATCGACGGAGAGTGGAAAAATCCATATGACGAGTGCATTAGCTACTCCTGCTATGGTGGCAAAGTTAATTATGGAAGTCCAATCTCCTCGCACTGGTGTAATTGTCCACTGGTAAATATATGATTTGTTCAAATTGATTCAAGCTTAGAATAAATTTCTTGTCCTCGTTTTCGAACATAAACAACATGAACAATATATAGGGACTTATAGTGAATGTGTCAAAGATTTGGCCGAAAATCACCGTTCCATTTTAATATAACAATCCGAATAGAACATTGTACATATACATTGTATATATTTAGGCATATTGCAGCAAACCTAAACGCATGGAATATACATTTAAATATAAGCTTACCTACATACATGCATACATTCATCCACATATATATAGGCCTACATGCATAGGCCTACATGCATAAATACATACATACGTTTATACTTGCTTTCACGCATGCTTGTATACATGAATTATTGCCTACATGCGTACATTTTTACATACATGTACATACATGATTGTGTACATGCATAGATGCAGACATACATACATACATACGTGCATTCATAGTTATACATATATTACATAGCCTAATGACATATCTACATACTGGAAAAACACATCGTTATGACAAATTGATCGCTTGAATCGTTCATTTTGGGTTTTCTTTCTTCCACAAGTGGTCGTCGTTGAACAGATTTTTTGGTAAAATGGCTGGTTACTACTTTAAATTTTCTTGCGGCGTTGATTTGTTTCTTTGCGGTCAGTGCAGATGCTGTGCCAACGCCCATGCGAAATTTAAATTAAAATAAATTGCTTCTTTTTCTCTGCCAACTAAACGTGTTAACTTTGTGTTTAGGGTTATGAAAATGTCGAATTAATGGGCGAACCATGCTGCACATGCAAGGAAGGTAAGAGGAGTGGTTACTGTACTCGTATCACTTACCTTGCCTTAGTCCGTCTTGTGCAGGACTGCACATCGGTCAACGCAGCGTCTCTATCCTGATTCGAATGAATTTTCTGAGTTGTTTCTGTTTCTGAAGTTTTAAAGTTGTAGTTCTGTGCGCAACTGCGCATCTACAAATAATTACGATTGATTGTATTTTTTGTATCTAATTATGGAAGACTATTATTGAATCCCTTGACTGATCTAGTTAGATCCTAAAATTATAATGAATCATAAGTATTGGTAAATACCCTCCATGCAGCGACAGACCATCGCGGAAACCCTTCAGGTGAACCGCTACGGAAATGGAAGGTAGTGGAAACATTACGCATATACTCCGTGACTTGGCCAAATGTATTAGTATGTCCAATAAGACCCGTCGCTGTACGCAGAGCCCGGTCGTACCACCTAATCCCACCGCCGGTAACACAACACAGAGGGAATTAAAAAGTACATTATGTCAATTATAGGCCACAAAGGCATGGATTGGCATCAGCAATGGAGACAAAAATGTTCCATATAATTGCATATTAAAGTCAAATTCTTTGGTAGGAATTGTCGAGAAAGTTGATTGGTCATTCTTTTAGAAATTTGACTAAGGTCGAGTAGATGTCAGCTTCATTAATTGTGACTGCTTGCAATACGCTTAGAGGAAATCCATTGCGCTGGTCAATCTTTTGACGCGAAGACTCCAGATTGTGCGGGCCTTGAATGAAGTTTGTGTGGTAATTAAGGCCTCCTCGTCTAAGATAATTATTCAAGTCAGCATTGTTCTGACAGCATAGACTGCAGACACGCGGAAATAATGCAGCACAAAGAAGAGTAGACCGTACGCAATCTGATAGAACCTAATTCACTCATACGAACCAGGCAACGCAGCCATCTCTTGTTACAAATAGCGATGCCAAGCCAACCATTTGAACCGTGCTTAGGTTCATAGGCGTTCTGGGTAACGAGAGCCATGGTATTCGATATCGTGGACGCCACTGACGACATAATATTATTGGACCAAATTACTTCAAGCGATGTGTTCAGCCCAGGATGCGAATTCAGTTATGAACACCGTTGAAAGAGCCGGTGAGCCAGATCCACAGAAGGTGGGCAGCACAAATAGGCCACGAGCAATTGTTAACAAAAGGCAAAGATCCTCGAATATTTTTGTAGCGTCAAGCGCCTTAGTGGCATTCGAGTTGCAAAGCCACGGTATACCTCTTTGACTCTGCGACGAAACTTGTTGCAAAAAATGCCTTGTTAAACTATAGTGACGACGACAATGACGATGATGATGATGAAGACTGTAATGACGATTAGGACAAAGACGACCGTGATGATGTCTGCGGTTAATTTAATGATATTACTGATGACATTTTCAGTAACTACTCCGACAACGACATCTACGCCAACTCCAACAATATCAACAACCCCAACTCCAACAACTCCCACTACAACTGGAACAACTCAAACACCAACTCCAACAACTCCCACTACAACAGGAACAACTCCAACCGCAACTCCAACAACTCCCACTACAACTGGAACAACTTCAACTCCAACTCCGACAACTCCCACTACAACTGGAACAACTTTAACCCCAACTCCAACAACTCCATCAACAACTCCAACTCCCACGACTCCAACTCCAACAACTGCGACAACTTCACCTACACGTATGTATCATTCCGAGTGTCCATTTATTCCTCAACAAGCTATCCTTATCACCCTAAAAGTAGATGTAAAGCACATTCTGATACGTGCAAAATTGCATGCCACTAGAAGTTCAACCTAATTATCTTGTATCCCCGAGAAATGGTCACAAATATCAGTGCCTTTCACAAAATGCGCATGATTTCGCACATGTCTGCAAACATCTAGAAATCAAGAGAAAAATGAGCGAGAGGTTTGCCCATGGTGAATGAATGAATCTTGACAACTAAACCAACCGGTTTAAATAGAATGGCCAAAGAGCCATCGAACACGTTCTATTTTTGTCTTTGGAACATGTGATAATTGATTCTATAATGCTGTGGTCCTTTCTATACGCAGCTGTGTAAGTTTACGTACCGCATGTATTATACATGCTTTTGTTTGGAAGAGCGCGCTGTTACATGACGCGTGCCGATTTGTACGTTGATACATCATTCAATGGAGATTGATCTGGAAAATTGATTGTGTATCGGTGGCGTCTATCCTATACGAAGCTGTATAAGTTTATATACCTCATGTAAGCATGCTTTTATTTGGAACAGCTCGCTGCTACATGACGCGTGCCGATGTATACGGTGATACACCATCAAATGGAGATTCCTCTGGAGATGATACAAACGAAATAGCTTATATCGAAGTGAACGGTCAGCTAGGTTACCAATATGGAGATACACGAGTGAATATTGGAGACGCAGTGCCTGTCGGCGTCGTTGTTTACATCGGCCCCTGCAGAACTGGGTAAGATACCAATTGGCATCATGACATGTAAACAGCTTAACACTGCTTTCACACAACACAATGGCACCGGATGGGTTTATTTTATGAGGAAAACAGAACTTTTTAGTGCTTTTCAAATTGAATGATCAATGATCATCAGTGATCATCATTAATGAACAGTGACACTGCCGTAACTATGATCAAACTATTATCAAGGAACATACTTTTCGAAACCATTGCAACTCAGTTATAACTTTGATAAATGTGTTTGGTCCGTCTGTCAAGTAATGACACTGGAAGCCGGTAACAATAAATTATTAATAAGAATATCCTATTAGCTGTAAAGTAGCAGAACGCTATGTGAAACGTATACCTTCAGTTTTCAGTCGGATTAGCCTATGTAACTTTGAAGCTGAATACAATGAAGGATGTTAATGCTATTTACAGATTAGCAGACTATTAAACAGATTTAAGCTCTCTTTTAGCCGAATATATTTTTCTATTGCAGTTCCTGCGACGAATATACTCATTCGATGAAGTTTCGGGTAAGTGTAGTGATTTTGAAAGTTTAGTTTTTCCACTTGAGTCGCTTAACATAGATGAGCATCATAGAGTTTGGGATTCGTAAGCGTAATCGTTGTCATTATTGCCTATTCATCTTTCACCTTTCTAGAGAACCTCGTCGGAGGCATTTTCCTTATAATGACAACGGAAATAAGATAAGATACGAATATACTTGAATAGGCCAATAGCTATCCACATTTTGGTGTACAGACATTGTATAATAAACACATCTACATCGGTTCTATATCCAATTAATGTCAAATGTTTCAAAAAAGCGAGAATCCTAAATTCCATATAGTCTAAATAATTATGTTCTTTTGATTGACCAACAATTTTTGCTGCACTTTGACTTAAATAGAGATCGACAAAATGTTATAGCGCTCACAGAGCTTATATTATTAAAAGCTAGTTGATGGTGAAATATACGTCGAGGTCGTACAGACCATGGCGAAACACTGATACTGCAGTGTATAAGATCTAGTTGTAGAACGACCAGGTCCCTCTGCTAACGATAATAAATTGTAGGAACCGCTTCATTTATTATCACGATGCCCAGACCACCTCTCTGCTCTTTCATTTGAGTTCCATGGCTTTGCTTTTGCATCCACGGTTCATGGTCATACGCTCTCTTAGTCTGCTGCTACTCCTACGTTAGTGCATTCCCTCGTTGCATCTCGCAATTGACTATTACTCTTTGCTCTAAGTTGGCCTTCAATCAATTAGAATGACTCATCTGGACCGGGCATTGCGCTCTGCTGCTCGCCTAATTGGGCACATCCCTTCAAATGGTCAGTGACGTCTCCAACTAATGCTGGAAATATGTATTGAGTTTAGTGTAGCTGATTTGGTACGGCGATGTCGTCAGGGCCTCGCTTCAATTAACCTTCGAGACCTATTCTGCCTTACGTTGGGCATCTAAGGACGTCGTTCCATGCGCTCTGCCGAAAAGGGAGTCCTTTTAGTTCCATTTGATCGTACTGCATACATACAATCATACATGTACATACATACTTGTGTACATGCATAGATGCAGACATACATACATACGTGCTTTCATAGGTATAAATATAGTACATAACTTAATGGCATACCTACCTACTGGAAAACACACATGGTTGTGACAAATCGATCGCGCTTGAATCGTTCATATTGGGTTTTGTTTCTCCCGCAAGTGCACGGTCGTCGTTGGCCAGAACATTTTGGCAAAAATGGCTGGGTACTACTTTACATTTCTGGGGGATTAAAAACCCTTTAATACTGGATGGTGGTAAATGGTAGGGGAAATCCTATACCATCCGGCATTAAAGGGTTAACTTGGCCTTTTAATTATCACGTTGTTAATTTTCAGCATACAATAATTTTTGACTCTGGTATTTTGAGATGTTTCCTTTACACTCAAACGTCGCTATCCGTTGCCATTAATTTTTGCTTATGACTGACTAGCATTGAATGTCAATGTTTCTTGTAAATATAAAAACATTCGGATATAATTATGTCCTTGCAAGAGTTCTCTTTGTTTTTATTTCGACGATGTCGGCATAATGATTGCGATACTTCAATACATGACTGTATTTTCGTAAATGCAAGTGATTAATGGAGACGGTGTTTCGTCTGAACTGTTTCAGGACATCGACGGACAGTGGAAAAATCCATTTGACGAGTGCATTAGCTACTTCTGCTATGGTGGTAAAGTTAATTATGGAAGTCCAATCTCGTCGCACTGGTGTAATTGTCCAGAGGTAAATAGATGATATTTTGTTCAAATTGATTTCAGCTTTGAATCAATTTATTGTCGTCTGCACCGAATGATCCCATGGCGCGAACATAAACAACATGCTCGGTATAAAGGAACTCATAGTGAATGTGTCAAAGATTTGGCCGAAAATCACCGCTCCATTCTAATATACGCCCTAACAATCCGAATAGAACATAGCATATATTTAGGAATTTTGTAGCAAACCTAAGCGCAGGGAATATAGGCTACATATAAATATGTGCTTACCTACATGCATGCATACATTCATACACATAATATAGGCTATATATGCCTACATGCATAGGCCTACATGCATAAATACATACATCGTCTGTTTAAGGTGCAATGGTTCTAACTCCAATGCATTTAGCCATGGAGTTAGCACAATTGCACTCTAAACAGACGACATACATTTATGCTTGATTTTACGCATGCTTGTATAAATGAATTATTGCCTACATGCACACATTTTTACATACATACAATCATACATGTACATACATACTTGTGTACATGCATAGATGCAGACATACATACATACGTGCTTTCATAGGTATAAATATATTACATAACCTAATGGCATACCTACCTACTGGAAAACACACATGGTTGTGACAAATCGATCGCGCTTGAATCGTTCATATTGGGTTTTGTTTCTCCCGCAAGTGCACGGTCGTCGTTGGCCAGAACATTTTGGCAAAAATGGCTGGGTACTACTTTACATTTCTGGCGGATTAAAGAGCGGCGTTGATCTGTTACTTCGCGGTCGGTGCAGATCCTCTGCCAACGCCCACGCGAAAATTACATTAAATTAAATTGCTTCTTATTCACAGCCAAATAAACGTGTTCACTTTGTGTTTAGGGTTATGAAAATGTCGAACTAATGGGTGAGCCGTGCTGCACATGCAGGGCAGGTAAGAGGAGTGTTTACTTTACTCGTATCACAGACCTTACCTTACCGTAGTCCTTCCTGTGCAGGACTGCACATCGGTCAACGCACTATTCTGATTCGAATGAATTTTCTGCGTTGTTTCTGATTCTGAAGTTTTTGCCTCGGTGGGATGCAAACCCACCGCAGAACCCTTCTCCTTTAATCTCGCTTCGGACAGGCACTGATTACCTCTTGGGTAACCTGTGGCGGAATTAAATTGTTGTATCAGTGAACTTTGAAGTTGTAGTTATGTGCGCATCTACCTATAATTATGATTCATTATATTTTTAGGATCTAGCTAGACCAGTCAAGGAATTCTATAATATTCTATCATAATTAGATCCTAAGAATACAATGAATCATAAATATTGGCAGATAACCTCCATGCAGCGACAGACCATTGCGGAAACCCTTCAGGTGAACCGCTACGGAAATGAAAGGTAGTGGAAACAATACGCATGTACCCCGTGACTTGGCCAAAATATGTCCAATAAGACGCGCCGCAGTACGCAGAGCCCAATCGTAACACCTGACCTGATCATCCGACCGCCGGGAACACACCACAGAGGGAATTAAAATGTATATTATATCAATTATAGGCCACAAAGGCATGGATTGGCAGCAGCAATGGAGACAAAAATGCTCCATATAACTGCATATTAAAGTCAAATTCTTTGTTAGGAATTGTCGAGAGAGTTGATTGGTCATTATTTTAGAAATTTGAGTAAGGTCGAGTAACCCGTATATAAGCATAGCTTCATTAGTTGTGACATCTTGCAATACGCTTAGAGGAAATCCATTGCGCCGATCACTCTTTTGACGCGAAGACTCCAGATTGTGTGAGCCTTGAATGAAGTTTGTGTTGTAAGGCCTCCGCGTCTAACATAATTATTAAAGCCACCATTGTTCTGACAGCATAGACTGCAGACACGCGGAAATGATGCAGCACAACGAAGAGTAGACTGTAATCTGGTAGAACCTAATTCATTCATACGATCCAGGCAACGCAGCCATCTCTTGTCACAAATAGCGATATCAAGCCAATCATTTGAACCGTGCTTAGGTTCATAGGCGTTCTGAGTAACGAGAGCTGTGGTCTTAGATATCATGGACGCCACTGCCGACATAATATTATTGGAAATTACTTCAAGCGATGAGTTCAGCCAATGAAGCGAATTCAGTTATGAACACCGTTGAGAGAGACGGTGAGTCAGATCCACAGAAGGTGGGCAGCACAAATAGGCCACGAGCAATTGTTAACAAGAGGCAAAGATCCTCGAATATCTTTAAAGCGTCAGGCGCATGATTGGCATTCGAGTTGCAAAGCCACGGTAGCTCTTTGACTCTGCGACGAAATTTGTTGCAAAAAATGCTTTGTTAAACTATAGTGACGACGACAATGACGATGATGATGATGAAGACTGTAATGACGATTAGGACAAAGACGACCGTGATGATGTCTGCGGTTAATTTAATGATATTACTGATGACATTTTCAGTAACTACTCCGACAACGACATCTACGCCAACTCCAACAATATCAACAACCCCAACTCCAACAACTCCCACTACAACTGGAACAACTCAAACACCAACTCCAACAACTCCCACTACAACAGGAACAACTCCAACCCCAACTCCAACAACTCCCACTACAACTGGAACAACTTCAACTCCAACTCCGACAACTCCCACTACAACTGGAACAACTTTAACCCCAACTCCAACAACTCCATCAACAACTCCAACTCCCACGACTCCAACTCCAACAACTGCGACAACTTCACCTACACGTATGTATCATTCCGAGTGTCCATTTATTCCTCAACAAGCTATCCTTATCACCCTAAAAGTAGATGTAAAGCACATTCTGATACGTGCAAAATTGCATGCCACTAGAAGTTCAACCTAATTATCTTGTATCCCCGAGAAATGGTCACAAATATCAGTGCCTTTCACAAAATGTGCATGATTTCGCACATGTCTGCAAACATCTAGAAATCAAGAGAAAAATGAGCGAGAGGTTTGCCCATGGTGAATGAATGAATCTTGACAACTAAACCAACCGGTTTAAATAGAATGGCCAAAGAGCCATCGAACACGTTCTATTTTTGTCTTTGGAACATGTGATAATTGATTCTATAGTGCTGTGGTCCTTTCTATACGCAGCTGTGTAAGTTTACGTACCGCATGTATACATGCTTTTGTTTGGAAGAGCGCGCTGTTACATGACGCGTGCCGATCTGTACGTTGATACATCATTCAATGGAGATTGATCTGAAAAATTGATTGTGTATCGGAGGCGTCTATCCTATACGCAGCTGTATAAGTTTATACACCTCATGTAAGCATGCTTTTATTTGGAACAGCTCGCTGCTACATGACGCGTGCCGATGTATACGGTGATACACCATCAAATGGAGATTCCTCTGGAGATGATACAAACGAAATAGCTTATATCGAAGTGAACGGTCAGCTAGGTTACCAATATGGAGATACACGAGTGAATATTGGAGACGCAGTGCCTGTCGGCGTCGTTGTTTACATCGGCCCCTGCAGAACTGGGTAAGATACCAATTGGCATCATGACATGTAAACAGCTTAACACTGCTTTCACACAACACAATGGCACCGGATGGGTTTATTTTATGAGGAAAACAGAACTTTTTAGTGCTTTTCAAATTGAATGATCAATGATCATCAGTGATCATCATTAATGAACAGTGACACTGCCGTAACTATGATCAAACTATTATCAAGGAACATGCTTTTCGAAACCATTGCAACTCAGTTATAACTTTGATAAATGTGTTTGGTCCGTCTGTCAAGTAATGACACTGGAAGCCGGTAACAATAAATTATTAATAAGAATATCCTATTAGCTGTAAAGTAGCAGAACGCTATGTGAAACGTATACCTTCAGTTTTCAGTCGGATTAGCTTATGTAACTTTGAAGCTGAATACAATGAAGGATGTTAATGCTATTTACAGATTAGCAGATTATTAAACAGATTTAAGCTCTCTTTTAGCCGAATATATTTTTCTATTGCAGTTCCTGCGACGAATATACTCATTCGATGAAGTTTCGGGTAAGTGTAGTGATTTTGAAAGTTTAGTTTTTCCACTTGAGTCGCTTAACATAGATGCGCATCATAGAGTTTGGGATTCGTAAGCGTAATCGTTGTCATTATTGCCTATTCATCTTTCACCTTTCTAGAGAACCTCGTCGGAGGCATTTCCCTTATAATGACAACGGAAATAAGATAAGATACGAATATACTTGAATAGGCCAATAGCTATCCGCATTTTGGTGTACAGACATTGTATAATAAACACATCTACATCGGTTCTATATCCAATTAATGTCAAATGTTTCAAAAAAGCGAGAATCCTAAATTCCATATAGTCTAAATAATTATGTTCTTTTGATTGACCAACAATTTTTGCTGCACTTTGACTTAAATAGAGATCGACAAAATGTTATAGCGCTCACAGAGCTTATATTATTAAAAGCTAGTTGATGGTGAAATATACGTCGAGGTCGTACAGACCATGGCGAAACACAGATACTGCAGTTCATTCATTCATTCATTCATTTCGTGAATTTATATAGCGCTTCTTCAAGAAACTACTCAGAGGCGCTCCCAGTCCAGCCACAGCTAAAATAATAGGTTTTGAGCGACTTATAAAAAGCAGGTGAATTTAGTCTAGGCATAAGTCGCAAGTTTAGTGGGAGGCCATTCCAGATAGCGGGACCCACAGAAGAAAAGGCTCGGCGCTGTCTTGTAGAAGTGCGAGCTCGAGGAACCAAAAGCTCCCCCGTTGTCGTAGAGCGAAGAGCTCGACGGGCTGCAAGGTCAGAGACAGGTCGACAAAGAATAGACAGGTATGATGGAGCACAATCAGTAAGGCAACGCCAGACAAGTGCAGCAACTCGGTAAGAGATGCGCTGTGAAACAGGGAGCCAGTGAAGAACATCACGCATATAAGCAGAGACGGGGGCATATTTAGGAATGCGGCCAATGAGGCGAGCAGCCGAACGAAGAACTCGTTCAAGGCGCCCAATTAGTCCAAGTGGCAGACCCATGAGTACCGAACTGCAGTGATCAATTCTACTGGTGACAAAGGCATGGACAAGTGTCAGAGTAGCACTATGAGAGAGAGATCTTGAGACAACTCGGAGTTGCCGAAGCTGGTAGTAGCAACTGCGAGTGACCAAATTGATATGCTTAGAGAAATTGAGCTCTTGATCCAGAGTAATTCCAAGGTCGCGGACTGTGAGAGAGAAAGATATATCAGGGAAAGTTGCTGTTATTAAGTGCAGGTCAATGGATGCCAATTGCCTGCGAGTACCAAACCAGATAAACTGAGTTTTAGAGGGATTTAGTAACAAACGATTAGATGCCATCCATGATGTAAGAGCATCAATGGCATTGGACATTAACGATACAGTGGACACTGCATCAGTGGCAAGGCAGTGAGCATAGGCCTGAACGTCATCAGCATAGAGTTGGTGCAGAAGGCCACATGCAGACAACAAGGAACCAATACCAGCTGTGTAGAGAATGTACAGTAAAGGGCCCAACACAGAACCCTGTGGCACACCAAAAGGGGCTGGGACCCAAGATGACCTCGAGGCACCCAATACCACACAGTTAGTGCGCCCAGACAGAAAAGAACGAAGCCACTCCAAAGGAGCATCAGCTAGGCCAAATGAAATAGAAAGACGCTGGAGCAGGATAGAATGATCAACTGCATCAAATGCAGCACTGACATCAAACAAAGCTAAAAGAGTGACCTGGCCACGGTCGATGGCACCATAGAAGTCAGATAATAGGCGAACTAAAAGAGTTTCAGTAGAGTGATTTCTACGGAAACCTGATTGCTGAGAGGGGAGTAACCCATTCATGTCTAAATATGCAATTAATTGGTTTGCAACAATTCGTTCTAAAATTTTGGATAAAAAAGTAACATTTGCAATTGGCCTGTAGTTGGCTGGATCATTGTATAAGATCTAGTTGTAGAACGACCAGGTCACTCTGCTAACGATAACAAATTGTAGGAACCGCTTCATTTATTATCACGATGCCCAGACCACCTCTCTGCTCTTTCATTTGAGTTCCATGGCTTTGCTTTTGCATCCACGGTTCATGGTCATACGCTCTCTTAGTCTGCTGCTACTCCTACGTTAGTGCATTCCCTCGTTGCATCTCGCAATTGACTATTACTCTTTGCTCTAAGTTGGCCTTCAATCAATTAGAATGACTCATCTGGACCGGGCATTGCGCTCTGCTGCTCGCCTAATTGGGCACATCCCTTCAAATGGTCAGTGACGTCTCCAACTAATGCTGGAAATACGTATTGAGTTTAGTGTAGCTGATTTGGTACGGCGATGTCGTCAGGGCCTCGCTTCAATTAACCTTCGAGACCTATTCTGCCTTACGTTGGGCATCTAAGGACGTCGTTCCGTACGCTCTGCCGAAAAGGGAGTCCTTTTAGTTTCATTTGATCGTACTGCATACATACAATCATACATGTACATACATACTTGTGTACATGCATAGATGCAGACATACATACATACGTGCTTTCATAGGTTTAAATATATTACATAACGTAATGGCATACCTACCTACTGGAAAACACACATGGTTATGACAAATCGATCGCGCTTGAATCGTTCATATTGGGTTTTGTTTCTCCCGCAAGTGCACGGTCGTCGTTGGCCAGAACATTTTGGCAAAAATGGCTGGGTACTACTTTACATTTCTGGCGGATTAAAAACCCTTTAATACTGGATGGTGGTAAATGGTAGGGGAAATCCTATACCATCCGGCATTAAAGGGTTAACTTGGCCTTTTAATTATCACGTTGTTAATTTTCAGCATACAATAATTTTTGACTCTGGTGTTTTGAGATGTTTCCTTTACACTCAAACGTCGCTATCCGTTGCCATTAATTTTTGCTTATGACTGACTAGCATTGAATGTCAATGTTTCTTGTAAATATAAAAACATTCGGATATAATTATGTCCTTGCAAGAGTTCTCTTTGTTTTTATTTCGACGATGTCGGCATAATGATTGCGATACTTCAATACATGACTGTATTTTCGTAAATGCAAGTGATTAATGGAGACGGTGTTTCGTCTGAACTGTTTCAGGACATCGACGGACAGTGGAAAAATCCATTTGACGAGTGCATTAGCTACTCCTGCTATGGTGGTAAAGTTAATTATGGGAGTCCAATCTCGTCGCACTGGTGTAATTGTCCAGAGGTAAATAGATGATATTTTGTTCAAATTGATTTCAGCTTAGAATCAATTTATTGTCGTCTGCACCGAATGATCCCATGGCGCGAACATAAACAACATGCTCAGTATAAAGGAACTCATAGTGAATGTGTCAAAGATTTGGCCGAAAATCACCGCTCCATTCTAATATACGCCCTAACAATCCGAATAGAAC
Organism: Lumbricus rubellus; assembly: GCA_945859605.1. Lineage (NCBI taxonomy): Eukaryota > Metazoa > Annelida > Clitellata > Crassiclitellata > Lumbricidae > Lumbricus > Lumbricus rubellus. Next base: position 38,113,026 of record OX243817.1, read on the forward strand.
ATAGCATATATTTAGGAATTTTGTAGCAAACCTAAGCGCAGGGAATATAAGCTACATATAAATATGTGCTTACCTACATGCATGCATACATTCATACACATAATATAGGCCTACATGCATAGGCCTACATGCATAAATACATACATCGTCTGTTTAGGGTGCAATGGTTCTAACTCCAATGCATTTAGCCATGGAGTTAGCACAATTGCACTCTAAACAGACGACATACATTTATGCTTGATTTTACGCATGCTTGTATAAATGAATTATTGCCTACATGCACACATTTTTACATACATACAATCATACATGTACATACATACTTGTGTACATGCATAGATGCAGACATACATACATACGTGCTTTCATAGGTATAAATATATTACATAACCTAATGGCATACCTACCTACTGGAAAACACACATGGTTGTGACAAATCGATCGCGCTTGAATCGTTCAAATTGGGTTTTGTTTCTCCCACAAGTGCACGGTCGTCGTTGGCCAGAACATTTTGGCAAAAATGGCTGGGTACTACTTTACATTTCTGGCGGATTAAAGAGCGGCGTTGATCTGTTACTTCGCGGTCGGTGCAGATCCTCTGCCAACGCCCACGCGAAAATTACATTAAATTAAATTGCTTCTTATTCACAGCCAAATAAACGTGTTCACTTTGTGTTTAGGGTTATGAAAATGTCGAACTAATGGGTGAGCCGTGCTGCACATGCAGGGCAGGTAAGAGGAGTGTTTACTTTACTCGTATCACAGACCTTACCTTAGCTTATTTCTTCCTGTGCAGGACTGCACATCGGTCAACGCACTATTCTGATTCGAATGAATTTTCTGCGTTGTTTCTGATTCTGAAGTTTTTGCCTCGGTGGGATGCAAACCCACCGCAGAACCCTTCTCCTTTAATCTCGCTTCGGACAGGCACTGATCACCTCTTGGGTAACCTGTGGCGGAGTTAAATTGTTGCATCAGTGAACTTTGAAGTTGTAGTTATGTGCGCATCTACCAATAATTATGATTCATTATATTTTTAGGATCTAGCTAGACCAGTCAAGGAATTCTATAATATTCTATCATAATTAGATCCTAAGAATACAATGAATCATAATTATTGGCAGATAACCTCCATGCAGCGACAGACCATTGCGGAAACCCTTCAGGTGAACCGCTACGGAAATGAAAGGTAGTGGAAACAATACGCATGTACTCCGTGACTTGGCCAAAATATGTCCAATAAGACGCGCCGCAGTACGCAGAGCCCGATCGTAACACCTGACCTGATCATCCGACCGCCGGGAACACACCACAGAGGGAATTAAAATGTATATTATATCAATTATAGGCCACAAAGGCATGGATTGGCAGCAGCAATGGAGACAAAAATGCTCCATATAACTGCATATTAAAGTCAAATTCTTTGTTAGGAATTGTCGAGAGAGTTGATTGGTCATTATTTTAGAAATTTGAGTAAGGTCGAGTAACCCGTATATAAGCATAGCTTCATTAGTTGTGACATCTTGCAATACGCTTAGAGGAAATCCATTGCGCCGATCACTCTTTTGACGCGAAGACTCCAGATTGTGTGAGCCTTGAATGAAGTTTGTGTTGTAAGGCCTCCGCGTCTAACATAATTATTAAAGCCACCATTGTTCTGACAGCATAGACTGCAGACACGCGGAAATGATGCAGCACAACGAAGAGTAGACTGTAATCTGGTAGAACCTAATTCATTCATACGATCCAGGCAACGCAGCCATCTCTTGTCACAAATAGCGATATCAAGCCAATCATTTGAACCGTGCTTAGGTTCATAGGCGTTCTGAGTAACGAGAGCTGTGGTCTTAGATATCATGGACGCCACTGCCGACATAATATTATTGGAAATTACTTCAAGCGATGAGTTCAGCCAATGAAGCGAATTCAGTTATGAACACCGTTGAGAGAGACGGTGAGTCAGATCCACAGAAGGTGGGCAGCACAAATAGGCCACGAGCAATTGTTAACAAGAGGCAAAGATCCTCGAATATCTTTAAAGCGTCAGGCGCATGATTGGCATTCGAGTTGCAAAGCCACGGTAGCTCTTTGACTCTGCGACGAAATTTGCCTTGTTAAACTATAGTGACGACGACAATGACGATGATGATGATGAAGACTGTAATGACGATTAGGACAAAGACGACCGTGATGATGTCTGCGGTTAATTTAATGATATTACTGATGACATTTTCAGTAACTACTCCGACAACGACATCTACGCCAACTTCAACAATATCAACAACCCCAACTCCAACAACTCCCACTACAACTGGAACAACTCAAACACCAACTCCAACAACTCCCACTACAACTGGAACAACTTCAACTCCAACTCCGACAACTCCCACTACAACTGGAACAACTTTAACCCCAACTCCAACAACTCCATCAACAACTCCAACTCCCACGACTCCAACTCCAACAACTGCGACAACTTCACCTACACGTATGTATCATTCCGAGTGTCCATTTATTCCTCAACAAGCTATCCTTATCACCCTAAAAGTAGATGTAAAGCACATTCTGATACGTGCAAAATTGCATGCCACTAGAAGTTCAACCTAATTATCTTGTATCCCTGAGAAATGGTCACAAATATCAGTGCCTTTCACAAAATGTGCATGATTTCGCACATGTCTGCAAACATCTAGAAATCAAGAGAAAAATGAGCGAGAGGTTTGCCCATGGTGAATGAATGAATCTTGACAACTAAACCAACCGGTTTAAATAGAATGGCCAAAGAGCCATCGAACACGTTAAATTTTTGTCTTTGGAACATGTGATAATTGATTCTATAGTGCTGTGGTCCTTTCTATACGCAGCTGTGTAAGTTTACGTACCGCATGTATACATGCTTTTGTTTGGAAGAGCGCGCTGTTACATGACGCGTGCCGATCTGTACGTTGATACATCATTCAATGGAGATTGATCTGAAAAATTGATTGTGTATCGGTGGCGTCTATCCTATACGCAGCTGTATAAGTTTATATACCTCATGTAAGCATGCTTTTGTTTGGAACAGCTCGCTGCTACATGACGCGTGTCGATGTATACGGTGATACACCATCAAATGGAGATTCCTCTGGAGATGATACAAACGAAATAGCTTATATCGAAGTGAACGGTCAGCTAGGTTACCAATATGGAGATACACGAGTGAATATTGGGGACGCAGTGCCTGTCGGCGTCGTTGTTTACATCGGCCCCTGCAGAACTGGGTAAGATACCAATTGGCATCATGACATGTAAACAGCTTAACACTGCTTTCACACAACACAATGGCACCGGATGGGTTTATTTTATGAGGAAAACAGAACTTTTTAGTGCTTTTCAAATTGAATGATCAATGATCATCAGTGATCATCATTAATGAACAGTGACACTGCCGTAACTATGATCAAACTATTATCAAGGAACATGCTTTTCGAAACCATTGCAACTCAGTTATAACTTTGATAAATGTGTTTGGTCCGTCTGTCAAGTAATGACACTGGAAGCCGGTAACAATAAATTATTAATAAGAATATCCTATTAGCTGTAAAGTAGCAGAACGCTATGTGAAACGTATACCTTCAGTTTTCAGTCGGATTAGCTTATGTAACTTTGAAGCTGAATACAATGAAGGATGTTAATGCTATTTACAGATTAGCAGATTATTAAACAGATTTAAGCTCTCTTTTAGCCGAATATATTTTTCTATTGCAGCTCCTGCGACGAATATACTCATTCGATGAAGTTTCGGGTAAGTGTAGTGATTTTGAAAGTTTAGTTTTTCCACTTGAGTCGCTTAACATAGATGCGCATCATAGAGTTTGGGATTCGTAAGCGTAATCGTTGTCATTATTGCCTATTCATCTTTCACCTTTCTAGAGAACCTCGTCGGAGGCATTTTCTTTATAATGACAACGGAAATAAGATAAGATACGAATATACTTGAATAGGCCAATAGCTATCCGCATTTTGGTGTACAGACATTGTATAATAAACACATCTACATCGGTTCTATATTCAAATAATGTCAAATGTTTCAAAAAAGCGAGATTCCTAAATTCCATATAGTCTAAATAATTATGTTCTTTTGATTGACCAACAATTTTTGCTGCACTTTGACTTAAATAGAGATCGACAAAATGTTATAGCGCTCACAGAGCTTATATTATTAAAAGCTAGTTGATGGTGAAATATACGTCGAGGTCGTACAGACCATGGCGAAACACTGATACTGCAGTGTATAAGATCTAGTTGTAGGTCACTCTGCTAACGATAATAAATTGTAGGAACCGCTTCATTTATTATCACGATGCCCAGACCACCTCTCTGCTCTTTCATTTGAGTTCCATGGCTTTGCTTTTGCATCCACGGTTCATGGTCATACGCTCTCTTAGTCTGCTGCTACTCCTACGTTAGTGCATTCCCTCGTTGCATCTCGCAATTGACTATTACTCTTTGCTCTAAGTTGGCCTTCAATCAATTAGAATGACTCATCTGGACCGGGCATTGCGCTCTGCTGCTCGCCTAATTGGGCACATCCCTTCAAATGGTCAGTGACGTCTCCAACTAATGCTGGAAATACGTATTGAGTTTAGTGTAGCTGATTTGGTACGGCGATGTCGTCAGGGCCTCGCTTCAATTAACCTTCGAGACCTATTCTGCCTTACGTTGGGCATCTAAGGACGTCGTTCCGTACGCTCTGCCGAAAAGGGAGTCCTTTTAGTTCCATTTGATCGTACTGCATACATACAATCATACATGTACATACATACTTGTGTACATGCATAGATGCAGACATACATACATACGTGCTTTCATAGGTATAAATATATTACATAGCGTAATGGCATACCTACCTACTGGAAAACACACATGGTTGTGACAAATCGATCGCGCTTGAATCGTTCATATTGGGTTTTGTTTCTCCCGCAAGTGCACGGTCGTCGTTGGCCAGAACATTTTGGCAAAAATGGCTGGGTACTACTTTACATTTCTGGCGGATTAAAAACCCTTTAATACTGGATGGTGGTAAATGGTAGGGGAAATCCTATACCATCCGGCATTAAAGGGTTAACTTGGCCTTTTAATTATCACGTTGTTAATTTTCAGCATACAATAATTTTTGACTCTGGTATTTTGAGATGTTTCCTTTACACTTAAACGTCGCTATCCGTTGCCATTAATTTTTGCTTATGACTGACTGGCATTGAATGTCAATGTTTCTTGTAAATATAAAAACATTCGGATATAATTATGTCCTTGCAAGAGTTCTCTTTGTTTTTATTTCGACGATGTCGGCATAATGATTGCGATACTTCAATACATGACTGTATTTTCGTAAATGCAAGTGATTAATGGAGACGGTGTTTCGTCTGAACTGTTTCAGGACATCGACGGACAGTGGAAAAATCCATTTGACGAGTGCATTAGCTACTCCTGCTATGGTGGTAAAGTTAATTATGGGAGTCCAATCTCGTCGCACTGGTGTAATTGTCCAGAGGTAAGTAGATGATATTTTGTTCAAATTGATTTCAGCTTAGAATCAATTTATTGTCGTCTGCACCGAATGATCCCATGGCGCGAACATAAACAACATGCTCAGTATAAAGGAACTCATAGTGAATGTGTCAAAGATTTGGCCGAAAATCACCGCTCTATTCTAATATACGCCCTAACAATCCGAATAGAACATAGCATATATTTAGGACTTTTGTAGCAAACCTACGCGCAGGGAATATAGGCTACATATAAATATGTGCTTACCTACATGCATGCATACATTCATACACATAATATAGGCTATATAGGCCTACATGCATAGGCCTACATGCATAAATACATACATCGTCTGTTTAGGGTGCAATGGTTCTAACTCCAATGCATTTAGCCATGGAGTTAGCACAATTGCACTCTAAACAGACGACATACATTTATGCTTGATTTTACGCATGCTTGTATAAATGAATTATTGCCTACATGCACACATTTTTACATACATACAATCATACATGTACATACATACTTGTGTACATGCATAGATGCAGACATACATACATACGTGCTTTCATAGGTATAAATATATTACATAACCTAATGGCATACCTACCTACTGGAAAACACACATGGTTGTGACAAATCGATCGCGCTTGAATCGTTCATATTGGGTTTTGTTTCTCCCACAAGTGCACGGTCGTCGTTGGCCAGAACATTTTGGCAAAAATGGCTGGGTACTACTTTACATTTCTGGCGGATTAAAGAGCGGCGTTGATCTGTTACTTCGCGGTCGGTGCAGATCCTCTGCCAACGCCCACGCGAAAATTACATTAAATTAAATTGCTTCTTATTCACAGCCAAATAAACGTGTTCACTTTGTGTTTAGGGTTATGAAAATGTCGAACTAATGGGTGAGCCGTGCTGCACATGCAGGGCAGGTAAGAGGAGTGTTTACTTTACTCGTATCACAGACCTTACCTTAGCTTATTCCTTCTTGTGCAGGACTGCACATCGGTCAACGCACTATTCTGATTCGAATGAATTTTCTGCGTTGTTTCTGATTCTGAAGTTTTTGCCTCGGTGGGATGCAAACCCACCGCAGAACCCTTCTCCTTTAATCTCGCTTCGGACAGGCACTGATCACCTCTTGGGTAACCTGTGGCGGAGTTAAATTGTTGCATCAGTGAACTTTGAAGTTGTAGTTATGTGCGCATCTACCAATAATTATGATTCATTATATTTTTAGGATCTAGCTAGACCAGTCAAGGAATTCTATAATAATCTATCATAATTAGATCCTAAAAATACAATGAATCATAATTATTGGCAGATAACCTCCATGCAGCGACAGACCATTGCGGAAACCCTTCAGGTGAACCGCTACGGAAATGAAAGGTAGTGGAAACAATACGCATGTACTCCGTGACTTGGCCAAAATATGTCCAATAAGACGCGCCGCAGTACGCAGAGCCCGATCTGATCATCCGACCGCCGGGAACACACCACAGAGGGAATTAAAATGTATATTATATCAATTATAGGCCACAAAGGCATGGATTGGCAGCAGCAATGGAGACAAAAATGCTCCATATAACTGCATATTAAAGTCAAATTCTTTGTTAGGAATTGTCGAGAGAGTTGATTGGTCATTATTTTAGAAATTTGAGTAAGGTCGAGTAACCCGTATATAAGCATAGCTTCATTAGTTGTGACATCTTGCAATACGCTTAGAGGAAATCCATTGCGCCGATCACTCTTTTGACGCGAAGACTCCAGATTGTGTGAGCCTTGAATGAAGTTTGTGTTGTAAGGCCTCCGCGTCTAACATAATTATTAAAGCCACCATTGTTCTGACAGCATAGACTGCAGACACGCGGAAATGATGCAGCACAACGAAGAGTAGACTGTAATCTGGTAGAACCTAATTCATTCATACGATCCAGGCAACGCAGCCATCTCTTGTCACAAATAGCGATATCAAGCCAATCATTTGAACCGTGCTTAGGTTCATAGGCGTTCTGAGTAACGAGAGCTGTGGTCTTAGATATCATGGACGCCACTGCCGACATAATATTATTGGAAATTACTTCAAGCGATGAGTTCAGCCAATGAAGCGAATTCAGTTATGAACACCGTTGAGAGAGACGGTGAGTCAGATCCACAGAAGGTGGGCAGCACAAATAGGCCACGAGCAATTGTTAACAAGAGGCAAAGATCCTCGAATATCTTTAAAGCGTCAGGCGCATGATTGGCATTCGAGTTGCAAAGCCACGGTAGCTCTTTGACTCTGCGACGAAATTTGCCTTGTTAAACTATAGTGACGACGACAATGACGATGATGATGATGAAGACTGTAATGACGATTAGGACAAAGACGACCGTGATGATGTCTGCGGTTAATTTAATGATATTACTGATGACATTTTCAGTAACTACTCCGACAACGACATCTACGCCAACTTCAACAATATCAACAACCCCAACTCCAACAACTCCCACTACAACTGGAACAACTCAAACACCAACTCCAACAACTCCCACTACAACTGGAACAACTTCAACTCCAACTCCGACAACTCCCACTACAACTGGAACAACTTTAACCCCAACTCCAACAACTCCATCAACAACTCCAACTCCCACGACTCCAACTCCAACAACTGCGACAACTTCACCTACACGTATGTATCATTCCGAGTGTCCATTTATTCCTCAACAAGCTATCCTTATCACCCTAAAAGTAGATGTAAAGCACATTCTGATACGTGCAAAATTGCATGCCACTAGAAGTTCAACCTAATTATCTTGTATCCCTGAGAAATGGTCACAAATATCAGTGCCTTTCACAAAATGTGCATGATTTCGCACATGTCTGCAAACATCTAGAAATCAAGAGAAAAATGAGCGAGAGGTTTGCCCATGGTGAATGAATGAATCTTGACAACTAAACCAACCGGTTTAAATAGAATGGCCAAAGAGCCATCGAACACGTTAAATTTTTGTCTTTGGAACATGTGATAATTGATTCTATAGTGCTGTGGTCCTTTCTATACCACAGAAAGCTGTGTAAGTTTACGTACCGCATGTATACATGCTTTTGTTTGGAAGAGCGCGCTGTTACATGACGCGTGCCGATCTGTACGTTGATACATCATTCAATGGAGATTGATCTGAAAAATTGATTGTGTATCGGTGGCGTCTATCCTATACGCAGCTGTATAAGTTTATATACCTCATGTAAGCATGCTTTTGTTTGGAACAGCTCGCTGCTACATGACGCGTGTCGATGTATACGGTGATACACCATCAAATGGAGATTCCTCTGGAGATGATACAAACGAAATAGCTTATATCGAAGTGAACGGTCAGCTAGGTTACCAATATGGAGATACACGAGTGAATATTGGGGACGCAGTGCCTGTCGGCGTCGTTGTTTACATCGGCCCCTGCAGAACTGGGTAAGATACCAATTGGCATCATGACATGTAAACAGCTTAACACTGCTTTCACACAACACAATGGCACCGGATGGGTTTATTTTATGAGGAAAACAGAACTTTTTAGTGCTTTTCAAATTGAATGATCAATGATCATCAGTGATCATCATTAATGAACAGTGACACTGCCGTAACTATGATCAAACTATTATCAAGGAACATGCTTTTCGAAACCATTGCAACTCAGTTATAACTTTGATAAATGTGTTTGGTCCGTCTGTCAAGTAATGACACTGGAAGCCGGTAACAATAAATTATTAATAAGAATATCCTATTAGCTGTAAAGTAGCAGAACGCTATGTGAAACGTATACCTTCAGTTTTCAGTCGGATTAGCTTATGTAACTTTGAAGCTGAATACAATGAAGGATGTTAATGCTATTTACAGATTAGCAGATTATTAAACAGATTTAAGCTCTCTTTTAGCCGAATATATTTTTCTATTGCAGCTCCTGCGACGAATATACTCATTCGATGAAGTTTCGGGTAAGTGTAGTGATTTTGAAAGTTTAGTTTTTCCACTTGAGTCGCTTAACATAGATGCGCATCATAGAGTTTGGGATTCGTAAGCGTAATCGTTGTCATTATTGCCTATTCATCTTTCACCTTTCTAGAGAACCTCGTCGGAGGCATTTTCTTTATAATGACAACGGAAATAAGATAAGATACGAATATACTTGAATAGGCCAATAGCTATCCGCATTTTGGTGTACAGACATTGTATAATAAACACATCTACATCGGTTCTATATTCAAATAATGTCAAATGTTTCAAAAAAGCGAGATTCCTAAATTCCATATAGTCTAAATAATTATGTTCTTTTGATTGACCAACAATTTTTGCTGCACTTTGACTTAAATAGAGATCGACAAAATGTTATAGCGCTCACAGAGCTTATATTATTAAAAGCTAGTTGATGGTGAAATATACGTCGAGGTCGTACAGACCATGGCGAAACACTGATACTGCAGTGTATAAGATCTAGTTGTAGGTCACTCTGCTAACGATAATAAATTGTAGGAACCGCTTCATTTATTATCACGATGCCCAGACCACCTCTCTGCTCTTTCATTTGAGTTCCATGGCTTTGCTTTTGCATCCACGGTTCATGGTCATACGCTCTCTTAGTCTGCTGCTACTCCTACGTTAGTGCATTCCCTCGTTGCATCTCGCAATTGACTATTACTCTTTGCTCTAAGTTGGCCTTCAATCAATTAGAATGACTCATCTGGACCGGGCATTGCGCTCTGCTGCTCGCCTAATTGGGCACATCCCTTCAAATGGTCAGTGACGTCTCCAACTAATGCTGGAAATACGTATTGAGTTTAGTGTAGCTGATTTGGTACGGCGATGTCGTCAGGGCCTCGCTTCAATTAACCTTCGAGACCTATTCTGCCTTACGTTGGGCATCTAAGGACGTCGTTCCGTACGCTCTGCCGAAAAGGGAGTCCTTTTAGTTCCATTTGATCGTACTGCATACATACAATCATACATGTACATACATACTTGTGTACATGCATAGATGCAGACATACATACATACGTGCTTTCATAGGTATAAATATATTACATAGCGTAATGGCATACCTACCTACTGGAAAACACACATGGTTGTGACAAATCGATCGCGCTTGAATCGTTCATATTGGGTTTTGTTTCTCCCGCAAGTGCACGGTCGTCGTTGGCCAGAACATTTTGGCAAAAATGGCTGGGTACTACTTTACATTTCTGGCGGATTAAAAACCCTTTAATACTGGATGGTGGTAAATGGTAGGGGAAATCCTATACCATCCGGCATTAAAGGGTTAACTTGGCCTTTTAATTATCACGTTGTTAATTTTCAGCATACAATAATTTTTGACTCTGGTATTTTGAGATGTTTCCTTTACACTTAAACGTCGCTATCCGTTGCCATTAATTTTTGCTTATGACTGACTGGCATTGAATGTCAATGTTTCTTGTAAATATAAAAACATTCGGATATAATTATGTCCTTGCAAGAGTTCTCTTTGTTTTTATTTCGACGATGTCGGCATAATGATTGCGATACTTCAATACATGACTGTATTTTCGTAAATGCAAGTGATTAATGGAGACGGTGTTTCGTCTGAACTGTTTCAGGACATCGACGGACAGTGGAAAAATCCATTTGACGAGTGCATTAGCTACTCCTGCTATGGTGGTAAAGTTAATTATGGGAGTCCAATCTCGTCGCACTGGTGTAATTGTCCAGAGGTAAGTAGATGATATTTTGTTCAAATTGATTTCAGCTTAGAATCAATTTATTGTCGTCTGCACCGAATGATCCCATGGCGCGAACATAAACAACATGCTCAGTATAAAGGAACTCATAGTGAATGTGTCAAAGATTTGGCCGAAAATCACCGCTCTATTCTAATATACGCCCTAACAATCCGAATAGAACATAGCATATATTTAGGACTTTTGTAGCAAACCTACGCGCAGGGAATATAGGCTACATATAAATATGTGCTTACCTACATGCATGCATACATTCATACACATAATATAGGCTATATAGGCCTACATGCATAGGCCTACATGCATAAATACATACATCGTCTGTTTAGGGTGCAATGGTTCTAACTCCAATGCATTTAGCCATGGAGTTAGCACAATTGCACTCTAAACAGACGACATACATTTATGCTTGATTTTACGCATGCTTGTATAAATGAATTATTGCCTACATGCACACATTTTTACATACATACAATCATACATGTACATACATACTTGTGTACATGCATAGATGCAGACATACATACATACGTGCTTTCATAGGTATAAATATATTACATAACCTAATGGCATACCTACCTACTGGAAAACACACATGGTTGTGACAAATCGATCGCGCTTGAATCGTTCATATTGGGTTTTGTTTCTCCCACAAGTGCACGGTCGTCGTTGGCCAGAACATTTTGGCAAAAATGGCTGGGTACTACTTTACATTTCTGGCGGATTAAAGAGCGGCGTTGATCTGTTACTTCGCGGTCGGTGCAGATCCTCTGCCAACGCCCACGCGAAAATTACATTAAATTAAATTGCTTCTTATTCACAGCCAAATAAACGTGTTCACTTTGTGTTTAGGGTTATGAAAATGTCGAACTAATGGGTGAGCCGTGCTGCACATGCAGGGCAGGTAAGAGGAGTGTTTACTTTACTCGTATCACAGACCTTACCTTAGCTTATTCCTTCTTGTGCAGGACTGCACATCGGTCAACGCACTATTCTGATTCGAATGAATTTTCTGCGTTGTTTCTGATTCTGAAGTTTTTGCCTCGGTGGGATGCAAACCCACCGCAGAACCCTTCTCCTTTAATCTCGCTTCGGACAGGCACTGATCACCTCTTGGGTAACCTGTGGCGGAGTTAAATTGTTGCATCAGTGAACTTTGAAGTTGTAGTTATGTGCGCATCTACCAATAATTATGATTCATTATATTTTTAGGATCTAGCTAGACCAGTCAAGGAATTCTATAATAATCTATCATAATTAGATCCTAAAAATACAATGAATCATAATTATTGGCAGATAACCTCCATGCAGCGACAGACCATTGCGGAAACCCTTCAGGTGAACCGCTACGGAAATGAAAGGTAGTGGAAACAATACGCATGTACTCCGTGACTTGGCCAAAATATGTCCAATAAGACGCGCCGCAGTACGCAGAGCCCGATCTGATCATCCGACCGCCGGGAACACACCACAGAGGGAATTAAAATGTATATTATATCAATTATAGGCCACAAAGGCATGGATTGGCAGCAGCAATGGAGACAAAAATGCTCCATATAACTGCATATTAAAGTCAAATTCTTTGTTAGGAATTGTCGAGAGAGTTGATTGGTCATTATTTTAGAAATTTGAGTAAGGTCGAGTAACCCGTATATAAGCATAGCTTCATTAGTTGTGACATCTTGCAATACGCTTAGAGGAAATCCATTGCGCCGATCACTCTTTTGACGCGAAGACTCCAGATTGTGTGAGCCTTGAATGAAGTTTGTGTTGTAAGGCCTCCGCGTCTAACATAATTATTAAAGCCACCATTGTTCTGACAGCATAGACTGCAGACACGCGGAAATGATGCAGCACAACGAAGAGTAGACTGTAATCTGGTAGAACCTAATTCATTCATACGATCCAGGCAACGCAGCCATCTCTTGTCACAAATAGCGATATCAAGCCAATCATTTGAACCGTGCTTAGGTTCATAGGCGTTCTGAGTAACGAGAGCTGTGGTCTTAGATATCATGGACGCCACTGCCGACATAATATTATTGGAAATTACTTCAAGCGATGAGTTCAGCCAATGAAGCGAATTCAGTTATGAACACCGTTGAGAGAGACGGTGAGTCAGATCCACAGAAGGTGGGCAGCACAAATAGGCCACGAGCAATTGTTAACAAGAGGCAAAGATCCTCGAATATCTTTAAAGCGTCAGGCGCATGATTGGCATTCGAGTTGCAAAGCCACGGTAGCTCTTTGACTCTGCGACGAAATTTGCCTTGTTAAACTATAGTGACGACGACAATGACGATGATGATGATGAAGACTGTAATGACGAGTAGGACAAAGACGACCGTGATGATGTCTGCGGTTAATTTAATGATATTACTGATGACATTTTCAGTAACTACTCCGACAACGACATCTACGCCAACTTCAACAATATCAACAACCCCAACTCCAACAACTCCCACTACAACTGGAACAACTCAAACACCAACTCCAACAACTCCCACTACAACTGGAACAACTTCAACTCCAACTCCGACAACTCCCACTACAACTGGAACAACTTTAACCCCAACTCCAACAACTCCATCAACAACTCCAACTCCCACGACTCCAACTCCAACAACTGCGACAACTTCACCTACACGTATGTATCATTCCGAGTGTCCATTTATTCCTCAACAAGCTATCCTTATCACCCTAAAAGTAGATGTAAAGCACATTCTGATACGTGCAAAATTGCATGCCACTAGAAGTTCAACCTAATTATCTTGTATCCCTGAGAAATGGTCACAAATATCAGTGCCTTTCACAAAATGTGCATGATTTCGCACATGTCTGCAAACATCTAGAAATCAAGAGAAAAATGAGCGAGAGGTTTGCCCATGGTGAATGAATGAATCTTGACAACTAAACCAACCGGTTTAAATAGAATGGCCAAAGAGCCATCGAACACGTTAAATTTTTGTCTTTGGAACATGTGATAATTGATTCTATAGTGCTGTGGTCCTTTCTATACCACAGAAAGCTGTGTAAGTTTACGTACCGCATGTATACATGCTTTTGTTTGGAAGAGCGCGCTGTTACATGACGCGTGCCGATCTGTACGTTGATACATCATTCAATGGAGATTGATCTGAAAAATTGATTGTGTATCGGTGGCGTCTATCCTATACGCAGCTGTATAAGTTTATATACCTCATGTAAGCATGCTTTTGTTTGGAACAGCTCGCTGCTACATGACGCGTGTCGATGTATACGGTGATACACCATCAAATGGAGATTCCTCTGGAGATGATACAAACGAAATAGCTTATATCGAAGTGAACGGTCAGCTAGGTTACCAATATGGAGATACACGAGTGAATATTGGGGACGCAGTGCCTGTCGGCGTCGTTGTTTACATCGGCCCCTGCAGAACTGGGTAAGATACCAATTGGCATCATGACATGTAAACAGCTTAACACTGCTTTCACACAACACAATGGCACCGGATGGGTTTATTTTATGAGGAAAACAGAACTTTTTAGTGCTTTTCAAATTGAATGATCAATGATCATCAGTGATCATCATTAATGAACAGTGACACTGCCGTAACTATGATCAAACTATTATCAAGGAACATGCTTTTCGAAACCATTGCAACTCAGTTATAACTTTGATAAATGTGTTTGGTCCGTCTGTCAAGTAATGACACTGGAAGCCGGTAACAATAAATTATTAATAAGAATATCCTATTAGCTGTAAAGTAGCAGAACGCTATGTGAAACGTATACCTTCAGTTTTCAGTCGGATTAGCTTATGTAACTTTGAAGCTGAATACAATGAAGGATGTTAATGCTATTTACAGATTAGCAGATTATTAAACAGATTTAAGCTCTCTTTTAGCCGAATATATTTTTCTATTGCAGCTCCTGCGACGAATATACTCATTCGATGAAGTTTCGGGTAAGTGTAGTGATTTTGAAAGTTTAGTTTTTCCACTTGAGTCGCTTAACATAGATGCGCATCATAGAGTTTGGGATTCGTAAGCGTAATCGTTGTCATTATTGCCTATTCATCTTTCACCTTTCTAGAGAACCTCGTCGGAGGCATTTTCTTTATAATGACAACGGAAATAAGATAAGATACGAATATACTTGAATAGGCCAATAGCTATCCGCATTTTGGTGTACAGACATTGTATAATAAACACATCTACATCGGTTCTATATTCAAATAATGTCAAATGTTTCAAAAAAGCGAGATTCCTAAATTCCATATAGTCTAAATAATTATGTTCTTTTGATTGACCAACAATTTTTGCTGCACTTTGACTTAAATAGAGATCGACAAAATGTTATAGCGCTCACAGAGCTTATATTATTAAAAGCTAGTTGATGGTGAAATATACGTCGAGGTCGTACAGACCATGGCGAAACACTGATACTGCAGTGTATAAGATCTAGTTGTAGGTCACTCTGCTAACGATAATAAATTGTAGGAACCGCTTCATTTATTATCACGATGCCCAGACCACCTCTCTGCTCTTTCATTTGAGTTCCATGGCTTTGCTTTTGCATCCACGGTTCATGGTCATACGCTCTCTTAGTCTGCTGCTACTCCTACGTTAGTGCATTCCCTCGTTGCATCTCGCAATTGACTATTACTCTTTGCTCTAAGTTGGCCTTCAATCAATTAGAATGACTCATCTGGACCGGGCATTGCGCTCTGCTGCTCGCCTAATTGGGCACATCCCTTCAAATGGTCAGTGACGTCTCCAACTAATGCTGGAAATACGTATTGAGTTTAGTGTAGCTGATTTGGTACGGCGATGTCGTCAGGGCCTCGCTTCAATTAACCTTCGAGACCTATTCTGCCTTACGTTGGGCATCTAAGGACGTCGTTCCGTACGCTCTGCCGAAAAGGGAGTCCTTTTAGTTCCATTTGATCGTACTGCATACATACAATCATACATGTACATACATACTTGTGTACATGCATAGATGCAGACATACATACATACGTGCTTTCATAGGTATAAATATATTACATAGCGTAATGGCATACCTACCTACTGGAAAACACACATGGTTGTGACAAATCGATCGCGCTTGAATCGTTCATATTGGGTTTTGTTTCTCCCGCAAGTGCACGGTCGTCGTTGGCCAGAACATTTTGGCAAAAATGGCTGGGTACTACTTTACATTTCTGGCGGATTAAAAACCCTTTAATACTGGATGGTGGTAAATGGTAGGGGAAATCCTATACCATCCGGCATTAAAGGGTTAACTTGGCCTTTTAATTATCACGTTGTTAATTTTCAGCATACAATAATTTTTGACTCTGGTATTTTGAGATGTTTCCTTTACACTTAAACGTCGCTATCCGTTGCCATTAATTTTTGCTTATGACTGACTGGCATTGAATGTCAATGTTTCTTGTAAATATAAAAACATTCGGATATAATTATGTCCTTGCAAGAGTTCTCTTTGTTTTTATTTCGACGATGTCGGCATAATGATTGCGATACTTCAATACATGACTGTATTTTCGTAAATGCAAGTGATTAATGGAGACGGTGTTTCGTCTGAACTGTTTCAGGACATCGACGGACAGTGGAAAAATCCATTTGACGAGTGCATTAGCTACTCCTGCTATGGTGGTAAAGTTAATTATGGGAGTCCAATCTCGTCGCACTGGTGTAATTGTCCAGAGGTAAGTAGATGATATTTTGTTCAAATTGATTTCAGCTTAGAATCAATTTATTGTCGTCTGCACCGAATGATCCCATGGCGCGAACATAAACAACATGCTCAGTATAAAGGAACTCATAGTGAATGTGTCAAAGATTTGGCCGAAAATCACCGCTCTATTCTAATATACGCCCTAACAATCCGAATAGAACATAGCATATATTTAGGACTTTTGTAGCAAACCTACGCGCAGGGAATA
The DNA here is from genome assembly GCA_945859605.1 of Lumbricus rubellus. NCBI lineage: Eukaryota > Metazoa > Annelida > Clitellata > Crassiclitellata > Lumbricidae > Lumbricus > Lumbricus rubellus. The sequence continues at coordinate 38,130,244 of OX243817.1, forward strand.
TAGGCTACATATAAATATGTGCTTACCTACATGCATGCATACATTCATACACATAATATAGGCTATATAGGCCTACATGCATAGGCCTACATGCATAAATACATACATCGTCTGTTTAGGGTGCAATGGTTCTAACTCCAATGCATTTAGCCATGGAGTTAGCACAATTGCACTCTAAACAGACGACATACATTTATGCTTGATTTTACGCATGCTTGTATAAATGAATTATTGCCTACATGCACACATTTTTACATACATACAATCATACATGTACATACATACTTGTGTACATGCATAGATGCAGACATACATACATACGTGCTTTCATAGGTATAAATATATTACATAACCTAATGGCATACCTACCTACTGGAAAACACACATGGTTGTGACAAATCGATCGCGCTTGAATCGTTCATATTGGGTTTTGTTTCTCCCACAAGTGCACGGTCGTCGTTGGCCAGAACATTTTGGCAAAAATGGCTGGGTACTACTTTACATTTCTGGCGGATTAAAGAGCGGCGTTGATCTGTTACTTCGCGGTCGGTGCAGATCCTCTGCCAACGCCCACGCGAAAATTACATTAAATTAAATTGCTTCTTATTCACAGCCAAATAAACGTGTTCACTTTGTGTTTAGGGTTATGAAAATGTCGAACTAATGGGTGAGCCGTGCTGCACATGCAGGGCAGGTAAGAGGAGTGTTTACTTTACTCGTATCACAGACCTTACCTTAGCTTATTCCTTCCTGTGCAGGACTGCACATCGGTCAACGCACTATTCTGATTCGAATGAATTTTCTGCGTTGTTTCTGATTCTGAAGTTTTTGCCTCGGTGGGATGCAAACCCACCGCAGAACCCTTCTCCTTTAATCTCGCTTCGGACAGGCACTGATCACCTCTTGGGTAACCTGTGGCGGAGTTAAATTGTTGCATCAGTGAACTTTGAAGTTGTAGTTATGTGCGCATCTACCAATAATTATGATTCATTATATTTTTAGGATCTAGCTAGACCAGTCAAGGAATTCTATAATAATCTATCATAATTAGATCCTAAAAATACAATGAATCATAATTATTGGCAGATAACCTCCATGCAGCGACAGACCATTGCGGAAACCCTTCAGGTGAACCGCTACGGAAATGAAAGGTAGTGGAAACAATACGCATGTACTCCGTGACTTGGCCAAAATATGTCCAATAAGACGCGCCGCAGTACGCAGAGCCCGATCTGATCATCCGACCGCCGGGAACACACCACAGAGGGAATTAAAATGTATATTATATCAATTATAGGCCACAAAGGCATGGATTGGCAGCAGCAATGGAGACAAAAATGCTCCATATAACTGCATATTAAAGTCAAATTCTTTGTTAGGAATTGTCGAGAGAGTTGATTGGTCATTATTTTAGAAATTTGAGTAAGGTCGAGTAACCCGTATATAAGCATAGCTTCATTAGTTGTGACATCTTGCAATACGCTTAGAGGAAATCCATTGCGCCGATCACTCTTTTGACGCGAAGACTCCAGATTGTGTGAGCCTTGAATGAAGTTTGTGTTGTAAGGCCTCCGCGTCTAACATAATTATTAAAGCCACCATTGTTCTGACAGCATAGACTGCAGACACGCGGAAATGATGCAGCACAACGAAGAGTAGACTGTAATCTGGTAGAACCTAATTCATTCATACGATCCAGGCAACGCAGCCATCTCTTGTCACAAATAGCGATATCAAGCCAATCATTTGAACCGTGCTTAGGTTCATAGGCGTTCTGAGTAACGAGAGCTGTGGTCTTAGATATCATGGACGCCACTGCCGACATAATATTATTGGAAATTACTTCAAGCGATGAGTTCAGCCAATGAAGCGAATTCAGTTATGAACACCGTTGAGAGAGACGGTGAGTCAGATCCACAGAAGGTGGGCAGCACAAATAGGCCACGAGCAATTGTTAACAAGAGGCAAAGATCCTCGAATATCTTTAAAGCGTCAGGCGCATGATTGGCATTCGAGTTGCAAAGCCACGGTAGCTCTTTGACTCTGCGACGAAATTTGCCTTGTTAAACTATAGTGACGACGACAATGACGATGATGATGATGAAGACTGTAATGACGATTAGGACAAAGACGACCGTGATGATGTCTGCGGTTAATTTAATGATATTACTGATGACATTTTCAGTAACTACTCCGACAACGACATCTACGCCAACTCCAACAATATCAACAACCCCAACTCCAACAACTCCCACTACAACTGGAACAACTCAAACACCAACTCCAACAACTCCCACTACAACAGGAACAACTCCAACCCCAACTCCAACAACTCCCACTACAACTGGAACAACTTCAACTCCAACTCCGACAACTCCCACTACAACTGGAACAACTTTAACCCCAACTCCAACAACTCCATCAACAACTCCAACTCCCACGACTCCAACTCCAACAACTGCGACAACTTCACCTACACGTATGTATCATTCCGAGTGTCCATTTATTCCTCAACAAGCTATCCTTATCACCCTAAAAGTAGATGTAAAGCACATTCTGATACGTGCAAAATTGCATGCCACTAGAAGTTCAACCTAATTATCTTGTATCCCCGAGAAATGGTCACAAATATCAGTGCCTTTCACAAAATGTGCATGATTTCGCACATGTCTGCAAACATCTAGAAATCAAGAGAAAAATGAGCGAGAGGTTTGCCCATGGTGAATGAATGAATTTTGACAACTAAACCAACCGGTTTAAATAGAATGGCCAAAGAGCCATCGAACACGTTCTATTTTTGTCTTTGGAACATGTGATAATTGATTCTATAGTGCTGTGGTCCTTTCTATACGCAGCTGTTTAAGTTTACGTACCGCATGTATACATGCTTTTGTTTGGAAGAGCGCGCTGTTACATGACGCGTGCCGATCTGTACGTTGATACATCATTCAATGGAGATTGATCTGGAAAATTGATTGTGTATCGGTGGCGTCTATCCTATACGCAGCTGTATAAGTTTATATACCTCATGTAAGCATGCTTTTGTTTGGAACAGCTCGCTGCTACATGACGCGTGCCGATGTATACGGTGATACACCATCAAATGGAGATTCCTCTGGAGATGATACAAACGAAATAGCTTATATCGAAGTGAACGGTCAGCTAGGTTACCAATATGGAGATACACGAGTGAATATTGGAGACGCAGTGCCTGTCGGCGTCGTTGTTTACATCGGCCCCTGCAGAACTGGGTAAGATACCAATTGGCATCATGACATGTAAACAGCTTAACACTGCTTTCACACAACACAATGGCACCGGATGGGTTTATTTTATGAGGAAAACAGAACTTTTTAGTGCTTTTCAAATTGAATGATCAATGATCATCAGTGATCATCATTAATGAACAGTGACACTGCCGTAACTATGATCAAACTATTATCAAGGAATATGCTTTTCGAAACCATTGCAACTCAGTTATAACTTTGATAAATGTGTTTGGTCCGTCTGTCAAGTAATGACACTGGAAGCCGGTAACAATAAATTATTAATAAGAATATCCTATTAGCTGTAAAGTAGCAGAACGCTATGTGAAACGTATACCTTCAGTTTTCAGTCGGATTAGCTTATGTAACTTTGAAGCTGAATACAATGAAGGATGTTAATGCTATTTACAGATTAGCAGACTATTAAACAGATTTAAGCTCTCTTTTAGCCGAATATATTTTTTCTATTGCAGTTCCTGCGACGAATATACTCATTCGATGAAGTTTCAGGTAAGTGTAGTGATTTTGAAAGTTTAGTTTTTCCACTTGAGTCGCTTAACATAGATGCGCATCATAGAGTTTGGGATTCGTAAGCGTAATCGTTGTCATTATTGCCTATTCATCTTTCACCTTTCTAGAGAACCTCGTCGGAGGCATTTCCCTTATAATGACAACGGAAATAAGATAAGATACGAATATACTTGAATAGGCCAATAGCTATCCGCATTTTGGTGTACAGACATTGTATAATAAACACATCTACATCGGTTCTATATCCAATTAATGTCAAATGTTTCAAAAAAGCGAGAATCCTAAATTCCATATAGTCTAAATAATTATGTTCTTTTGATTGACCAACAATTTTTGCTGCACTTTGACTTAAATAGAGATCGACAAAATGTTATAGCGCTCACAGAGCTTATATTATTAAAAGCTAGTTGATGGTGAAATATACGTCGAGGTCGTACAGACCATGGCCAAACACTGATACTGCAGTGTATAAGATCTAGTTGTAGGTCACTCTGCTAACGATAATAAATTGTAGGAACCGCTTCATTTATTATCACGATGCCCAGACCACCTCTCTGCTCTTTCATTTGAGTTCCATGGCTTTGCTTTTGCATCCACGGTTCATGGTCATACGCTCTCTTAGTCTGCTGCTACTCCTACGTTAGTGCATTCCCTCGTTGCATCTCGCAATTGACTATTACTCTTTGCTCTAAGTTGGCCTTCAATCAATTAGAATGACTCATCTGGACCGGGCATTGCGCTCTGCTGCTCGCCTAATTGGGCACATCCCTTCAAATGGTCAGTGACGTCTCCAACTAATGCTGGAAATACGTATTGAGTTTAGTGTAGCTGATTTGGTACGGCGATGTCGTCAGGGCCTCGCTTCAATTAACCTTCGAGACCTATTCTGCCTTACGTTGGGCATCTAAGGACGTCGTTCCGTACGCTCTGCCGAAAAGGGAGTCCTTTTAGTTCCATTTGATCGTACTGCATACATACAATCATACATGTACATACATACTTGTGTACATGCATAGATGCAGACATACATACATACGTGCTTTCATAGGTATAAATATATTACATAGCGTAATGGCATACCTACCTACTGGAAAACACACATGGTTGTGACAAATCGATCGCGCTTGAATCGTTCATATTGGGTTTTGTTTCTCCCGCAAGTGCACGGTCGTCGTTGGCCAGAACATTTTGGCAAAAATGGCTGGGTACTACTTTACATTTCTGGCGGATTAAAAACCCTTTAATACTGGATGGTGGTAAATGGTAGGGGAAATCCTATACCATCCGGCATTAAAGGGTTAACTTGGCCTTTTAATTATCACGTTGTTAATTTTCAGCATACAATAATTTTTGACTCTGGTATTTTGAGATGTTTCCTTTACACTTAAACGTCGCTATCCGTTGCCATTAATTTTTGCTTATGACTGACTGGCATTGAATGTCAATGTTTCTTGTAAATATAAAAACATTCGGATATAATTATGTCCTTGCAAGAGTTCTCTTTGTTTTTATTTCGACGATGTCGGCATAATGATTGCGATACTTCAATACATGACTGTATTTTCGTAAATGCAAGTGATTAATGGAGACGGTGTTTCGTCTGAACTGTTTCAGGACATCGACGGACAGTGGAAAAATCCATTTGACGAGTGCATTAGCTACTCCTGCTATGGTGGTAAAGTTAATTATGGGAGTCCAATCTCGTCGCACTGGTGTAATTGTCCAGAGGTAAGTAGATGATATTTTGTTCAAATTGATTTCAGCTTAGAATCAATTTATTGTCGTCTGCACCGAATGATCCCATGGCGCGAACATAAACAACATGCTCAGTATAAAGGAACTCATAGTGAATGTGTCAAAGATTTGGCCGAAAATCACCGCTCTATTCTAATATACGCCCTAACAATCCGAATAGAACATAGCATATATTTAGGACTTTTGTAGCAAACCTACGCGCAGGGAATATAGGCTACATATAAATATGTGCTTACCTACATGCATGCATACATTCATACACATAATATAGGCTATATAGGCCTACATGCATAGGCCTACATGCATAAATACATACATCGTCTGTTTAGGGTGCAATGGTTCTAACTCCAATGCATTTAGCCATGGAGTTAGCACAATTGCACTCTAAACAGACGACATACATTTATGCTTGATTTTACGCATGCTTGTATAAATGAATTATTGCCTACATGCACACATTTTTACATACATACAATCATACATGTACATACATACTTGTGTACATGCATAGATGCAGACATACATACATACGTGCTTTCATAGGTATAAATATATTACATAACCTAATGGCATACCTACCTACTGGAAAACACACATGGTTGTGACAAATCGATCGCGCTTGATTCGTTCATATTGGGTTTTGTTTCTCCCACAAGTGCACGGTCGTCGTTGGCCAGAACATTTTGGCAAAAATGGCTGGGTACTACTTTACATTTCTGGCGGATTAAAGAGCGGCGTTGATCTGTTACTTCGCGGTCGGTGCAGATCCTCTGCCAACGCCCACGCGAAAATTACATTAAATTAAATTGCTTCTTATTCACAGCCAAATAAACGTGTTCACTTTGTGTTTAGGGTTATGAAAATGTCGAACTAATGGGTGAGCCGTGCTGCACATGCAGGGCAGGTAAGAGGAGTGTTTACTTTACTCGTATCACAGACCTTACCTTAGCTTATTCCTTCCTGTGCAGGACTGCACATCGGTCAACGCACTATTCTGATTCGAATGAATTTTCTGCGTTGTTTCTGATTCTGAAGTTTTTGCCTCTGTGGGATGCAAACCCACCGCAGAACCCTTCTCCTTTAATCTCGCTTCGGACAGGCACTGATCACCTCTTGGGTAACCTGTGGCGGAGTTAAATTGTTGCATCAGTGAACTTTGAAGTTGTAGTTATGTGCGCATCTACCAATAATTATGATTCATTATATTTTTAGGATCTAGCTAGACCAGTCAAGGAATTCTATAATATTCTATCATAATTAGATCCTAAAAATACAATGAATCATAATTATTGGCAGATAACCTCCATGCAGCGACAGACCATTGCGGAAACCCTTCAGGTGAACCGCTACGGAAATGAAAGGTAGTGGAAACAATACGCATGTACTCCGTGACTTGGCCAAAATATGTCCAATAAGACGCGCCGCAGTACGCAGAGCCCGATCTGATCATCCGACCGCCGGGAACACACCACAGAGGGAATTAAAATGTATATTATATCAATTATAGGCCACAAAGGCATGGATTGGCAGCAGCAATGGAGACAAAAATGCTCCATATAACTGCATATTAAAGTCAAATTCTTTGTTAGGAATTGTCGAGAGAGTTGATTGGTCATTATTTTAGAAATTTGAGTAAGGTCGAGTAACCCGTATATAAGCATAGCTTCATTAGTTGTGACATCTTGCAATACGCTTAGAGGAAATCCATTGCGCCGATCACTCTTTTGATGCGAAGACTCCAGATTGTGTGAGCCTTGAATGAAGTTTGTGTTGTAAGGCCTCCGCGTCTAACATAATTATTAAAGCCACCATTGTTCTGACAGCATAGACTGCAGACACGCGGAAATGATGCAGCACAACGAAGAGTAGACTGTAATCTGGTAGAACCTAATTCATTCATACGATCCAGGCAACGCAGCCATCTCTTGTCACAAATAGCGATATCAAGCCAATCATTTGAACCGTGCTTAGGTTCATAGGCGTTCTGAGTAACGAGAGCTGTGGTCTTAGATATCATGGACGCCACTGCCGACATAATATTATTGGAAATTACTTCAAGCGATGAGTTCAGCCAATGAAGCGAATTCAGTTATGAACACCGTTGAGAGAGACGGTGAGTCAGATCCACAGAAGGTGGGCAGCACAAATAGGCCACGAGCAATTGTTAACAAGAGGCAAAGATCCTCGAATATCTTTAAAGCGTCAGGCGCATGATTGGCATTCGAGTTGCAAAGCCACGGTAGCTCTTTGACTCTGCGACGAAATTTGTTGCAAAAAATGCCTTGTTAAACTATAGTGACGACGACAATGACGATGATGATGATGAAGACTGTAATGACGATTAGGACAAAGACGACCGTGATGATGTCTGCGGTTAATTTAATGATATTACTGATGACATTTTCAGTAACTACTCCGACAACGACATCTACGCCAACTCCAACAATATCAACAACCCCAACTCCAACAACTCCCACTACAACTGGAACAACTCAAACACCAACTCCAACAACTCCCACTACAACAGGAACAACTCCAACCCCAACTCCAACAACTCCCACTACAACTGGAACAACTTCAACTCCAACTCCGACAACTCCCACTACAACTGGAACAACTTTAACCCCAACTCCAACAACTCCATCAACAACTCCAACTCCCACGACTCCAACTCCAACAACTGCGACAACTTCACCTACACGTATGTATCATTCCGAGTGTCCATTTATTCCTCAACAAGCTATCCTTATCACCCTAAAAGTAGATGTAAAGCACATTCTGATACGTGCAAAATTGCATGCCACTAGAAGTTCAACCTAATTATCTTGTATTCCCGAGAAATGGTCACAAATATCAGTGCCTTTCACAAAATGTGCATGATTTCGCACATGTCTGCAAACATCTAGAAATCAAGAGAAAAATGAGCGAGAGGTTTGCCCATGGTGAATGAATGAATCTTGACAACTAAACCAACCGGTTTAAATAGAATGGCCAAAGAGCCATCGAACACGTTCTATTTTTGTCTTTGGAACATGTGATAATTGATTCTATAGTGCTGTGGTCCTTTCTATACGCAGCTGTGTAAGTTTACGTACCGCATGTATACATGCTTTTGTTTGGAAGAGCGCGCTGTTACATGACGCGTGCCGATCTGTACGTTGATACATCATTCAATGGAGATTGATCTGGAAAATTGATTGTGTATCGGTGGCGTCTATCCTATACGCAGCTGTATAAGTTTATATACCTCATGTAAGCATGCTTTTGTTTGGAACAGCTCGCTGCTACATGACGCGTGCCGATGTATACGGTGATACACCATCAAATGGAGATTCCTCTGGAGATGATACAAACGAAATAGCTTATATCGAAGTGAACGGTCAGCTAGGTTACCAATATGGAGATACACGAGTGAATATTGGAGACGCAGTGCCTGTCGGCGTCGTTGTTTACATCGGCCCCTGCAGAACTGGGTAAGATACCAATTGGCATCATGACATGTAAACAGCTTAACACTGCTTTCACACAACACAATGGCACCGGATGGGTTTATTTTATGAGGAAAACAGAACTTTTGAGTGATTTTCAAATTGAATGATCAATGATCATCAGTGATCATCATTAATGAACAGTGACACTGCCGTAACTATGATCAAACTATTATCAAGGAACATACTTTTCGAAACCATTGCAACTCAGTTATAACTTTGATAAATGTGTTTGGTCCGTCTGTCAAGTAATGACACTGGAAGCCGGTAACAATAAATTTTTAATAAGAATATCCTATTAGCTGTAAAGTAGCAGAACGCTATGTGAAACGTATACCTTCAGTTTTCAGTCGGATTAGCTTATGTAACTTTGAAGCTGAATACAATGAAGGATGTTAATGCTATTTACAGATTAGCAGACTATTAAACAGATTTAAGCTCTCTTTTAGCCGAATATATTTTTTCTATTGCAGTTCCTGCGACGAATATACTCATTCGATGAAGTTTCAGGTAAGTGTAGTGATTTTGAAAGTTTAGTTTTTCCACTTGAGTCGCTTAACATAGATGCGCATCATAGAGTTTGGGATTCGTAAGCGTAATCGTTGTCATTATTGCCTATTCATCTTTCACCTTTCTAGAGAACCTCGTCGGAGGCATTTTCTTTATAATGACAACGGAAATAAGATAAGATACGAATTTACTTGAATAGGCCAATAGCTATCCGCATTTTGGTGTACAGACATTGTATAATAAACACATCTACATCGGTTCTATATCCAATTAATGTCAAATGTTTCAAAAAAGCGAGAATCCTAAATTCCTTATAGTCTAAATAATTATGTTCTTTTGATTGACCAACAATTTTTGCTGCACTTTGACTTAAATATAGATCGACAAAATGTTATAGCGCTCACAGAGCTTATATTATTAAAAGCTAGTTGATGGTGAAATATACGTCGAGGTCGTACAGACCATGGCGAAACACTGATACTGCAGTGTATAAGATCTAGTTGTAGAACGACCAGGTCACTCTGCTAACGATAATAAATTGTAGGAACCGCTTCATTTATTATCACGATGCCCAGACCACCTCTCTGCTCTTTCATTTGAGTTCCATGGCTTTGCTTTTGCATCCACGGTTCATGGTCATACGCTCTCTTAGTCTGCTGCTACTCCTACGTTAGTGCATTCCCTCGTTGCATCTCGCAATTGACTATTACTCTTTGCTCTAAGTTGGCCTTCAATCAATTAGAATGACTCATCTGGACCGGGCATTGCGCTCTGCTGCTCGCCTAATTGGGCACATCCCTTCAAATGGTCAGTGACGTCTCCAACTAATGCTGGAAATACGTATTGAGTTTAGTGTAGCTGATTTGGTACGGCGATGTCGTCAGGGCCTCGCTTCAATTAACCTTCGAGACCTATTCTGCCTTACGTTGGGCATCTAAGGACGTCGTTCCGTACGCTCTGCCGAAAAGGGAGTCCTTTTAGTTCCATTTGATCGTACTGCATACATACAATCATACATGTACATACATACTTGTGTACATGCATAGATGCAGACATACATACATACGTGCTTTCATAGGTATAAATATATTACATAGCGTAATGGCATACCTACCTACTGGAAAACACACATGGTTGTGACAAATCGATCGCGCTTGAATCGTTCATATTGGGTTTTGTTTCTCCCGCAAGTGCACGGTCGTCGTTGGCCAGAACATTTTGGCAAAAATGGCTGGGTACTACTTTACATTTCTGGCGGATTAAAAACCCTTTAATACTGGATGGTGGTAAATGGTAGGGGAAATCCTATACCATCCGGCATTAAAGGGTTAACTTGGCCTTTTAATTATCACGTTGTTAATTTTCAGCATACAATAATTTTTGACTCTGGTATTTTGAGATGTTTCCTTTACACTTAAACGTCGCTATCCGTTGCCATTAATTTTTGCTTATGACTGACTGGCATTGAATGTCAATGTTTCTTGTAAATATAAAAACATTCGGATATAATTATGTCCTTGCAAGAGTTCTCTTTGTTTTTATTTCGACGATGTCGGCATAATGATTGCGATACTTCAATACATGACTGTATTTTCGTAAATGCAAGTGATTAATGGAGACGGTGTTTCGTCTGAACTGTTTCAGGACATCGACGGACAGTGGAAAAATCCATTTGACGAGTGCATTAGCTACTCCTGCTATGGTGGTAAAGTTAATTATGGGAGTCCAATCTCGTCGCACTGGTGTAATTGTCCAGAGGTAAGTAGATGATATTTTGTTCAAATTGATTTCAGCTTAGAATCAATTTATTGTCGTCTGCACCGAATGATCCCATGGCGCGAACATAAACAACATGCTCAGTATAAAGGAACTCATAGTGAATGTGTCAAAGATTTGGCCGAAAATCACCGCTCTATTCTAATATACGCCCTAACAATCCGAATAGAACATAGCATATATTTAGGACTTTTGTAGCAAACCTACGCGCAGGGAATATAGGCTACATATAAATATGTGCTTACCTACATGCATGCATACATTCATACACATAATATAGGCTATATAGGCCTACATGCATAGGCCTACATGCATAAATACATACATCGTCTGTTTAGGGTGCAATGGTTCTAACTCCAATGCATTTAGCCATGGAGTTAGCACAATTGCACTCTAAACAGACGACATACATTTATGCTTGATTTTACGCATGCTTGTATAAATGAATTATTGCCTACATGCACACATTTTTACATACATACAATCATACATGTACATACATACTTGTGTACATGCATAGATGCAGACATACATACATACGTGCTTTCATAGGTATAAATATATTACATAACCTAATGGCATACCTACCTACTGGAAAACACACATGGTTGTGACAAATCGATCGCGCTTGATTCGTTCATATTGGGTTTTGTTTCTCCCACAAGTGCACGGTCGTCGTTGGCCAGAACATTTTGGCAAAAATGGCTGGGTACTACTTTACATTTCTGGCGGATTAAAGAGCGGCGTTGATCTGTTACTTCGCGGTCGGTGCAGATCCTCTGCCAACGCCCACGCGAAAATTACATTAAATTAAATTGCTTCTTATTCACAGCCAAATAAACGTGTTCACTTTGTGTTTAGGGTTATGAAAATGTCGAACTAATGGGTGAGCCGTGCTGCACATGCAGGGCAGGTAAGAGGAGTGTTTACTTTACTCGTATCACAGACCTTACCTTAGCTTATTCCTTCCTGTGCAGGACTGCACATCGGTCAACGCACTATTCTGATTCGAATGAATTTTCTGCGTTGTTTCTGATTCTGAAGTTTTTGCCTCGGTGGGATGCAAACCCACCGCAGAACCCTTCTCCTTTAATCTCGCTTCGGACAGGCACTGATCACCTCTTGGGTAACCTGTGGCGGAGTTAAATTGTTGCATCAGTGAACTTTGAAGTTGTAGTTATGTGCGCATCTACCAATAATTATGATTCATTATATTTTTAGGATCTAGCTAGACCAGTCAAGGAATTCTATAATATTCTATCATAATTAGATCCTAAAAATACAATGAATCATAATTATTGGCAGATAACCTCCATGCAGCGACAGACCATTGCGGAAACCCTTCAGGTGAACCGCTACGGAAATGAAAGGTAGTGGAAACAATACGCATGTACTCCGTGACTTGGCCAAAATATGTCCAATAAGACGCGCCGCAGTACGCAGAGCCCGATCTGATCATCCGACCGCCGGGAACACACCACAGAGGGAATTAAAATGTATATTATATCAATTATAGGCCACAAAGGCATGGATTGGCAGCAGCAATGGAGACAAAAATGCTCCATATAACTGCATATTAAAGTCAAATTCTTTGTTAGGAATTGTCGAGAGAGTTGATTGGTCATTATTTTAGAAATTTGAGTAAGGTCGAGTAACCCGTATATAAGCATAGCTTCATTAGTTGTGACATCTTGCAATACGCTTAGAGGAAATCCATTGCGCCGATCACTCTTTTGATGCGAAGACTCCAGATTGTGTGAGCCTTGAATGAAGTTTGTGTTGTAAGGCCTCCGCGTCTAACATAATTATTAAAGCCACCATTGTTCTGACAGCATAGACTGCAGACACGCGGAAATGATGCAGCACAACGAAGAGTAGACTGTAATCTGGTAGAACCTAATTCATTCATACGATCCAGGCAACGCAGCCATCTCTTGTCACAAATAGCGATATCAAGCCAATCATTTGAACCGTGCTTAGGTTCATAGGCGTTCTGAGTAACGAGAGCTGTGGTCTTAGATATCATGGACGCCACTGCCGACATAATATTATTGGAAATTACTTCAAGCGATGAGTTCAGCCAATGAAGCGAATTCAGTTATGAACACCGTTGAGAGAGACGGTGAGTCAGATCCACAGAAGGTGGGCAGCACAAATAGGCCACGAGCAATTGTTAACAAGAGGCAAAGATCCTCGAATATCTTTAAAGCGTCAGGCGCATGATTGGCATTCGAGTTGCAAAGCCACGGTAGCTCTTTGACTCTGCGACGAAATTTGTTGCAAAAAATGCCTTGTTAAACTATAGTGACGACGACAATGACGATGATGATGATGAAGACTGTAATGACGATTAGGACAAAGACGACCGTGATGATGTCTGCGGTTAATTTAATGATATTACTGATGACATTTTCAGTAACTACTCCGACAACGACATCTACGCCAACTCCAACAATATCAACAACCCCAACTCCAACAACTCCCACTACAACTGGAACAACTCAAACACCAACTCCAACAACTCCCACTACAACAGGAACAACTCCAACCCCAACTCCAACAACTCCCACTACAACTGGAACAACTTCAACTCCAACTCCGACAACTCCCACTACAACTGGAACAACTTTAACCCCAACTCCAACAACTCCATCAACAACTCCAACTCCCACGACTCCAACTCCAACAACTGCGACAACTTCACCTACACGTATGTATCATTCCGAGTGTCCATTTATTCCTCAACAAGCTATCCTTATCACCCTAAAAGTAGATGTAAAGCACATTCTGATACGTGCAAAATTGCATGCCACTAGAAGTTCAACCTAATTATCTTGTATTCCCGAGAAATGGTCACAAATATCAGTGCCTTTCACAAAATGTGCATGATTTCGCACATGTCTGCAAACATCTAGAAATCAAGAGAAAAATGAGCGAGAGGTTTGCCCATGGTGAATGAATGAATCTTGACAACTAAACCAACCGGTTTAAATAGAATGGCCAAAGAGCCATCGAACACGTTCTATTTTTGTCTTTGGAACATGTGATAATTGATTCTATAGTGCTGTGGTCCTTTCTATACGCAGCTGTGTAAGTTTACGTACCGCATGTATACATGCTTTTGTTTGGAAGAGCGCGCTGTTACATGACGCGTGCCGATCTGTACGTTGATACATCATTCAATGGAGATTGATCTGGAAAATTGATTGTGTATCGGTGGCGTCTATCCTATACGCAGCTGTATAAGTTTATATACCTCATGTAAGCATGCTTTTGTTTGGAACAGCTCGCTGCTACATGACGCGTGCCGATGTATACGGTGATACACCATCAAATGGAGATTCCTCTGGAGATGATACAAACGAAATAGCTTATATCGAAGTGAACGGTCAGCTAGGTTACCAATATGGAGATACACGAGTGAATATTGGAGACGCAGTGCCTGTCGGCGTCGTTGTTTACATCGGCCCCTGCAGAACTGGGTAAGATACCAATTGGCATCATGACATGTAAACAGCTTAACACTGCTTTCACACAACACAATGGCACCGGATGGGTTTATTTTATGAGGAAAACAGAACTTTTGAGTGATTTTCAAATTGAATGATCAATGATCATCAGTGATCATCATTAATGAACAGTGACACTGCCGTAACTATGATCAAACTATTATCAAGGAACATACTTTTCGAAACCATTGCAACTCAGTTATAACTTTGATAAATGTGTTTGGTCCGTCTGTCAAGTAATGACACTGGAAGCCGGTAACAATAAATTTTTAATAAGAATATCCTATTAGCTGTAAAGTAGCAGAACGCTATGTGAAACGTATACCTTCAGTTTTCAGTCGGATTAGCTTATGTAACTTTGAAGCTGAATACAATGAAGGATGTTAATGCTATTTACAGATTAGCAGACTATTAAACAGATTTAAGCTCTCTTTTAGCCGAATATATTTTTTCTATTGCAGTTCCTGCGACGAATATACTCATTCGATGAAGTTTCAGGTAAGTGTAGTGATTTTGAAAGTTTAGTTTTTCCACTTGAGTCGCTTAACATAGATGCGCATCATAGAGTTTGGGATTCGTAAGCGTAATCGTTGTCATTATTGCCTATTCATCTTTCACCTTTCTAGAGAACCTCGTCGGAGGCATTTTCTTTATAATGACAACGGAAATAAGATAAGATACGAATTTACTTGAATAGGCCAATAGCTATCCGCATTTTGGTGTACAGACATTGTATAATAAACACATCTACATCGGTTCTATATCCAATTAATGTCAAATGTTTCAAAAAAGCGAGAATCCTAAATTCCTTATAGTCTAAATAATTATGTTCTTTTGATTGACCAACAATTTTTGCTGCACTTTGACTTAAATATAGATCGACAAAATGTTATAGCGCTCACAGAGCTTATATTATTAAAAGCTAGTTGATGGTGAAATATACGTCGAGGTCGTACAGACCATGGCGAAACACTGATACTGCAGTGTATAAGATCTAGTTGTAGAACGACCAGGTCACTCTGCTAACGATAATAAATTGTAGGAACCGCTTCATTTATTATCACGATGCCCAGACCACCTCTCTGCTCTTTCATTTGAGTTCCATGGCTTTGCTTTTGCATCCACGGTTCATGGTCATACGCTCTCTTAGTCTGCTGCTACTCCTACGTTAGTGCATTCCCTCGTTGCATCTCGCAATTGACTATTACTCTTTGCTCTAAGTTGGCCTTCAATCAATTAGAATGACTCATCTGGACCGGGCATTGCGCTCTGCTGCTCGCCTAATTGGGCACATCCCTTCAAATGGTCAGTGACGTCTCCAACTAATGCTGGAAATACGTATTGAGTTTAGTGTAGCTGATTTGGTACGGCGATGTCGTCAGGGCCTCGCTTCAATTAACCTTCGAGACCTATTCTGCCTTACGTTGGGCATCTAAGGACGTCGTTCCGTACGCTCTGCCGAAAAGGGAGTCCTTTTAGTTCCATTTGATCGTACTGCATACATACAATCATACATGTACATACATACTTGTGTACATGCATAGATGCAGACATACATACATACGTGCTTTCATAGGTATAAATATATTACATAGCGTAATGGCATACCTACCTACTGGAAAACACACATGGTTGTGACAAATCGATCGCGCTTAAATCGTTCATATTGGGTTTTGTTTCTCCCGCAAGTGCACGGTCGTCGTTGGCCAGAACATTTTGGCAAAAATGGCTGGGTACTACTTTACATTTCTGGCGGATTAAAAACCCTTTAATACTGGATGGTGGTAAATGGTAGGGGAAATCCTATACCATCCGGCATTAAAGGGTTAACTTGGCCTTTTAATTATCACGTTGTTAATTTTCAGCATACACTAATTTTTGACTCTGGTATTTTGAGATGTTTCCTTTACACTCAAACGTCGCTATCCGTTGCCATTAATTTTTGCTTATGACTGACTAGCATTGAATGTCAATGTTTCTTGTAAATATAAAAACATTCGGATATAATTATGTCCTTGCAAGAGTTCTCTTTGTTTTTATTTCGACGATGTCGGCATAATGATTGCGATACTTCAATACATGACTGTATTTTCGTAAATGCAAGTGATTAATGGAGACGGTGTTTCGTCTGAACTGTTTCAGGACATCGACGGACAGTGGAAAAATCCATTTGACGAGTGCATTAGCTACTCCTGCTATGGTGGTAAAGTTAATTATGGGAGTCCAATCTCGTCGCACTGGTGTAATTGTCCAGAGGTAAATAGATGATATTTTGTTCAAATTGATTTCAGCTTAGAATCAATTTATTGTCGTCTGCACCGAATGATCCCATGGCGCGAACATAAACAACATGCTCAGTATAAAGGAACTCATAGTGAATGTGTCAAAGATTTGGCCGAAAATCACCGCTCCATTCTAATATACGCCCTAACAATCCGAATAGAACATAGCATATATTTAGGAATTTTGTAGCAAACCTAAGCGCAGGGAATATAGGCTACATATAAATATGTGCTTACCTACATGCATGCATACATTCATACACATAATATAGGCCTACATGCATAGGCCTACATGCATAAATACATACATCGTCTGTTTAGGGTGCAAGGGTTCTAACTCCAATGCATTTAGCCATGGAGTTAGCACAATTGCACTCTAAACAGACGACATACATTTATGCTTGATTTTACGCATGCTTGTATAAATGAATTATTGCCTACATGCACACATTTTTACATACATACAATCATACATGTACATACATACTTGTGTACATGCATAGATGCAGACATACATACATACGTGCTTTCATAGGTATAAATATATTACATAACCTAATGGCATACCTACCTACTGGAAAACACACATGGTTGTGACAAATCGATCGCGCTTGAATCGTTCAAATTGGGTTTTGTTTCTCCCACAAGTGCACGGTCGTCGTTGGCCAGAACATTTTGGCAAAAATGGCTGGGTACTACTTTACATTTCTGGCGGATTAAAGAGCGGCGTTGATCTGTTACTTCGCGGTCGGTGCAGATCCTCTGCCAACGCCCACGCGAAAATTACATTAAATTAAATTGCTTCTTATTCACAGCCAAATAAACGTGTTCACTTTGTGTTTAGGGTTATGAAAATGTCGAACTAATGGGTGAGCCGTGCTGCACATGCAGGGCAGGTAAGAGGAGTGTTTACTTTACTCGTATCACAGACCTTACCTTACCGTAGTCCTTCCTGTGCAGGACTGCACATCGGTCAACGCACTATTCTGATTCGAATGAATTTTCTGCGTTGTTTCTGATTCTGAAGTTTTTGCCTCGGTGGGATGCAAACCCACCGCAGAACTCTTCTCCTTTAATCTCGCTTCGGACAGGCACTGATTACCTCTTGGGTAACCTGTGGCGGAATTAAATTGTTGTATCAGTGAACTTTGAAGTTGTAGTTATGTGCGCATCTACCTATAATTATGATTCATTATATTTTTAGGATCTAGCTAGACCAGTCAAGGAATTCTATAATATTCTATCATAATTAGATCCTAAGAATACAATGAATCATAAATATTGGCAGATAACCTCCATGCAGCGACAGACCATTGCGGAAACCCTTCAGGTGAACCGCTACGGAAATGAAAGGTAGTGGAAACAATACGCATGTACCCCGTGACTTGGCCAAAATATGTCCAATAAGACGCGCCGCAGTACGCAGAGCCCAATCGTAACACCTGACCTGATCATCCGACCGCCGGGAACACACCACAGAGGGAATTAAAATGTATATTATATCAATTATAGGCCACAAAGGCATGGATTGGCAGCAGCAATGGAGACAAAAATGCTCCATATAACTGCATATTAAAGTCAAATTCTTTGTTAGGAATTGTCGAGAGAGTTGATTGGTCATTATTTTAGAAATTTGAGTAAGGTCGAGTAACCCGTATATAAGCATAGCTTCATTAGTTGTGACATCTTGCAATACGCTTAGAGGAAATCCATTGCGCCGATCACTCTTTTGACGCGAAGACTCCAGATTGTGTGAGCCTTGAATGAAGTTTGTGTTGTAAGGCCTCCGCGTCTAACATAATTATTAAAGCCACCATTGTTCTGACAGCATAGACTGCAGACACGCGGAAATGATGCAGCACAACGAAGAGTAGACTGTAATCTGGTAGAACCTAATTCATTCATACGATCCAGGCAACGCAGCCATCTCTTGTCACAAATAGCGATATCAAGCCAATCATTTGAACCGTGCTTAGGTTCATAGGCGTTCTGAGTAACGAGAGCTGTGGTCTTAGATATCATGGACGCCACTGCCGACATAATATTATTGGAAATTACTTCAAGCGATGAGTTCAGCCAATGAAGCGAATTCAGTTATGAACACCGTTGAGAGAGACGGTGAGTCAGATCCACAGAAGGTGGGCAGCACAAATAGGCCACGAGCAATTGTTAACAAGAGGCAAAGATCCTCGAATATCTTTAAAGCGTCAGGCGCATGATTGGCATTCGAGTTGCAAAGCCACGGTAGCTCTTTGACTCTGCGACGAAATTTGTTGCAAAAAATGCCTTGTTAAACTATAGTGACGACGACAATGACGATGATGATGATGATGAAGACTGTAATGACGATTAGGACAAAGACGACCGTGATGATGTCTGCGGTTAATTTAATGATATTACTGATGACATTTTCAGTAACTACTCCGACAACGACATCTACGCCAACTCCAACAATATCAACAACCCCAACTCCAACAACTCCCACTACAACTGGAACAACTCAAACACCAACTCCAACAACTCCCACTACAACAGGAACAACTCCAACCCCAACTCCAACAACTCCCACTACAACTGGAACAACTTCAACTCCAACTCCGACAACTCCCACTACAACTGGAACAACTTTAACCCCAACTCCAACAACTCCATCAACAACTCCAACTCCCACGACTCCAACTCCAACAACTGCGACAACTTCACCTACACGTATGTATCATTCCGAGTGTCCATTTATTCCTCAACAAGCTATCCTTATCACCCTAAAAGTAGATGTAAAGCACATTCTGATACGTGCAAAATTGCATGCCACTAGAAGTTCAACCTAATTATCTTGTATCCCCGAGAAATGGTCACAAATATCAGTGCCTTTCACAAAATGTGCATGATTTCGCACATGTCTGCAAACATCTAGAAATCAAGAGAAAAATGAGCGAGAGGTTTGCCCATGGTGAATGAATGAATTTTGACAACTAAACCAACCGGTTTAAATAGAATGGCCAAAGAGCCATCGAACACGTTCTATTTTTGTCTTTGGAACATGTGATAATTGATTCTATAGTGCTGTGGTCCTTTCTATACGCAGCTGTGTAAGTTTACGTACCGCATGTATACATGCTTTTGTTTGGAAGAGCGCGCTGTTACATGACGCGTGCCGATCTGTACGTTGATACATCATTCAATGGAGATTGATCTGGAAAATTGATTGTGTATCGGTGGCGTCTATCCTATACGCAGCTGTATAAGTTTATATACCTCATGTAAGCATGCTTTTGTTTGGAACAGCTCGCTGCTACATGACGCGTGCCGATGTATACGGTGATACACCATCAAATGGAGATTCCTCTGGAGATGATACAAACGAAATAGCTTATATCGAAGTGAACGGTCAGCTAGGTTACCAATATGGAGATACACGAGTGAATATTGGAGACGCAGTGCCTGTCGGCGTCGTTGTTTACATCGGCCCCTGCAGAACTGGGTAAGATACCAATTGGCATCATGACATGTAAACAGCTTAACACTGCTTTCACACAACACAATGGCACCGGATGGGTTTATTTTATGAGGAAAACAGAACTTTTTAGTGCTTTTCAAATTGAATGATCAATGATCATCAGTGATCATCATTAATGAACAGTGACACTGCCGTAACTATGATCAAACTATTATCAAGGAATATGCTTTTCGAAACCATTGCAACTCAGTTATAACTTTGATAAATGTGTTTGGTCCGTCTGTCAAGTAATGACACTGGAAGCCGGTAACAATAAATTATTAATAAGAATATCCTATTAGCTGTAAAGTAGCAGAACGCTATGTGAAACGTATACCTTCAGTTTTCAGTCGGATTAGCTTATGTAACTTTGAAGCTGAATACAATGAAGGATGTTAATGCTATTTACAGATTAGCAGACTATTAAACAGATTTAAGCTCTCTTTTAGCCGAATATATTTTTTCTATTGCAGTTCCTGCGACGAATATACTCATTCGATGAAGTTTCAGGTAAGTGTAGTGATTTTGAAAGTTTAGTTTTTCCACTTGAGTCGCTTAACATAGATGCGCATCATAGAGTTTGGGATTCGTAAGCGTAATCGTTGTCATTATTGCCTATTCATCTTTCACCTTTCTAGAGAACCTCGTCGGAGGCATTTCCCTTATAATGACAACGGAAATAAGATAAGATACGAATATACTTGAATAGGCCAATAGCTATCCGCATTTTGGTGTACAGACATTGTATAATAAACACATCTACATCGGTTCTATATCCAATTAATGTCAAATGTTTCAAAAAAGCGAGAATCCTAAATTCCATATAGTCTAAATAATTATGTTCTTTTGATTGACCAACAATTTTTGCTGCACTTTGACTTAAATAGAGATCGACAAAATGTTATAGCGCTCACAGAGCTTATATTATTAAAAGCTAGTTGATGGTGAAATATACGTCGAGGTCGTACAGACCATGGCGAAACACTGATACTGCAGTGTATAAGATCTAGTTGTAGAACGACCAGGTCACTCTGCTAACGATAATAAATTGTAGGAACCGCTTCATTTATTATCACGATGCCCAGACCACCTCTCTGCTCTTTCATTTGAGTTCCATGGCTTTGCTTTTGCATCCACGGTTCATGGTCATACGCTCTCTTAGTCTGCTGCTACTCCTACGTTAGTGCATTCCCTCGTTGCATCTCGCAATTGACTATTACTCTTTGCTCTAAGTTGGCCTTCAATCAATTAGAATGACTCATCTGGACCGGGCATTGCGCTCTGCTGCTCGCCTAATTGGGCACATCCCTTCAAATGGTCAGTGACGTCTCCAACTAATGCTGGAAATACGTATTGAGTTTAGTGTAGCTGATTTGGTACGGCGATGTCGTCAGGGCCTCGCTTCAATTAACCTTCGAGACCTATTCTGCCTTACGTTGGGCATCTAAGGACGTCGTTCCGTACGCTCTGCCGAAAAGGGAGTCCTTTTAGTTCCATTTGATCGTACTGCATACATACAATCATACATGTACATACATACTTGTGTACATGCATAGATGCAGACATACATACATACGTGCTTTCATAGGTATAAATATATTACATAGCGTAATGGCATACCTACCTACTGGAAAACACACATGGTTGTGACAAATCGATCGCGCTTGAATCGTTCATATTGGGTTTTGTTTCTCCCGCAAGTGCACGGTCGTCGTTGGCCAGAACATTTTGGCAAAAATGGCTGGGTACTACTTTACATTTCTGGCGGATTAAAAACCCTTTAATACTGGATGGTGGTAAATGGTAGGGGAAATCCTATACCATCCGGCATTAAAGGGTTAACTTGGCCTTTTAATTATCACGTTGTTAATTTTCAGCATACAATAATTTTTGACTCTGGTATTTTGAGATGTTTCCTTTACACTTAAACGTCGCTATCCGTTGCCATTAATTTTTGCTTATGACTGACTGGCATTGAATGTCAATGTTTCTTGTAAATATAAAAACATTCGGATATAATTATGTCCTTGCAAGAGTTCTCTTTGTTTTTATTTCGACGATGTCGGCATAATGATTGCGATACTTCAATACATGACTGTATTTTCGTAAATGCAAGTGATTAATGGAGACGGTGTTTCGTCTGAACTGTTTCAGGACATCGACGGACAGTGGAAAAATCCATTTGACGAGTGCATTAGCTACTCCTGCTATGGTGGTAAAGTTAATTATGGGAGTCCAATCTCGTCGCACTGGTGTAATTGTCCAGAGGTAAGTAGATGATATTTTGTTCAAATTGATTTCAGCTTAGAATCAATTTATTGTCGTCTGCACCGAATGATCCCATGGCGCGAACATAAACAACATGCTCAGTATAAAGGAACTCATAGTGAATGTGTCAAAGATTTGGCCGAAAATCACCGCTCTATTCTAATATACGCCCTAACAATCCGAATAGAACATAGCATATATTTAGGACTTTTGTAGCAAACCTACGCGCAGGGAATATAGGCTACATATAAATATGTGCTTACCTACATGCATGCATACATTCATACACATAATATAGGCTATATAGGCCTACATGCATAGGCCTACATGCATAAATACATACATCGTCTGTTTAGGGTGCAATGGTTCTAACTCCAATGCATTTAGCCATGGAGTTAGCACAATTGCACTCTAAACAGACGACATACATTTATGCTTGATTTTACGCATGCTTGTATAAATGAATTATTGCCTACATGCACACATTTTTACATACATACAATCATACATGTACATACATACTTGTGTACATGCATAGATGCAGACATACATACATACGTGCTTTCATAGGTATAAATATATTACATAACCTAATGGCATACCTACCTACTGGAAAACACACATGGTTGTGACAAATCGATCGCGCTTGAATCGTTCATATTGGGTTTTGTTTCTCCCACAAGTGCACGGTCGTCGTTGGCCAGAACATTTTGGCAAAAATGGCTGGGTACTACTTTACATTTCTGGCGGATTAAAGAGCGGCGTTGATCTGTTACTTCGCGGTCGGTGCAGATCCTCTGCCAACGCCCACGCGAAAATTACATTAAATTAAATTGCTTCTTATTCACAGCCAAATAAACGTGTTCACTTTGTGTTTAGGGTTATGAAAATGTCGAACTAATGGGTGAGCCGTGCTGCACATGCAGGGCAGGTAAGAGGAGTGTTTACTTTACTCGTATCACAGACCTTACCTTACCGTAGTCCTTCCTGTGCAGGACTGCACATCGGTCAACGCACTATTCTGATTCGAATGAATTTTCTGCGTTGTTTCTGATTCTGAAGTTTTTGCCTCGGTGGGATGCAAACCCACCGCAGAACCCTTCTCCTTTAATCTCGCTTCGGACAGGCACTGATCACTTCTTGGGTAACCTGTGGCGGAGTTAAATTGTTGCATCAGTGAACTTTGAAGTTGTAGTTATGTGCGCATCTACCAATAATTATGATTCATTATATTTTTAGGATCTAGCTAGACCAGTCAAGGAATTCTATAATATTCTATCATAATTAGATCCTAAGAATACAATGAATCATAATTATTGGCAGATAACCTCCATGCAGCGACAGACCATTGCGGAAACCCTTCAGGTGAACCGCTACGGAAATGAAAGGTAGTGGAAACAATACGCATGTACTCCGTGACTTGGCCAAAATATGTCCAATAAGACGCGCCGCAGTACGCAGAGCCCGATCTGATCATCCGACCGCCGGGAACACACCACAGAGGGAATTAAAATGTATATTATATCAATTATAGGCCACAAAGGCATGGATTGGCAGCAGCAATGGAGACAAAAATGCTCCATATAACTGCATATTAACCCATTAGTGCCTAGCGTCCCCAAAAATGGGACACCACTTCAAAAATTCACAGAAAATTAAATATGCATTGAAGATGCAATTCAATGTAATAGCCGTCATGCCAACATGTTGATTAAGTGATTCTGGCAAAAATGCGCACCAAAAATATTTTTTTCGACCGAAAATGTTGTTTTTAATCAGGCCATTGACCTATTTTAGAAAATGTAAACATTGCGGACATTCCGCTTCTTATTTAAAATTTTGTGTGTGCATTTCTACAAATCTGTCTTTGGTTTCACAAACGTTGGTATATACTAATACATAAATAATTATATAGAATTAATTTTAATAAAATATAACATATGCGTTTCATCACTGAAGCGCTGTCCCATTTTTGAGGACGCAAGGCACGAATGGGTACGTGAAGTTCAGTACACGCAGTTTTTCATCTTGCAAGACATTTTATTCAGATATTGTTTGAAAAGAAGTATAAACGGCGGTTTGTAGGCAGAAGTATCACTCTCAGTGAGAGTTAGCATTATAAAATGTTATTTGACACAAAAATTATTGACAACTTCAACTGTAGGCTACATCAGGCCTATGTATATATGTATAGTAGGGTGACAATTATCAACCACACAAAAAATAAATTTTAGAATTTTTAAAGTCTCACCCCTCAAAAGTGTTCTCTATAACATCAGTACTACAGGTGAAATTTTTTAAGGAGAATATGAAAACGTTTAGGGGTGGTCCAAGGACCTTGAACTTTCAATATATATGCCTACAAGCAACGTTGAGTATGAAATGAGAAACAACGTCGAATATGAAATTTGCTAAATATTTTTATGCTCTACCAATTACATTTCTAGTGCTTATTTCAATGTCCTCTGTTATCATGAATGACATGCATAGGGTACAGCTATTTTTTAATTAAAAACCAATAAGTCAATTTCAAAATTATACAAGAAAGTCGCGGGGAGTTAGTTGTGTTAAATCGACTTTTGTGCCTGCTGAAAAGAAGTTAAGGAGGTTTAATGTCATTTGGAATACAATAGGCTTACATGTGTTACTGCAGCATTTGACAGGAAAAAATTAGTAACATAGGCCTACATGTGGCACACATCCCAGCAGCCAAAGGACACTTACTGAGCCGTGATCCTGCTGAAATTGTTATCTGTTCGAATTCCATCAGACATTCTCGGCTCCATCATCATAAAGCTATTGTCTTGCATCTTTAGGTCTTGAAGTTCAGCATAAAGTTAATTGGAATGACAGAAAGTTAAAGGCTTTTACGTTGCCCTGCTTTGCTGGCATCAGATAAAGAAACAATGAAAATCTTAGAGGTTCCTTTACTGCCTAATGGAAGGGGTGAGGCACAAGCTTCAGCCATTTTAACTTGCTTTAAAGAGTGGAATATAGCTGGCCTCAAACGATCTATATCTTTTCACACAACTTCTGTCCTCTACAGCAATGCTGGTCTTCAATCAAGAGCATGTGTTCTGTTGGAACACAAGTCTCATTATACCGTAGATATCCTCAGCTTGGTGATAGTGGGGATAGTCTTCGAATCTCTGATGACAAACTCTCGCAGATCTACGAAAACACTGTTTGAGAGATTTGGATAGGGAAATTGATACATTGCAATCTACCTCTTCCATCTCTCTGGCATCTGACTGCATTTGAGCTGCAGCCTCCGTGAGCACAATGTATTTGTTCTTCAGATGGATCTCAAGGCATTGGTACGCATGCCAATGTCCAACGTCAGCTCGCTGGAATGACTTGCAACTGTTGAAGCAGCTCGTTGCTTACAAGGCAATAAGTTTGACCGCCGTTACAGCAGAAATACACGTCCTATCGAACAATTTTAGGTACCTGGGTGAAATGTTGGTTGGCCTGGTGCTGTTTGATTCGGCTGTTTGCGACGGAAGCGTGATTGCAATTGTGGAATTTTGTCCGGGATACGATGAACCTCTTTGACATCTCAAAGTGTAGGCTATGTGAAGCCACTATACCACTACTGTAGCTATAAACACTAAGACGCTCTTCATTTCCCTAACCCGCACTAGATATTCTTGTAAACTTCCTACAACTACATCCAAGCACATAGGGAGATAAACGACAGCGTTCTCTTGGTCGTCGCCGAGCTGTGTGGAAATGAAGCAGCACTGATCCATTCATTCCTTGAAGTACTTACATATGTCCCATCTGACCAAAACCAGGCGTAAGTCGCAATGCACGCTTCTGAGATAATGACCGATGTGTAAAAAAACTGATTTTTTCATTTTTTTTGGACAGAAAATGATAAATAAATATGTTTTATTAACATTAATACTGAAAAATTTCATTTTTTTTATTTTTGATGTTATTTTTGATAATTTTGTAGTTTTATTGTTCACATAATTCCATGAATTTTTCCCGCCATTTTCCACATTCCCGCCATTGGTAGCCATATTCGGCATGTGGCTGACATAATAAATTAGGCATCAGTGAAAAGCCCAGACTTTTCTCTAGTCTATTACGCAATCTGTTTATTTGTTGCAAATTTTATTTAATTATGAAAAATATAATAAAATTGAATATTGTTCTAAAGAATCTTGCATTCCAAAGTTATAGAAAACTTTCAATGCATTTTTCACAGAATTGTAATTTGAACGGTCGAACCACATTGTTACTCATAACTTTGGACAGAAACCTGGTAGAGCAACAAGATTTGTGTCATTTTAAAAAAGAGACTTTATTCTTTTCGAAGATATATGACACTCATATTGTACAATATCCGACTTACGCCTGGTTTTGGTCAGATGGGTCATACATAGGCTACCAAGAAGAATCAAGTACATGTATAGTGCATGGGGTTATAAAATACAGGAGGGAGTGGCCAGACTCAAAAAACAAACTGCCAGAAATGGACTTGATAAGCAGTACTTGTATCAAATACAACTTTCGAGACACATATGTATTTGCATTGTGTTAAACAGTGACCATCAAGTAAAACTTCTGATGCGTTGGACCACCACTAAACATTAATGAATTAATTTTTAAAAAATCATGCATAGTTATTGCATGGTACATAACCATTGAAAAGGGTGAGACCTGTGAAATTCAAATTTTTTAAAAAATTGTCACCCTAATGTATAGCCTACATGAATATTTCACATGGATAGAAATCGTCCAGAATCTACTAGGCCTATGCAATGTAGTGCAAAATAATAGTCAAAATGCACTCATTCTCTTGTATGCAATTGCTAGAAAATTAAATTTAGTAATTTAATTTATTATAATTTATTTCAAATAAATAAGAAAAAATCATTCGCGATGTAATTTTTTCATTCTTTTGTAAGGTGTCAGCCAAACTCAAGAAATGCCATTGTGCATTGTGCTCAATATAACATTCTTGTAACATTTCCAGTTAGGCCTACTACAATTTCAGGTAGGCCTAATGACTAGTCAATGGCATGGTACTGTGTTGAATACACCACTCGGCTTTTGTTCTGATTCACATCCATGTCACCATATGGATGAGTTGGTACATGGATCCTAAGCCTGGATTAGTCAGGAGGCATATTGGTTGTCAATTCAGTTGATTCCTACTAACAAATAGTGGTCCTTTCACCACTTCTTTGCCACTCTCAGACTGCAACTAAGCCTTGTAGGTTGGCTACACAGACTGTCCGTTGAATACACCACATGGTTACTTTACATAGTCAGACCTATAATGGAGTTGGGGTCATGAGTCCTCAACCTGGTGTGGGTGGTCATTGCAACAACTATGTTGTGTAGGCTACTATGACTACTTCTTTAACACTCTGAGACTGCTACAGCAGTTGAGCAAAATATACCACTATTGAGATGATACAGGCCAACAAATGTGGAGATTTTCACTTCCTCTGGTTGAGCTGTTCAATATAGAAAAGTGAGGGCCAGTTCATGGATCTAA
Organism: Lumbricus rubellus; assembly: GCA_945859605.1. Classification (NCBI taxonomy): domain Eukaryota; kingdom Metazoa; phylum Annelida; class Clitellata; order Crassiclitellata; family Lumbricidae; genus Lumbricus; species Lumbricus rubellus. The sequence goes on from OX243817.1 coordinate 38,158,640, forward strand.
ATACATACTGTATCTATTAGGAAAATGAAAGCTGACTGTATGAACCAGCAAGTATGAAGTTCACCTAGTACTTTAGCACTAGATTCCATCCGTTGTAACTCAGATGCATTGTGCGAATGAAAGTTTGAGAAAAATGATAGGCCGGTCCAAATAAAGAGGGTTAGGCCAACAATCTACTACACAAAACCAGTCAAAAGCACTTTAGCACTTGAAAAAGCTTCATGTAACTGTCCTATAATCTCTCTGCAACAGTATTGGTTGCTATTGCTATAGGATGTTGATCTGATACATGAATAGCATTATTACGATATGTTGCGTGTAAGCAATTCATTTCAAAATGTGAACAATTTTGCATAAAAATGCATTCAGGCATACCATTTTTGCTGACATTTTGCTTATAAATTTGATTTTCAATGATTCTGAGTGCAAATTATATATCTAATCTCTTAACTAGACTGTATCAACAGTCTTGAGTGATATAACATGTACATATCACCATGTAAATCTTCACGTACCCATTCGTGCCTAGCGTCCCCAAAAATGGGACGCTTCAAAAACTTGCTCCTAAAGCATCAAAAGCAAAATTTTTGCAGAATTTTTATTTTTTATTGTCCAAACTCGTCATTTGCAACAAAGTTTTTATATTTTGAGATGATTTTGAAAAATCAGGCACTAATGGGTTAAAGTCAAATTCTTTGTTAGGAATTGTCGAGAGAGTTGATTGGTCATTATTTTAGAAATTTGAGTAAGGTCGAGTAACCCGTATATAAGCATAGCTTCATTAGTTGTGACATCTTGCAATACGCTTAGAGGAAATCCATTGCGCCGATCACTCTTTTGACGCGAAGACTCCAGATTGTGTGAGCCTTGAATGAAGTTTGTGTTGTAAGGCCTCCGCGTCTAACATAATTATTAAAGCCACCATTGTTCTGACAGCATAGACTGCAGACACGCGGAAATGATGCAGCACAACGAAGAGTAGACTGTAATCTGGCAGAACCTAATTCATTCATACGATCCAGGCAACGCAGCCATCTCTTGTCACAAATAGCGATATCAAGCCAATCATTTGAACCGTGCTTAGGTTCATAGGCGTTCTGAGCAACGAGAGCTGTGGTCTTAGATATCATGGACGCCACTGCCGACATAATATTATTGGAAATTACTTCAAGCGATGAGTTCAGCCAATGAAGCGAATTCAGTTATGAACACCGTTGAGAGAGACGGTGAGTCAGATCCACAGAAGGTGGGCAGCACAAATAGGCCACGAGCAATTGTTAACAAGAGGCAAAGATCCTCGAATATCTTTAAAGCGTCAGGCGCATGATTGGCATTCGAGTTGCAAAGCCACGGTAGCTCTTTGACTCTGCGACGAAATTTGTTGCAAAAATGCCTTGTTAAACTATAGTGACGACGACAATGACGATGATGATGATGAAGACTGTAATGACGATTAGGACAAAGACGACCGTGATGATATCTGCGGTTAATTTAATGATATTACTGATGACATTTTCAGTAACTACTCCGACAACGACATCTACGCCAACTCCAACAAAATCAACAACCCCAACTCCAACAACTCCCACTACAACTGGAACAACTCAAACACCAACTCCAACAACTCCCACTACAACAGGAACAACTCCAACCCCAACTCCAACAACTCCCACTACAACTGGAACAACTTCAACTCCAACTCCGACAACTCCCACTACAACTGGAACAACTTTAACCCCAACTCCAACAACTCCATCAACAACTCCAACTCCCACGACTCCAACTCCAACAACTGCGACAACTTCACCTACACGTATGTATCATTCCGAGTGTCCATTTATTCCTCAACAAGCTATCCTTATCACCCTAAAAGTAGATGTAAAGCACATTCTGATACGTGCAAAATTGCATGCCACTAGAAGTTCAACCTAATTATCTTGTATCCCCGAGAAATGGTCACAAATATCAGTGCCTTTCACAAAATGTGCATTATTTCGCACATGTCTGCAAACATCTAGAAATCAAGAGAAAAATGAGCGAGAGGTTTGCCCATGGTGAATGAATGAATCTTGACAACTAAACCAACCGGTTTAAATAGAATGGCCAAAGAGCCATCGAACACGTTCTATTTTTGTCTTTGGAACATGTGATAATTGATTCCATAATGCTGTGGTCCTTTCTATACGCAGCTGTGTAAGTTTACGTACCGCATGTATTATACATGCTTTTGTTTGGAAGAGCGCGCTGTTACATGACGCGTGCCGATTTGTACGTTGATACATCATTCAATGGAGATTGATCTGGAAAATTGATTGTGTATCGGTGGCGTCTATCCTATACGAAGCTGTATAAGTTTATATACCTCATGTAAGCATGCTTTTATTTGGAACAGCTCGCTGCTACATGACGCGTGCCGATGTATACGGTGATACACCATCAAATGGAGATTCCTCTGGAGATGATACAAACGAAATAGCTTATATCGAAGTGAACGGTCAGCTAGGTTACCAATATGGAGATACACGAGTGAATATTGGAGACGCAGTGCCTGTCGGCGTCGTTGTTTACATCGGCCCCTGCAGAACTGGGTAAGATACCAATTGGCATCATGACATGTAAACAGCTTAACACTGCTTTCACACAACACAATGGCACCGGATGGGTTTATTTTATGAGGAAAACAGAACTTTTTAGTGATTTTCAAATTGAATGATCAATGATCATCAGTGATCATCATTAATGAACAGTGACACTGCCGTAACTATGATCAAACTATTATCAAGGAACATACTTTTCGAAACCATTGCAACTCAGTTATAACTTTGATAAATGTGTTTGGTCCGTCTGTCAAGTAATGACACTGGAAGCCGGTAACAATAAATTTTTAATAAGAATATCCTATTAGCTGTAAAGTAGCAGAACGCTATGTGAAACGTATACCTTCAGTTTTCAGTCGGATTAGCTTATGTAACTTTGAAGCTGAATACAATGAAGGAAGTTAATGCTATTTACAGATTAGCAGACTATTAAACAGATTTAAGCTCTCTTTTAGCCGAATATATTTTTTCTATTGCAGTTCCTGCGACGAATATACTCATTCGATGAAGTTTCGGGTAAGTGTAGTGATTTTGAAAGTTTAGTTTTTCCACTTGAGTCGCTTAACATAGATGCGCATCATAGAGTTTGGGATTCGTAAGCGTAATCGTTGTCATTATTGCCTATTCATCTTTCACCTTTCTAGAGAACCTCGTCGGAGGCATTTTCTTTATAATGACAACGGAAATAAGATAAGATACGAATTTACTTGAATAGGCCAATAGCTATCCGCATTTTGGTGTACAGACATTGTATAATAAACACATCTACATCGGTTCTATATCCAATTAATGTCAAATGTTTCAAAAAAGCGAGAATCCTAAATTCCATATAGTCTAAATAATTATGTTCTTTTGATTGACCAACAATTTTTGCTGCACTTTGACTTAAATAGAGATCGACAAAATGTTATAGCGCTCACAGAGCTTATATTATTAAAAGCTAGTTGATGGTGAAATATACTTCGAGGTCGTACAGACCATGGCGAAACACTGATACTGCAGTGTATAAGATCTAGTTGTAGAACGACCAGGTCACTCTGCTAACGATAATAAATTGTAGGAACCGCTTCATTTATTATCACGATGCCCAGACCACCTCTCTGCTCTTTCATTTGAGTTCCATGGCTTTGCTTTTGCATCCACGGTTCATGGTCATACGCTCTCTTAGTCTGCTGCTACTCCTACGTTAGTGCATTCCCTCGTTGCATCTCGCAATTGACTATTACTCTTTGCTCTAAGTTGGCCTTCAATCAATTAGAATGACTCATCTGGACCGGGCATTGCGCTCTGCTGCTCGCCTAATTGGGCACATCCCTTCAAATGGTCAGTGACGTCTCCAACTAATGCTGGAAATACGTATTGAGTTTAGTGTAGCTGATTTGGTACGGCGATGTCGTCAGGGCCTCGCTTCAATTAACCTTCGAGACCTATTCTGCCTTACGTTGGGCATCTAAGGACGTCGTTCCGTACGCTCTGCCGAAAAGGGAGTCCTTTTAGTTCCATTTGATCGTACTGCAATCGTGAAGGATCGAGCCTCATCTGTGGTTTGTCCAGTGGTCTGGAGTGGCCTTCCTTTACAGCTACGCCTAGACTCGGTGATTTAACCAGCATCGCCTCTTACTAAACTTATCTGTTCGTTTGGGCACGCTGTAGGCGGCAGCGTATCTGAGTATACACCAGTCTACAGGCTTATAAATTTCCGATTACGAATAATCGCAGTAAGTTCCTGAACGTATTGTAGGCGTTTCGGTTGTGTTTATGACTGATTACCAATAATATTGCTAATTTTTAACAAGATCTGACACATGCGGCGATGAAACGACAAAAATGGCGAAGAATAATGAGGATGGCAGCGGGCACCTACGGGCACTGGTCCCTCGGTTCTTGATGATGATGATGAATTTTGCATTGTTTGTAAATTTTACGAATTATCGAACCGATTGTCAAATTGCATTGCGGTCGTTGCACAGGTTTTTTAAAAACCCTTTAATACTAGATGGTGGTAAATGGTAGGGGAAATCCTATACCATCCGGCATTAAAGGGTTAACTTGGCCTTTTAATTATCACGTTGTTAATTTTCAGCATACAATAATTTTTGACTCTGGTATTTTGAGATGTTTCCTTTACACTCAAACGTCGCTATCCGTTGCCATTAATTTTTGCTTATGACTGACTAGCATTGAATGTCAATGTTTCTTGTAAATATAAAAACATTCGGATAAAATTATGTCCTTGCAAGAGTTCTCTTTGTTTTTATTTCGACGATGTCGGCATAATGATTGCGATACTTCAATACATGACTGTATTTTCGTAAATGCAAGTGATTAATGGAGACTGTGTTTCGTCTGAACTGTTTCAGGACATCGACGGACAGTGGAAAAATCCATTTGACGAGTGCATTAGCTACTTCTGCTATGGTGGCAAAGTTAATTATGGAAGTCCAATCTCCTCGCACTGGTGTAATTGTCAAGAGGTAAATATATGATTTGTTCAAATTGATTCAAGCTTAGAATCAATTTCCTGTCCTCGGTTTCGAATGATCCCAAAGCGCGAACATAAACAACATGCTCAGTATAAAGGAACTCATAGTGAATGTGTCAAAGATTTGGGCGAAATCACCGTTCCATTCTAATATAACAATCCGAATAGAACATTGCATATATTTAGGCATATTGCATCAAACCTAAACGCAGGGAATATACATATAAATATATGCTTACCTACATACATGCATACATTCATCCACACATATATATATATATATATATATTTAGGCCTACATGCATAAATACATACATACATACATTTATACTTGCTTTCACGCATGCATGTATGCATGAATTATTGCCTACATACATACATTTTTACTTAAATGCATGTGTACGTGCATAGATGCAGACAAACATACATACGTGCATTCATAGTTATACATATATTACATAGCCTAATGGCATGTCTACAATTCTACATAGTGGAAAAAACACATCGTTTTGACAAATTGATCGCTTGAATCGTTAATTTTGGGTTTTCTTTCTCCCACAAGTGGTCGTCGTTGAACAGAATTTTTGGTAAAATTGACTGGATACTACTTTAAATTTTCTTCCGGCGTTGATTTGTTTCTTTGCGGTCAGTGCAGATGCTGTGCCAGCGCCCATGCGAAATTTAAATTAAAATAAATTGCTTCTTATTCTCTGCCAACTAAACGTGTTAACTTTGTGTTTAGGGTTATGAAAATGTCGAACTGATTGGCCAGCCATGCTGCACATGCAGGAAAGGTAAGAAGAGTGATTACACTGTAGGCTACTCGTATGATAGACCTTACTTTACCTTAGTTCTTATCGTGCAGGAATGCACATCGGTCAACGCAGCGTCTCTATTCTGATTCGAATGAATTTTATGCGTTGTTTCTGTTGCTTGGGTTTTTTCTTGAGTGGGAGGTAAGCCCACCGCAGAACCCTCCTCCTTTATCCTAGTCCGGGACAGGGACTGATCACCCATACAGGGGTGGGGGGTAACCTGTGGCGGAGTTAGATTGTTGTAACAGTGAACTTAGAAGTTGGAGTTATGTGCACAGCTACCGGTACCAATAATTATGATTCATTGTATTTTTAGGATTCAGTTAAGATAGAGTGCTATGGAATCAATTGACAGGTCTTGTTAGATCCTAAAATTGCAATGAATCATAATTATTGGTAGATGCCAACGACAGACCATCGCGGAAACCCTATAGTCGATCCGCTTTATAAATGGAAGGTAGTGAAGAACATTACCCGGTACGTACGTACTTCTTGACTTGGGCCTTGGCCAATTTAAGGGTCCAATAAGACGTGCGGCTGTACGCAGAGACCGTTCTTAACACCCAATCCGACTGCAGGAAGCACAACAAACGAGGGAATTAAAAATATTTATAATAATTATAGGCCACAATATCATGGATTGACGGCAGCAGTGAAGACAAAATTCTCCATAGAATTGCATAGTAACGTCAAATTCCTTGGTAGGAATAAGCGAGAGAGTTGATTGGTAATTCATTAAAAAAAATTAGTAGGGTGTAGGCCTAGTAGATGTCAACTTCGTTATTTGTGAAATCCTGTAGTCCTTGTAGAGGAAATACATTGCGTTGGTCAATCTTTTGACGCAAAAGCTGCAGATTCTACGAGTGTTGAGTGAAATTTGGGTGGTTAGGCCTCCTTGTCTAAGATATTCAAGCCCGCATTGTTCTGACTGCTGCCATGCGGAAAAAATGTGCCACAAAAAGGAACAGACCGTAATCTGATAGAACCTAATTCATTCATACGATCCAGGCAACGCAGTCATCTCTTGTTACAAATAGCGATGTCAAGCCAATCGTTTGAAGCGTGCTTAGGTTCATAGACGCACTGAGTAACGAGATCTATGGTCTTTGATATCGTGGACGCCACTGACCACATAATATTATTGGAAATTACTTCAAGCGATGAGTTCAGCCAAGGATGCGAATTCAGTTTTGAACACAGTTGAGAGAGACGGTGAGCCAGATCCACAGAAGGTGGGTAGCACAAATAGGCAACGAGCAATTGTTAACAAGAGGCAACTATCCTCGAATATCTTTGAGGCGTCAGGCGCATGATTGGCATTCGAGCTGCAATGCCACGGTAGCTCTCTGGCTATGCGATGAAACCTTCTTGCGAAACTGCCTTGTTAAATGATAGTGACGACGACGACAATGATGATGATGATGATGATGATGATGATGATGATGATGATGATGATGATGATGATGATGATGATGAAGAAGAAGACGGTAATGACGATTAGTACAACGACAACCATGATGATGTCGGTGGTTAATTTAATTTTAGTAACTCCTCCTCCTCCAACAACGACATCTACGCCAACTCCATCAACTCCAACTCCCACTACAACTGGAACAACTCTAACCCCAACTCCAACAACTCCCTCAACAACTCCAACTCCCACTACAACTGGAACAACTCTAACCCCAACTCCAACAACTCCCTCAACAACTCCAACTCCCACTACAACTGGAACAACTCCAACCCCAACTCCAACAACTCCCTCAACAACTCCAACTCCCACTACAACTGGAACAACCCCAACAACGCCAACTGGAACAACTCCAGTGCCAACATCACCAACACCAACTCGGTCAACTCCACCTCAAGGTATGTTTATTTTCAAGTGTCTATGTATGCATGCACAAGCGAATGCAAATATTTTATTTATGCATTATTTATATTATGTTAAACTTCATAAAATGTGTCCTCAAATAGTGTTGCTGAAGAATATTCATCTATTATTACATGTTTGTATATATTTGTATAATATTTTGATTAACCCAGTAGTATAAAGTGGGTAACTATGTAGGCCTATGTGTGTGTATAATGAACCAAATGACAAAACATTGTATTTTGTACTTTGAACTTAATCTATGAAAAACTTTGCCATTTTGGGGCAGTGAATGTAATGACCAATAAATATTATGTGTGTGGTCTTATATCGAATTAATTATCTTGCAAAAAGTTTCGATGACTGTTTGGTATAATTAATTTGTTTCTTTTGACAGATTATTGCGTTGTTGACTCCCGATTTGCACCAGATGCATACGTTGAGAAAGATGGGAAACCTGGCCTTACTTCTTACAGTGAAAGAGTTAACTTAGGAGAACACGTTGAGCACGGCGTGAAAGTGAACATCGGTAGATGCAAGCAATGGTAAATTCTCTTCCGAATTCATGACTTAGCTGTGCAGAACAATAGTCAGTATCCACGATGGTTTAATTCAATCTCTTGGCTGTTATGTGACAGATCAGGTTGAATGAAATCGCTCGTAGGAAAATAATGTGGGTACCGTATTAGCGTAGTACGTTTTTCGTTTAAGCCGTATTTCGATAACATATTTGGACCATGTTGATAAATGAAAGATTATCAGATATGAGACAATGGACATTTCTAAATTTACATTCTAAATCTCCCGAACGGAAATACCTAAATATAGTCGACCTATTCATAATTATGATTTTTGCAAGGATAGGCTACTTATGCTGCAGTGAGAAAGAGCAATCTAATTAGCTGGCTGAAATGACTCTTCAAAGCCACGTAGGCCTATGCTGATTGTTTTAATTTGTTTAGCCCTTCTTTGGTAGAAATAAACGGAATTCCTAATACAAAACATTTTGCTTTTTAATCATGATTACTAGCAATAAGAGGAGATTAGGAATTACAGCTTCTTCGAAGCAGTTAAGCACTCAGTCTTCAAGAACAAAAACGACCATGTAGTTTCGTAAGGCGAGAGACTGTCGCCAGACGGCTACTACTGTAACACTGGCGAACTTGCGAAACTGAAAAAAACCGTCATAATTAAAAACAGGATAGGCCTAACATACAAGAAACTGATAGCAGGTGTGGACCAGAGTGTACAAAATGGCCTTAATAACCGGTTTTGATTTGTGGGATTAGCAAAGTGCTGTTATAAGTTATAAATCTCCAGGTGCTTAATTTTGCTCTTTTTGCATAGAATCTAGAATGGCCTCAACATGATTGTCTTCCATGAACATTTTGTCTAGAAGGGGGACTTCTTGGTAGCATTTATTAATAATTATAATCATTTGTAAACTAGTGCAATTTTGGAGATTGATAAATTTGCACCCAAGGCCCAGTTTTTGAAACTTTATTTCAATGTTACTTTATTTTAATGTTACTTTAGAAATTTCCTCTGGAAGCTAAGTTCACATTAGGCCTAATATACGTAAACTAGAATGCTGAACTATCCTCACAGACTTCACAATCTGTTTGCTTTGTAGTGAATGTCAAATGGACAACACCTTCCGCTGTTACGTAAGTTTCAAAATTGTTTCTTTGACCGGTTAAAACATGGCCGTGGTGTGCTGAACGCATTCTTAATTCCTTCCCCTGAACTTCAATCTGCCCTCGAAGGTTTTCCGAAATAGCCTACAGAACAGCTTCAACCCATCCTCAATTGCGTTCTACGATGTGTTCTAACCTGCCAAACAGGGCCGGATTTAGGCATGTTCAACATGTTCGGCCGAACAGGGGCCCCACACTTTAGGGGCCCCCACAAATGTGGGTAAAAATATTTTTTGGAGCAAATGTCGACCAAACGACAATTTTCCCGAAGATTTCGCCAGATGACTAAAAAAAGTCATCAACTTTTTGGGGGATGAAATGGTGTGATTTTCCCGAAAATTTCGCCAGATGACTAAAAAAAGTCATCAACTTTTTGGGGGATGAAATGGTGTGATTTTCCCGAAAATTTCGCCAGATGACTAAAAAAAGTCATCAACTTTTTGGCGAATGAAATGGTATGATTTTCCCGAAAAATTTCGCCGCAAAAATTAATTTCCCGAACAGGGCCCCCACAATTTCCCGAATAGGGCCCCCACATTGCTTAATCCGGCCCTGCTGCCAAAGTTCTCGCACATCTATGGCTAAATGTGCAAGAGATGCTGCATTGGTTACTGGTCGAGAAGATAATTAAATTCAAAATCCTGCTTCCCTCCTCCTCCACCCTCTTCTCCTCCCTCTTCTCCTTCTTCTTCTCCTCCTCCATCAGAAGCCCTACGCTCCTGCTCCGTTATGCGGTTCATGGATACATTTGTTTGTTTGTATGTGCACTTGCTATAGCGCCCCTTTAAGCTATCTCTACTCAGCTCCTGAATGCAGCGCGGACACTGCTTCCGAGTTTCACGTCGAAGCGCTGAGCAATTGCGAGTGAAGGCCTAGTGTTCGAGAGAATTTTGACAACAATGACAACAATCATGATAATACTATTGTTGTTATGCATAGGCCTATATTAAGGGTCACATGACAATAATATCCAAGCAGCAATCGATGGCGCTTCACTATTAGCCTATTAGTGAAGGACCTGCTCAATGCTTCTCACAGTTACCGCATCATAATTTATGAATTTAGGACTCTTACACTGCACAACAACTCAACCAATCAACTCGCGTGTAGTTAGTGCTCACTGTTCCTAACGTCAATGCTGTTATTAGCTATGTAGCGTGCGTATTTCCTGAGAAACAATTAAAGTTATGAGAATGACCTTTTGTAGTTAATTGTCAGCTTCACTTCAATTGCACAACTCTACAGAAGTTATTTGAAGTGATTTTTTTTATTATATTGAACTGTACACTGTGTTCGTGCAATGTTCTGACAGTCGACGAACGACACGTGGAGGGATGACGTGGACCAATGTCAACTCTACTACTGTGCAAACGAAGAAATAGTCCACGTGAATGACAGCAATAGATGTCCATGTGCCTATGTACGTAAAATGCTTGTCTTAACATTGCGTGAGCATGCGGAATACCGGCTGATCTAGTATAGCGTGAGCTCGTCCAGCGGTTTCCAAGTTTGATGCTATAGCCAAACGGAAGGATTCGCGCCTTACTATATAGAGAAAAAATAATTCAGTTGTTAGGATACTTTTTGTCTATTTTCCTGCTTAGTTCTACTTTGGGCAGCATGGCTTTAATGTGTGGAGTGACCGTGCGGGTGAACAATGTAGGCTACTGTGTCCGTTTCGAAATGAGATGGAAAAACAGCGGACTATAGTGATAATCACAATGATCATATCAATTCCATCGATTATAGTATTAATAATAAAAATAATGATAGCGGAAAAAATAATAGGAACAAATTAGTAGTTAGTCACCCATTCGGCTTAGTTTAGTCACCCATTCGGCTTAGTGTAGTCACCCGTTCGGCTTAGTGCAGTCACCCATTCGGCTTAGTGTAGTCACCCATTCGGCTTAGTGCAGTCACCCATTCGGCTTAGTGTAGTCACCCATTCGGCTTAGTGTAGTCACCCATTCGGCTTAGTGCAGTCACCCATTCGGCTTAGTGTAGTCACCCATTCGGCTTAGTGCAGTCACCCATTCGGCTTAGTGTAGTCACCCATTCGGCTTAGTGTAGTCACCCATTCGGCTTAGTTTAGTCACCCATTCGGCTTAGTGTAGTCACCCGTTCGGCTTAGTGCAGTCACCCATTCGGCTTAGTGTAGTCACCCATTCGGCTTAGTGCAGTCACCCATTCGGCTTAGTGTAGTCACCCATTCGGCTTAGTGTAGTCACCCATTCGGCTTAGTGCAGTCACCCATTCGGCTTAGTGTAGTCACCCATTCGGCTTAGTGCAGTCACCCATTCGGCTTAGTGTAGTCACCCATTCGGCTTAGTGTAGTCACCCATTCGGCTTAGTTTAGTCACCCATTCGGCTTAGTGTAGTCACCCGTTCGGCTTAGTGCAGTCACCCATTCGGCTTAGTGTAGTCACCCATTCGGCTTAGTGTAGTCACCCATTCGGCTTAGTGTAGTCACCCATTCGGCTTAGTGAAGGCGCATTGACCGGCTCCTTCGTTCTGCAGCTTAGCAAATCGGCCTATGGATAATCTTTGTGTATGTTGTTTTTAGAGGATGTTCTGCTATAACTTACATCCTCTCAAAACAACATACATTCTTACAATGCATGCATCACTTTACATGCATATTGATTCAATTGATCAATGTAATAGGTAGATCTTTGAAAAAGATTGTTGTTTCTTTTAGGGAGACACCCTATTGGTTGTGCCTGCTCCAACATGTTGCATGTGTGTACAACGTAAGTATCGTCATTTTAAACACGTGACCGGTTTGCTTAATGTTACTGTCGTAGCAAATTTTGAATACTATTATCGTTATTTTTCCAGAGTGATTAAAATGACCATTAGTCTATTATTAGATGATAATTAATAATTAACCACATTAAATGACTAATATTAAAATTTGCGAATAATAATAATCATAGCAGTAACATAATTAATAATTTTATATACTCTAGGCAGTGGCACCCATAATACCTCAGGAAACTTGCTTACAATCATTTTGCACATGCTCGTTATTTTCCATACATGAATATAAAATAGTTTATTGCACCGATGTATACCGGATCTCAAATGAACTTAAATTTAAATATTAACTACTGAAGATTGGAGTGTAAAATGTCCATACATCCTGTTATTAATATTATCATTATTGTGGGTTTTTTACCCGATGTACATTAGGCCTTCGCGCTTTAAAAAAAATGATGTTTGGAGCCGTTGATCATTCAATGTCTAGAAAATCAGACCTCGTCCTCCGTAACAGTGTTATATTCTATTTTTGGATTTATAAAGCGCCTCTCACAGTACAACCTAATCAGAGGCGCTCCCGGTGCAAAGAATTCCATGAAAAAGAAAAGTCTTAACCCTCAGGCTACCACGCTATTTTTGTAACACTGACTACCAAGGGGGGGGTTACCACCCCCCCCCCTGGATTTTGGGTTTGGTTTTAGATATCATAACTTGTAATACACCTATGGATTCAGCATTCATTTCTGCACAAAATGGTATATTTAGGTTTAAAATATATGAAAGCACCCCGAAGTTATGAATTTTTTACCGTAGGCACCCGTCGATTCCACAAAATGTATACTTTTGCACAAGCAAAATATTAGATTCTGTGTGTTTTAACATAATTTATTTAATTAAAAATAGTTTACATATTATAAAGTCCAATATTCAACTATAAAAACTAGTAATAAGTTAGTTTTAGTTACAATAAAAAGAGAAAAAACATGTAAAACATGCTGAAAAACGTTTACGCAGACTTATCGGTTTGCGTTGTAAAAAAACCCCAACATTTTCACACATTTAAATTTATTTTGAGCACTTCCGGTCATCAAATGTCAAATTAATTGGTATCAAAAAATAGCCCTAAATGCACTCTATAGAATGACATAATTTATTTCTCTTAAAAAATAAATTATGAATAATTTTTAATAGGAAAAACATGAAAATTTTATGAAAATAAAACACCTTTATTTATATTTTAATTTATTTTGAGCACTTCCGGTTGTCAAAAGACAACTCCGTGACCACCAAAATGTAGCCCCACATTCCCTCTACAGAATGGTGTAATTGGTGTCTTTTCATGTCAAAGGACGGATAAGATACAGCCGATAATCTAAGGGGGGGTGGTATCCACCCCCCCCCCCTGGTGCCTCGGGTATATCGGGTATAACTTTTGAATGGTATGGTATATCATCACACATTTTAGCTCAGAATGTGTGAAAATGAATCCTCTACAGCTACCTAAAACGTCAAAATTTTATTCCTAACGAAAAAAAATTGATTTGGGAAAAACCTAGGGGGGGGTGGATACCACCCCCCCCCTGGTAGCCCGAGGGTTAAGACACCTGGCAGAAAAAATAGAGCCACCAGATAAAATCTGAGCACGAATAATAGTAGGAAGGACATTCCACAGCAAAGGGCAGACAGAGGCAAAGGCGCGGTGTTGGGCTGTGGCAGTCCGAGATCGTGGTACAAGAAGATCATGACGGTCTAAAGAGCGGAGAGGACGACCTACCTAATGAGATCACAAAGGTAGCGAGGCGCTTGACTCAAAAACATCTTATCGGTAAAAACATCTTATCTTCACAGTGGTGAAGGAGCCACGAAATGCTATGGCGTTGTTGCGCGTAATTATTATTATCACCATTATTATTGAAGGCTTATTAGAAATTACTTTGATTTTCCAATATTTTTAAGAAAACTTAAATCTTCAGAATTGAACACTCGCCATAGATCAAATTAATTTGGTTTTGGACGATCGTATTATTTATCCAGTGTATTTGTGTTGCAGTTGATACACCGTTAACGCCGCCTCCAGGTAAGTTTCTATTAAAGCGGGATTCACTAGTAGAAAAGTGCACACTACCTAAATGGCCTGTTTTGTATGTGCGCTTCTTATAGCACTCCTTCAAGGTTGCTACTTAGAAGCGCTCACGACTACAGCGCGGACACTGAATCGGAGTTTCACACCGAAGCACTTGCGAGTGAAGGACTTACCCAAGGTCCATACGAGGCAGCTTGAGGTGGATTCGAACCTGTAACCCTTCGGCTGCAAGGCAACGAACATACCCACTACGCCACTGTTGCGGTCCCGAATCCACCTCAAATTGCCACGCAGGGCCCTGAGCAAGTCCTTATCTCACAATTGCACATGCGCTGCGGCGTGAAACTCCGATTCAGTGGTCGCGCTGTAGAGGGGGCGCCTCTGAATAGGATCTATAAGGGCGCTATAAAAGGTGCTCTTACATACGCGCATAACTAAGGACAGCATATCATTTTTTTATTGTTATGGCAATTAGGCTCTGCCCTACTAAAATTTATGACTTTGTAAGTTTGCATTCAGACGCTTCTTTTCCTGGGAAAACAACGTAACTCTTCGTTAAAGATTTTGCACGCATTATTTTCATCTACTCTTCTTCTGCAGTGATAAACCGAATTACTGCGGCCACTGTTCTTTCATGGACATTGTGTGTATTATAATATTAACTGACACATTATTCGAACTATATTAATTCCCTTACGGGTTTACCCATGTCATGTGACAGACTTTTGAGAACTGCGCGTAATTCACCTTGTTACCAGATCTGAAAGGTATAGGTGTATAAGGCCTACGCCATAATCTGTCAACATAATTATCATAGGCCTACACTGTGCTTAAGCAGATCGGATAGATTGGACTCGGGTGCCTGTCAGGAAAATGCAGGGACAGACACACGAAATATATTCATCACTAAGTCACTACGAGCCTGAAATAAATTAAGAACTTTTAGGTCAATGGAAAAAAGTATCGGTTAGACCTACTACTGTCTATTATTTTATTCTGTGGTTTCTCGTCATCATTGTTCTGCTAAACTGCGACAGTAGCCTGCAAGTTTTATTGCTTTTATTTGTTTGCAGGAAGTACACCTGCAGATTCACAAAAGCATTGCAGCGTGGATGTAAGGGATTCCTACTTAGAATTCACCAGCAGAACCCATGGTGATTGTGTCAGCTTGAATGTTGTTGAACAGACGTCTTGCAGCGGTAACTGCTATAGTCAACAAGGACCCTCACTGCAACTGAGTGATGAAGATTTAATAGTGGGAAGCGATTCGTGTACTTGTTGTCAGGGATCTGGACCTTTCAGAAGCATCAAAGTCAGGTGTCAGCAATCCAGTTCCTACGAGATCAGATACCTGAAAGTGCAAGTGCAGTACTTCACCGAATGCTCGTGTCGAGAGTGCGCAGCAGGTCAGCATAAACGATTTCTCGACTTAGTATTAAACGCTTTACGCAATTTTGCAAACTGGTTCTTCAATTGAAATTTCTTAATTGAAGCATGACTTTCACATTCATGCAATAAATCGAAGCTTCTATATAAGTGGCCTCTGGCGTATGTGGCCATGGCATGACGACGAATCGTTGCAATCACGGGAGTTCGTAGTAATACATAGTTTTCCAGAGCCGATTCTCAAAATCTAGACCTTGAATAGGCCTAATTTATTTCAAAATAAAATGATGACTTATTCAGATTTATCGTGCAGTAACATTTTCAATTGTTAAATTGAATTTGGAGAAGTGAATAACTGGGCGATGTAGGCTTAAAAGGAGTTATTATAATTCATCAGAATTGCATTTTTACATTAATAAACTTAATAATTATAGAGTTTACAGTATTTTGTTTAATTAACTGGATAGAACAAAACAAGAAGCCTGCAATTTATATTTTCTGTTAATTTCAGCCGCACCCACAAATACAAGTGAACCAGGTACGAGTAACTTTGACATCCAACATAATTATTGATTAGTAACCAACATGTAGATACAACTGGTTCGCTTATTCACATTATTCACATAGAACAGAGGATTACATGTGTATTTAAAATTCAGCCAAAGCCTTAATTGCAACCGAACCACTCATGAGAATTTTGCTATAATATTGATTCAAACGTCCTCTTTGTTTTGTGTACATTCGTTAAGCGAAGACGTCTCAGTCATACACATGTTAGAATTAGCATTTTCTATAGAATTTTTACCTCCGCCATAATTACACCTAAACCAGCGGTTCCCAACCCGTGGCCCGCGGGCCAAAAGTGGCCCGCCAGGCCTCAGAAAATGGCCCGCCAGGCCTCAGAAAATGACCCTCATCTCTCAAAGAAGTATCAACAATATATGAAAAATTAACAATTTGGACAGGATAGAACACATTATTATTTTCTATTACAAATTATTTTATCTTAACGTCGATAAATAACATCAAACATTATATATATTTTGAATCAATTATAACAAATTGTATGCTGTTAGTTGATACAATTTTAACCCTGTGGCCCCTAATGTCCTTCAACTAAGAAAAAGTGGCCCTCGTGTCCTCAAACTTAGAAAAAGTGGCCCTCGAGTCAAAAAAGGTTGGGAACCACTGACCTAAACCAACCACGATGGGCCTAATAATTGAGCTCGTTGCAATTAGAATTTATTGGCTTTCCTACATTAGAATAAACTGATTATTTAACTGGAGGTTCTTGTTTATTTATCTTCTATTTTCTAAAGTATTACAGCATTGCAGTGATTGTATAATTATATTTCTGTTTTCATTGATCAACGATTTCAGCTAGGCTACAATTCAATCTATTACGACTAGGCCTATAATTTGCATTCTTCAGAAATTCAGCTTGTTATACCTGCAAATAATTCATACGCTACATTAATCGAATGAGTGGTAGGCTATAATTCTCGTCAAATTGCCAAAATTTGCTGGTTCTGTTGAATCTGCCACAAAACAGCCTAACCTAGTAGGCTAATTCCAATTCCCATCATTCGTAATTCTTGTTGCTTGACTAGCGAAAATATTTTTACTTCAATTATAAAATAACTGAATTTGTGTTGGCTTTCTATATTTAGGCTCAAGTAAAGATCAATTAGAGGTCAACAATGAAAACCTCAGCATAAAAACTTACGAATTGTGTGATTGCGTATAATATATTACGTAGTAGGCCTATAGCAGTGTGCATGCGAATAATTTGTGTATTGACATTTGCTGAATGAAAACATCCTGCCAGAGTTGCTATAACCCGTATTTCTTTAATATTTAGATACGACCACAAATACACCTGAACCGCGTAAGAACATTTCTTACACCTTCGTGATAATAGCCTACACATGACATAGATTCATATAATAGGTTTAGTAAATAATCAAACGTGTGGACCAAATTGCCAGAATTTGGACTTGTAGGCTATCTTTTAAATTTCGCCGAGAATTACAGTTGAACCAAGTGTTAATATTTACTGAATGAGAACATTTTATCCATCTTTCTGTTAACTTTTCTTTTCCTTAGATAAGCGTGTGTGCTGATTATTCAACTGCGAATACGCAAATGTTTATTTTTCTTAAAATGATTAAAACATATAAACAAAAGGTCTGTTCATCGCATAGATCTATCTATCGTATTAGCCTCAACCACGACAACACCTCAGCCAATTAGGCCCTATAATGCTTTCTCTGAATGTTATATTTCCGTGGAAGTCCAGTTGCTGATAATTCAATTGCAACTATGCAAATATGTCGTTTCCTAAAGATGAGCGAATCATAAACAGAAGTTCCATATTATTGTACTTTTTTCGTTTTAGCCACAGTCACATCTACAATTGAAACAAGTAAGAAACTTTCTCTGAACATTTTATTTTCTTTGGATAGGCCTATGTTTGAATCATGTAACTGCAGCTATGCAAATAATTTTATAATTATTGTTTTCTCTGAGCCAATAAAACATATAAACTGCAATTCCATTTATTGCACCTCCTTTGTCACGTAAACCGCAACCACGACAGCACCTGAACTACATGTAAGTATGAGACTTTCTATGAACGTTATCTTAGAAAGATGTTTATGCAGCTGCAATTATGCAAATATTAATTAAACTACGTTTTCTTGAGATGAATGAACATATTGCCCAAAAATTCATAATTTGCAATTTTGTCATTTTAGCCACAACCACGACAACACCTGAACCAAGTATGAGACTTTCTTTGAACTGTTTCTTATAAAGGTCGATGTGTTGATTATACAACTATGAAAATGTTTCACTGTCTTTACATGAATGGAACACATATATAAAAGTCGTACGTTGCATTTCTGTCATATTAGCCTCAACCAGAAACTCACGTGAGCGAAGTATGAGGATTTCTCTATATGTTTTCTTTTCCTTGGAAAAGATTTTGTTGATTGGCCTGTGCAACTGACACAATGCATAGACTTGTAATAATAATTAATCATTCGTCTCCCTTGGTAGTTCTAAGCAAAATGTCCGTACATTGCACTTTGTCATTTTAGCCACAACCACTACTACACCGGAACCAAGTATGAAACTTTATCTGAGCGTTTTCTTTAGCTTTAGATAGGCCAATGTGTTGATTATGCAACTGCAAATACGCAGCTATGTCGATTACTTTAAATGAATGAAATATAATTATAAACAAAAAGTCTATACATTGCACTTTTGTCATTTTAGCTACAACCACGACTACACCTGAACCAAGTATGATTTTCTTTTCTTTCACTTAAAGTTATGGTGATTATAAAACTGCCAATATTTCGTTTTTTTCGTATGAATTGAAATGAAGAAGTAAAGGCCCTCAAATTAGTTTTCCCATTTTTGGCCACACCATGACCAAACTGAACCAAGTCTACAGGAGACTTTCTCTGAACGTTGTCTTTCCCTTGAATAGACCTGTGTTCATTATGTAACTGCAAATATGCAAATATTTAGTTTCCCCTGTCAATTAAACAATTACATAACAAGTCCATACATTGCACTTTTGTCATTTTAGCCACAACCACAACTACACCTGAACCAAGTATGAAACTTTCTCTGAACGTTTTCATTTCATTAAATGGATCCTCTTTGTTATTTTATTTAACTGCAGATGTGCAAATATTTTGTTTTATCTAAATCGATTAACAACAAGTCCATACATTGCACTTTTGTCATTTTAGCCACAACCACAACTACACCTGAACCAAGTATGAAACTTTCTCTGAACGTTTTCATTTCATTAAATGGATCCTCTTTGTTATTTTATTTAACTGCAGATGTGCAAATATTTTGTTTTATCTAAATCGATTAACAACAAGTCCATACATTGCACTTTTGTCATTTTAGCCACAACCACAACTACACCGGAACCAAGTATGAAACTTTCTCTGAACGTTTTCATTTCATTAAATGGATCCTCTTTGTTATTTTATGTAAGAATTGATGATGATGATGATGATGATGATGATGATGATGATGATGATGATGATGATGATGATGGTGCTCTGCCCGAAGGCAGGTTCATTGGCTTTACGCCCCTGGGGATGAGATGAATGAGGTGGTTTCCCGTTGCCTTCCCCACAGACAATGATGGGTAAGCAACTTGCCCAAGGTCGCTCCGCAGGAGCTTGCACCCCTGCGTCCCACACGTGATAGCCCGAGATAATCTAAATCCCTGAATGTCAACTCCCAGCCCGGGGCTTTAACCGCAGTCCGTTGTATCCAACAGACGAATGCCGTTCGCGCTTACCAGTGTAGCTAACGAGGCTATAAGAATTATATAACATTATTATTAGTTTTAATATTCTGCATGTATTCAATCATAAAATATTTCTAAATTACACGCCTGCGTGAACGATGACCCGATTACTTGACACCTCACTTGTTTGTTTTTTAAAACTGATATTCATTGATATTAAATATTGCCACATACACTTACTTTGTGCTTACTCGATTACTTTGGGCCGACCTGTAGAATAGTTTGTGGATTATTTGATGCACTGTTTTCTTATTGAATTGTTTGCTTTTTGTTTTCAGCAACAACTCCATGTGAGCAACATCAATCTATCTAAGCTAGCTACGTGAAATTTATTTTTGAACGGTTACTTCATGCAATTTATATGCTTTGGTCCTATCGTAGCTTATTTACCATTTCTCAGATTATTATGATGCGCATTTGAACGACTTGCTTAATTAATTCTTTCTATTTTTCGCATCATAACAATTTTCTTGTTGAAATTTTATTGTTGTTAATGTCTGTTACTGTTATGTGAATATTGATGTGACTTGCAAGTCAATAAATGAATAAAACAAAACAAAACATCGCAATTTTTCTTCAACTTTCTGTGGCCTAGTTCAATTCTTTATGATGATTGCTCTCATTATGATGACAACTTTCATTACGTGCAAACTATCATTTCTGAAGGAGAATGAAAATTTAAGGCGAGGTTAGTCATTCTCTACTGAGATACTTAAATGACGACGAGAACAAGTGAGGCAGCTCTTTATGTAGGTTGAAAACCAATCTATCTTAGCTTGTGCCACAGAATCAGGGCTACAATAATTGGTGATATTTTTACAAGTAACTCTGGTATACAGCGTGTACTTGCCTCACAAATATAAGCTTAATATTATAATAATTTTATGTGTGTAATTTACTGCAATCAGGCCTAGACAGATGTAGCGCGTACTCGCCTCTAATTTTTGCAGTTCAGCACTGCATAGAATCCCTCTGTGCATTATTCTGACCCCTTCTTTTCAAGACGAAGAAGTTCTAAGAAGAAGAAGACGGGGGAAGAGGATGATGGTGAAGAAGAAGAGGATGATGATGATGATGAAGAAGAAGAAGAAGAAGAAGAAGAAGAAGAGAATAAGGAAGAGGGAGGAGGAGGAGGAGAAGAAGAAGAGGAGGAAGAAGGGAAAAAAGAAGAGTAAGAGGGAGGAGAAAGAGAAGAAACAGAAGAAGAAGAAGAGATTTGTACGATGAGCTACAAAGTCAAAGACAATATTAATCGAACACAACTTTTAAGCTTCTACGGAAAGTATTACACAAAGTTTTACAGGGCAAATTATTAAATGCAATCGTCATAATGCATTTCAGTCGTATGCACCAGTAGAGTCGACCTGGTCTTCGTCGTCGACGTGTCAACCAGCATCTGCGGAGACTCTGTATGCGGCTATTGGCATAAAAACCTGGAGTTCATTCGGAAGATCATCCAAAGTCTAATCATCGGACCATACGGTTCAAGGGTCGGAGTAGCAACTTTCGCCAATACCGCCCAATCCATATTTCACCTTGATAAGTGAGTACTTAGTAATACAAGTCAATGCAATGCAAGTAAAGTACACTGCACACATTAATATACGGCTTCAATTTTATAACTTGATTGTCCCTATGACTCGAACCTCCCGCGTGCTGCATAAAAGCTTTGGTCCATCTTCCTGGAATAATAACATTATGATATCTAGCAATAAGCATAATGAGACCATTTTCTGCAGGTGTTTGAAACCATTCTCTTTTATCACGGAGCGCTACTGAGGAGTTTCTCTTCGAGTGACGCTATAGGCTTTTTATATTATACGAATCCGCTT
This sequence comes from Lumbricus rubellus, assembly GCA_945859605.1. Taxonomy (NCBI): domain Eukaryota; kingdom Metazoa; phylum Annelida; class Clitellata; order Crassiclitellata; family Lumbricidae; genus Lumbricus; species Lumbricus rubellus. The sequence continues at coordinate 38,180,507 of OX243817.1, forward strand.
GCATTTAACTATCGTAGCTGTCATTCAGGGCTGTTTTAAGGAATTTTTAGAACTACACAACTCCTTTCCTTTCCCATCCTCCATGGTAAATTATATCCAATCGGAGGACAATGACCATTTTTTGCTTGTTTTAACTGCACAGAAGTGCTACTTCAACTGCACAAATCCATTTAGAACTGCACATTTTGTGTACAACTGCACGTTAAAAAAGTCCTGCTGTCATTCAAGAGACTTTTTTCGTCTCTCGTCTGATCTATGGGATCACGTATCATTCGGTTGTACTGCGAAGGACGCTTTAGATATACGTGAATGCAATACAATGCATACAAACATTCAGACATACATTCATATAATTATGCATTCTCTGAGGCTGACCTGATTTCCTTATTCATCTTTCAGATATACGGACTTGGAATCTCTCATAAATGCTGTCAATGACATTCCGTATACCGGAGGCGAGACGAACACAACAGGGGGCTTCCAGGTACTCATGTCCGAAATGTTCCAACCGTATAATGGCGACAGAAAGGATGTCATCAACATGGCCCTTTTCATCACCGACGGAATGCCGAACATCGCGGCAAAGACACTGAATGCCACTGCCATCGAAGCGCACAAGTCCATGTACACTATGGCTGTCGGTGTCGGAACCCAAATCAACGACAAAGTCCTTAAGTTGATCGTGTCACCACCAGCAGAGGTAGAGAATTGGCTTCGGTTTTCTCAGTTATCCATCACAGGGAGTTAATCGACGAACAAATAAAGTTGCAAAACAATGCATGAACTATTGACAAATGGAAAGAGTTAGAAAACAATCTTCACACCATAATAGCTACTCTGCCACCTCTGATTCTTTGGTAACCGCACTACGACTTCCGTCGGACTATAATTATTTTGGACAACCCTTCTGACAAGACACAGCACTCGTGAATAAGCTGGTGCCCTGAGCGTGGCTTTCGGTCACAGGACTGACGCTCATAATACTTTACAACAATGTGACTGGAAGACAATGAATCGGCAGCCATGCACTTATTGTCAAATCTGAATGCTGTCATGCTACTTATTAGGCGAACACAGCTTGGAAAGCCTAATCCATGCACTTCTTTTTCTACACTCTAAGCACTGCTTTACAACAACTATGCACGGCCTATACAATGTCGAAAGATATGACAGAAACAGAAATACACCGTTTCAAAATTCTGAACATTTTTAGAGTGTCTGATTAATAAATTATAAGAGTTGAATTTAAACGAAGGTGCATGCAGAAGTCTGCCTGAAAACAAACGCTTTCTGTGGTTTTCATTTACAGCTGAACCAGCAGTACTTCAAGGCTGCGTCTTACGATGCGTTGGACACAATTCGTGAAGAACTGGCCAGACAAGCTTGCGCTGCGTCGGCCCAAGGAAGTTAGTACTTTCAATCTTTCAATCGTGTCAGCGACTGCACAGTGCACACATTATGTCATGTCTCGAGAACCCACATACATATATATTCATTCATTCATTTCATACATACAGACAGACAGACAGACAGACAGACAGACAGACGTACGTACGTACATACATACATGCATGCATACATACATACATACATACATACATACATGTACATACATGTACATACATACATGCATACATACACACATACATACATACATACATACATACATACATACATACATACATACATACATACATACATACATACATACATACATACATACATACATACATGCATAAATGCATACATACATACATACGTTCCAATCTGGCTTTAGGAAATACCATTCTACTGAATCTCTTATCGCTCGCTTACTCGTTGATGTCTTTGCTGCTATTGATCAATCCCACGTTTCCCTGCTTGCCCTGTTCGACGTCAGTTCGACACTGTCGACCATGCTATTCTACTCAAGCGCTTGTCCAAATCTTTTGGCTTTGGTGACTCTGCCCTCCTTTTGTTCAGTTCTTTCTTCTCTGATCGCTCTGTCTCTGGTTGATTTTTATGAAGATAGACCTTAAATGTATAAGTTTACTGTAACCGGTTGCGGTCTGTCAACGACATTTATGAATAAACAAAAGTTATAATAATACAGAAATGCCGACTACACAATGCAACACAATAAGTGTGAGCTGATCTGTTATTTTTGTTTTTGCAGATTATTATCGTTAAACTCGACCAGAATCGGACGACCTGCCGGCAAACGTCTCTGCTTGAACTATAATTATAAATATGAACACAATCGTTACTCATTATTTAAAGAACTTTTCTCGTTAGCGCCAATGGCGTTTTTTCCTAAACGAACTCTGATATTATTCGGCGAAATTATTATAATTTAAATTCTGCTTTCAACTTAAAATAATTGCATCAGACGTGTCTTTGTTATTATAATTAATAGGCTACTGATAATCCTCATCAGGATTATTGACATAATATTTATTATGCCTACATATCTAAATATCCACCTGAGCCGTCTGCCTGACCCTTTGAATCTTGAAGTGGAATCGATTTTGAACCCTCTGGCTGTCGATTGTATCCTGTCTAAACGCCCGTGAATAAGCTGGTTTCTTTCTGGACCGTCTAGGAATCTCAAGGTTGCGATTACGAAATGAAATAATCTAGATTAAAAAATCAAAAAATCTAGATAATAGACAATAATTTGGCCAAACTCCCATTTCTACAATTCATTGCAAGAGGCATGGCGTTTTTATTTGACAGCTGGATTAGCCTATGTGCTCGAAGTTAAGATTGTCGTCCTGCAGATTATGTCCACATAATATCATATTAATCCAAGTACAATCGACCTTGGTCAGTAGCCTACGTTAAGGGAGACTAAATTAACTCAGCTTTCCTTTTCCTAGTCTAGTTTCTTAGACATGGGCTCAACTGTCAAAATGTGATAGCCCCTCTAACATTTGCTCCGATGGTGTAGCCTATTGACAAAACGTAACTAATTGACTTGGCAGGCCTCTGAGATCCTTGGTTCCGACGCCTGGACGGAGTAACGAGCAGTTATGTGCTTGCTTCCGCCCATTGTACGCTGATCAAGCATGGCTCCCCCGAGCGCCAACCGTCAGAGAAGATCACAGAGAGCCACACTATGAGTAGCTTACTACGACCACTCTTTGCCCTGTTCCAAATTGATTAAGGGATCGTGACTTTAATGAGGAAGACGTTTTAACAGAATGCTTTACGAGATAAGTATGACTATTCCTTAGTTGACTAATAATTGCTCTCCTCATTACGGTGTGCAGAAACACAAGGTAGCATACTAGCGTGAACATGCGTCATCGATTGAGTTGATCAAAAGAGTGAAATATTCTAAAATCCCACATAAGCTATCATGCAAAATCCGTTATGTAATCACAATGATGAAGGATTTCATCATCATTCCACAGGGATTGTGCGCTTGTGGAACCGTATACGGTATACCCAGATGGTAGAAGGTGAATTTCAAAGTCGGGATCACGTCATGTAGTAGGCCTACATGGCCTCCACCCATAGGCCTATCAGAGCAGCCGCAAATAAGTTTAAATCTGCCTCAGCACATGGCTATTCAAGGAAAGGTGTAGATCTAGGCCTACGTAATTTCGTAGAATCGATTAGGCGGTTGAATAAGCAAAGAATATAGGCCCTACTTACTTGCTTGTCTACCTGATTCTTTTGTGAACGCCCCAATACCTGGCAGTGATATATTTAAAATCTAAACTATCTTAGAGAAGGACAACAACCCATAGCTTGCTGACCTAGTTGTAAGCCCGATTCATATCTTAGACGTAGTCATGGTGACCTAAAGCAAAGCATTAGGCCTAATACCCTGCCGTGCATAGCGCCTCTCCTAAACGTAGACTGTAACAGTAAGTTAGTGTTGTGGAAAACAAAGTCTCAACCGAATCAAACTTTAGCGCCAATGAATAAGCTGATCTCTCTCTGACGTGGTTTTTGTGGGCACTAAGAAAAACACGAAAATTTACATTAGGCCTACATTACATCATAAGATTTATGTTGCATGTCCAAGCTATGAAACAATATTAATTAACATAAATCTTAACTAGGAGTATAGGCTACTAACAGAACAAAAAGCCTGCAATACAACGGCGCTAGTAGGCTAACAGCCTACAAAAGGCGACAAAGCAAGTATATCATAATCGCACTCAGCACCGCTGATCTCCAGTGCAATGTGTTATTCAATGCGCAACCGCTACCCCTCCCCAATGTACAGAGCTGCCTAGTTTAAAATCGATCAAACACACAAAGTGTGCACAAACTGCCCATCGATAGGTCTACATTATACGCTAACAAAGAAACATAGGTCTAGGCTACTCTAATGCTTAGTCATATTATAAAAAAAATCAAGTTTGGTATTATTTTGTGGGCCTGTTTGTTCTAAATGAAACCGTATGGCCTACCAGTCATCATAAAAATACACTCTGCCCTTGAAGTTATGCTCTACCTTCGAGCTATGTTATGAAGCAGTAAATTATGTCCCACTGTCCAATATCTTCGGCCGGCTTAGCGTGCGACAACATACGTGGTCGTCATAAACCAGATTTTACGCATCAGTCGTTTTACAGCCTACAGGCAGCTGTGTTTAGCAGGCTAGTAAATTGTGGGAAAGCTGACAGCTCATCCGTACTCGTGTTCGTAATTGCAACGATGGAAATAATATTTATAGAATAAACTTATTTCTCAATATTATTGAGAAGTGCTCCTTATAAGCTATATAAGCGCTGGGGGCACCAACTTACTCACGAGCAGTTCTTCGCGCATGCGTGGCTTATTGTTTTAAATCCAAAATTCAGATTATTAGAACCGAAATCTCATCAGTTGTGGACTTTGAAACGGTTTGAATGACAGCACAGGACACAGTCACAGTAAACACAGTCAGAGCGCTTAAGAAGAAGTTTTAAAAGTGGGCTAATAGCCTATGTAATTTATGTTCCGGGATAAGTTGCATTGATTCTTCTGAACCACTTGTTAGATGATGTTATGTTTGCCAAAGAGACAAGACCACACGGAGAAATGAACGTTACAAAATTAATGTGCTTAGAATTTAAAAAAAGTTAAGAGAATGCGATAGAGTTTTCGGTTTTGGGCAAGATTATATGCCAAGATTGCATAGATGTTACACGGAGGAGAGTGTCAGATAGGAGATTTTAGTCTTCAGGTGTATTGCAGGGACAGAAAATTTCTTGACTTAATCCTAATCTATCGAGAATAAAGCGTTGGAAGACTTATGTTAGATGAGGCTCGATGACGTCAATTCATTCATTCATTCATTCTGAAAATTTATATAGCGCCTCTTCAAGATAAACTACTCAGAGGCGCTCTTTGCGCTGGCCGGATGTTAAATGCAATTTCGACAAAATAAAAATAGTACATCAATTTGCAAAAATAATACACAATAAGCTGCAAAAAGAGTCACCGTTGGCTGGCACACACACACAGGTGGAACCAACCAACAGATTCCAGTCTGCAGCCGTAGGATGGTATGGATGGATGTTAAGAGTCTCTTGACCAGGCTGCGTCGATAGAGTAGAGCGACGACAGTTGACATCGCTCGCAAACACGGTGACGCTGCCAAGAGTGGTCTCTCGATGATGGAAGATGACGCCCGTACGGACAATCGTCGATGCACAAGGAGTAGGCGGAGGTCATTCGTCGCGTCGGTAAATTGAAGCACCGCCAGTGACTTACGGTCGAGGTAATTCCGGTGACCCGCGTTAGCCATTCTCCACCGAATGTAAACACGGCTACAGATGGCATACGCGATCCGTGCGGCTGAGGCTCGACTGTACATCGGAAGGATGGGCCCGATGGAGTCACATGGCCTTGTCGACTTGCTGACAATAACTCCTCAAACGCACAATGAGCAAATTTCTGTCCAGAGTAACGGCCTCTGTTGTCATAGACCCTGGTCAAATCGGATCCATCCATCCATCAAACGCACAAAATCCTTGGCAAAATCAACGATTAAGTCCGGCACTCGAACCTAGAGCCAGCAAACTCCAACATCTGCGAATTTACTGCGAATATTCAGCGTTGAGACTAAAAATATTCGTCGAAATCACGCAGAGGTCGATCAGTCGACCGACATGGCCGATGACATGCGCAGTTTTTTCAATGTTGAGACTTGGTTGAAGACAATGTCATCAAGGAAGTGAATGACAGTGAAAGAAAAATAATTATTCAATTCAATGCATTTATTTTAACCATCATTGCAATTAGTCATAGTAGGCTATAGCATGCTTCACATAATCGGATGGCAGCGAAGAAGGCCCTAATGGATTAATAGCCCGCTAACAGTGACACCTATTTACATGTGCTACTTTTAACTGATGGCCAGATAGGCGAATGATCATGTCAAATCAACACTTTATTGGTCTGTTTGCAAAAATCAGCACACAAGGACAAATATAACTTTTATAGTCAGTATCACAGGGACCCGTATCTCACCCATTGATGCTAGAGCATTATAGTATCAGATAATTTAATAACCTAACTTCTTCTTTCTTCTCTTCTATCAGTTTCATGACGATGAGACCCTTGTGAAACTTCTCCACGGTGCTCTGCCTCTGACAGTTTCGCCAACCATGGTCAACTTGCTGCCTGGAAATTAGGCATATGTTTTCGAAAAACATGATTTTTATTTTTTTTCTAGTCTATAACATGAAAACCTACGATTTGAAAATTATGGCAATAATTTATACTAACGACAAACTGGTGTCAGCTTCATTGAAGAAAATAGAACGCGAATCATAACGTAAAGTGCATATTTTGTGATCCTTAAATACCCAATCAAGGGTATACCATCTTCTCTGCCAAATAGTGTAACGCCAATCATGATAAATGATTGCAGCTGACATCTTCTGGCAACGGCCTGGCGTTCACTTTCTAAAATTTTAAGAGAAGGGTAGCCTAGTGCTGTGTGTATCACGTTTGCTATGAGCTCAACATGGAAAATGCATTAAAGCGTATACCTGGCTCCGATCAGACTAGACTTTTGAGTTAGCTGTCTAGCTTTAGACTGACTGTGACCTGTATGAACGACGTTCAATGCAATGGCGATACAAGCTGTTCTCTCATAGTCTACGTCGTCGTCAGTCAGTCCTCTCTCTAATTATTCTAGCAATTAAATAATCAACTCTCTGCACTTTACTTACAACTGTCGTTTCCTTCCTGCTGCGGAAACTAGCCCCCCCTTTATCAGACTTACATGATTTCGGATCATACCAACAAGTATTCTTTAATAAAAATTGTTTGCGCATCGCCATTATAAATATAATAAACTGCAGAGATAATTTTTAGTTTAAGCCAGCTGAATCGGCGATCGTTGCGCTTTTCTGTCTGTGAAGATATGCAGATGCTATTTACCGGTTTGAAAATACATCTGCTGTAAGCTATTGCCGACTTATCTCTCACTTAATTAAAAGCTTAACTTCTTCCACGTGCTTCTGGATTCTGAAATTGACGCATATAATAGGACTACGCGATGTGTTAATTGTGATTACAGAATCTCTTGTTTATCTGAGTTTTAAGACTTCTATTCTGACAGCCATTGTAGTCTGGCTTTATACTTTACATGTATATTTTAATTTTATTATCACCTTGTATTATCTCATCTAATCTTGTCTCTTCTCATTTTTTATTGCCTCATCGTATTGTATAATTATGATCTCATCCTATTTTGTAGTGGCATAGGCCTATCTGCTATGACTTCGTCTTGTCTTGTTTAGCCTACTTTTTTCTCTCCAAAGTATAACCATTCAATTGAGCAAGATGCTCGTACGGTGTGACTCAGGTACATAATATATTATAGCCTGTACCTATCTCGAGGTTGCGAATCAGGTTGAAACGGTGCAGTAGTGTAGTAATAAAAAATGAAGTGGAGGAACGCTCTTTATAATAATAATATTAGTAGTAGTAGGCCTAGTATTATTAATATTGCATTATCCCTGGAAAAAAGTGGGAGAACGGCGTTCCCCCGCGTTCCCCCACTACACCACTGAAACGGTGTCAACATAATTTGACATGAGTCGTTGATTTTTTTCAGTTTGACAATTTACGGGAAGCTATTGATTACTTCGTTTTGAGACCTAGGAAATGGACCGGGGAATGGCAAATAAATTTTCACTTTGCGTTATCAGTGCGCACACGTCTTGCACAAGGCCTAGGGCCTACTGCTGAACCTTAGGCTCAGCATAGATCCACAATAATTATTACATGACATTGTATGCGCGTGAGTACGTCGGAGCCTCATTGGTTACTAAAACGCCTCATCTGGAAACTGCTCTATCGATCCAAACATTTTTACTGATCGAATGCTTTGAATATCATTGGCCAAACTTCGAATAATAAATGACCAGTTACAGCCGCTGCTTTGATAGATGAAGTTGTTTGCCAGTCTAGACGATGACTAACAAGGCTCGCGCACAATATTCGCATGTTGCTTTAATATCATCAGATTATATAATATAGGCCTATTATATCCTATATTTAAGGCCTATACCCGGTAGGCCACAGAGATTTGTCAAAAACCCGGACATCTGCGAAATTCGCTGACCAATTGTAATCATTGGCCCAATGGTCTATAATAAAATTATTAGCCTCACGTCCTGGTAGCTACTCTATCTATATCCACTTATCCAGGCATCACCGACAAGTGACCGCCTCAATTAATTAATCCCTTCCCTGGGGGGTTATATGCTTTAAGCCTGTTTTGGACGTATATATACGGCTTCCCCAGGGAAGGGGTTAAGCCGAAATTATAGACCTATAATAATTATAATATTATAAGTTCATGTGTGCGTGAATTTATGCGTATTGTGTATACTACCCAAGTAACCCAACTACTGTAACTCAACGCTACATTAGATCGTTCTAGAAGTGTTCACTGCCCTCTAAGTTGTATTGGGCATTTACATCCACAGGGCAATTGCTCTTCTTAAATTTGGCCTCGACTTGACGGCCACTGACAGTAACTGTGTTGCCTCTGTGTTTCCCACTTTGCAAAATATCTGTGGGTTCATGCTTACATGTAGGCGCACGGAAGATTTCAGCAGTAGAGGGCCACTTTTTACTTCTGCCCGAAAAATAAATCCGGTGGTTGAAAATAGGCCTACTATTTTTTCCAGACAAAAAGTTGACAATTCTTAGTCTAAAAGCGAAAAAATCTCGTGAAAAATATTTTATATAGGCCCTATTTTTTACTATTTTCCCGGGTCTTTTTGCCCGAAAAACAGACTTGCCCGAAATTAGGGGGCATTTGTCCCCTCGTACACCCATGGGCCCATGTTCCTTCTGCACATCAGAGGGGAACCCATGTTGATCCACAAAGGGAGCTACATTAAATATATTATAGTCTATCCCAGATTGGACGTATTTTGTGGACATGCTTGCTGTATGAAAATTTTGGAAAATCCATAAAAATCGATTGAATCTGGTGTCTACCCAGCCTTAAAAGCGTCCTTCGTCGAGCCATACGGACGCCATTTGGGAGCGCCTGATGTTCACAATATTATCGTCAACGTATACGCATGTAGCTTACGATTTTCTGGAAAAGGACATCAATAACATCACATAGTTAGACAAGCTAATGCTTCTACGCAGAAAGCTCGCCTAGAGTATCCCAATCCTGTCGAGCTTTGCATCCTACACAGTCGAAAAATCAATGCTAGGGTTATTCGAGCATGAATAAATAGTGTAAATCTGATTATTTGGTCATCGATGCATGATTGGAAGCGATAACTCTAAAGCGACATCTTCTGCGTCGATCGTTTCGTGGTTACGACCAACGCAGGTGATGCACGCGACCATTAGCTTTAAAAGTCGTGGAAAATTTGGGGGTGGTCGCTTTATGGTCTGACTTCAGACCAAACTTGCGTTCTATCGTTGCGAAACGTCCCAAAGCTTTTTTCATACGAACGGCTTTCGATAGAAATTCAGATCAGATTGTCGTCATCTTTTGCTGCTTCGATCATGGGTGGCAAGATGATGTGGCTGCCGTTGCTGCTGCTGGCATCGGTGGTCATATCACGTAGGACGACGGCTCTTGATCCTTCGCTGGTGGCGAACGACATGTAAGTGCTTCTAAACGATTCGTCAGCTTGTGTTGCATGTCTGAATAATAATATTAATTTATTTATTAACTGATAATTTGATATATCGCTCCTTCTAGGTTTCTACTCACGAGCACTTCCAGTCCAACTCCGGTCGAATAAGACAGTCCTGAGAAGAGAAAGAAATGAAGTAGAAAGGCCAATAGGTATTTGACGCATGTCGCAAGGCCAGCCACGGAAAAACACGGCGCTGCCTGATTGCAGTCCGTGAGCGTGGAACAATAAGTTCCGCTTGTGCCTCCTTATTTCTTTCTCCTTGGTATCATCCTCATTTAACTGTCTCCTTGTTCTTTTTACTTACTCGAATATTCGTCCTCGTTCATGCAAAGTGTGCTCTGTCTGCCTTTACATAAATTCATACCCTTGTACGCTATCACCTAGGCTGCTTTATGGAAATCTTCAAAACAGAATTACGAACAATTTTATCTCGCTTCATATTAATATTATTTTATGCCATAGTACGCTGTCAAATACTTTATAGAAATGCAAAAAGCAGAATTGCAAACAATTTTTATCGATCTACACAAAAATTTGCCAGAGGCCTACGCATCTAAATTCTGCAAGTTGGCCCAATCAGTGTTGACGCATTCGATGGAATTTTTTTTATTAAAGTATAATTTAGGCCTAAATAAGAAATATTATGATAGCGCTAAAATAATATCGTTGGCATACTTTTCTCAATCCATCATTCGGCAGTATGCACAATTAAAGAATTTATTCAGTGCGCATATCGCAAGTCAAGAAACTTCCTCACGGCTACTTTAAAGCCCACGTTCCTACATGTATTTGTTTTGTATTAATTTTGTGCTTTGTTGTTTCTTTGTAAATGATTATTTCCTTAAAAAGTCACGATCACCCTCATCACCGATTATAACCGTTGCACAATGACATGACGTCTCCGGATTTTAACATGGCACCAGAGAGACCAGAGCACGGTTGTTTTAAGGACTTTTTTGACCAGCACAACTCATTCTTTCCTTTCCCTTCATCCGTGGTAAATTGCTTCCAATCGGAGAAGAATGGCCTTTTTGCTAGTTTTAACCGTACATAAGTGCTTCTACAACTGCAAATTTTGTGTACAACTGCAGGTTTAAAAATTCCTGGACCAGAGCAGTTTGTCTATAATTGCAGGCTTGATTTAGGCCTATATAGCGCCGTTGTAAGCAGGCATCCCTGACCTGACTTTTGTAGAGGATGAGACATTTTCGAAGATATACATTGCAATGCATCTACTTTATGCTTGTTGACAAGTTCCTTCGGGTAAGTCTATCGTTCCCATTTAATCGGTGACAGTCTTTCGTTTCAATGTGTTGTATTTGTCAGTGATTAAGCTTAGCTTACGATGAACTGATATGTTGATTTTAATTGTTTGACGCTTTGGACCACTGGGATCAATTAATTGATTTGATTTTGATTTGATTTGTTCCAGAAACCTGTGTTCAGTGAAGGTGACCCAAATCCAAACCCTCCTGGATTCGTGCAGCTCGGCCTTCACGTTCCAGAAAGAAGGTTACTCCGTCGACAAAGTGAAGTCAAACCTGACGCAATACAGTGACAGAGATTTCCTCACTCAGATCCACAGGTGGTACACCAACCCTAGAAGCAGTCCCAACTGCTACTTCTACCGGTAAGAAGGCAGCGTCAATTCGTTCAGTCTATTCGAAATTTATATAGCGCCCTCCTAGGTCTCCACTCGGAATTACTAACATGGTAAGACAATAATTGTCAGAAGTCTTGAGTAATGTAGGCTTACAGTTAGAGACTACCATCTTTCCTTATAGCAAATTACCCAGAAGTGTTCATAAGAAACCTGAAATAATCACATGGATGTGGGTTTAAAACAGCATAATATTATTTTATGATGATTTATTATTGGTATCAATTTACCGTAATATTTATTGCGACGGCGGTGCAAGACTAGCGCATCTAGATCAGTGCAACCACAACAATAGCCGCTAGGGGACAATTATTTCTGTGTGACATCTGCAGCCGTGTGTAATGTGTGCTTCCAGGTTCGATCTATTCTCGCACAGAGGGAATCGCAGATGATGACGAAATCCAAGGATGATTTATCAATAATATCAATTGACCACAATAATAATCATAGAAGCAATACATGTAGGGTCTTCTATTATCGTGGTAGTAGGCTAATCGTAATCTTCGAATTTCTAAGGCGCCACTCGACAGTCAATGGGCGCCATTAAGTAATAGGCCTACTGAATGCGTTCTGAGCTTAACTCTCTGTTTTCCATTCTTCTTTTGACAGACCGGCGGAAGTGGCGGTTGTTCAATGCTGCAGCGGATGGGAAGGAGACACTTGTGAGACTCGTAAGTGCAACAGACACAATTATCATGAAGAAAGCAATAGACATTTAAGACTCGTTTACTTACTTACACACTCACTCACTCAATCAATCACACACTCAATCATTAACTTAACACAAGCACTCACTCATTCACTCACTCACTTACACACTCGCTCAATCACACACTCACTCACCTACTTTCATGTATTTACTTACTTAATTACCTACTTACTTACTTGCTTAGTTTGACTTCCTTTGACATACGGTACCATGACTCAACTTTGTCTTTCTTCTACTTTTACTTACTAACTACTGTAACTCACTTAAATTTGCTCAATTTTGCTTTCTTACTACCTTACCTACTTGTTTGCTTGCTTTCTTTAGCGATCTGCGGTTCACAATGCTCTGTCAATGGTCAATGCGTCAGTCCGAACAACTGTCAATGCAGCCAGGGTTTCGTTGGACCTTCATGCGAAGACGACTCGTCAGGTCAGCTTATTGCATTGTATTATATTCTAATGTATCCATAGATTTATATAGCGCTTCTCGATGACCACACAGATCAGAGTTTATCAGGAAATCCCTTCGTCAATCCAACTTATGTGTGCCCAGCGTTAGAACCCAAGCAATAGCGACTGATTTAAAATGATAACGCGATAGATTACCATATAAATTACATGCGCTTTTGTAAGTTGCCGAAATGCTCTCGTACTTACTTACAAACGATTTTTTTACTGGCGCCCTCTGGGCGTGCTTTGTCTAGGGACAAACGTCATTGACCATTCTTTTCCTAGCTATAGTTCCTTGAATCCTTGATTAGGCTTATAGCTGATATGCAATGTTATTACAAGTCTTGGATGTTTTTTCCTAGATTTTGCACACTACTTATGATACTTTTATTATTATACTGTTAACCATGCCACGTGCCACGCATATTGATTTCTTGACTCAGGCTATTACCATAAGCGCTGCGTGTTGGATTGTTGCCGAAAGAACTTTACAATATTGGATCGTTTCTGCTGCAATCGGACGCTGCATTCTTTGTCGTTATTCTGTGACGTCATTTCAATATTTCAACCGTTGCTATGACGACCGTATTCGCATCGCGCGGTTAAGAGGCTTTTAGCATAAGAGTCAGAATGAATCTACCAATTATTCCATGATATCTTTTCCGTACGTTATTAATTCCACCGTGAAACGAGCGCTCTGGATGCTCGAACAATTCGAAACAATAATATTATTGTTCGCACTGTAAGAAATTGACTGGACATCTTCACGCTTGCAGAAACTTTGCTTTTACACCCTAGAGGCTTCTTCTTCGGTAAGCTTACTCTAAACCGCTTCGGGTACATTGGCTTGATGATTTAATCTAATCTCAGGATTAAATTCGCGTTGTGTCGGCGGGGCTGCAATGATCTAAGGTAAGAGTTGAACATCCAAAGACCTTAGGCCTACCATTTCACTTTAGAGGTCACTAAATGAACGTAATCGTAAACTAGCCACTCGTTCAATTTCATATAGCGAAGTCATGCAGGCTAATGAATCCGACAGACGACCAACTCACTGCGTCCCCACGATAAACGATTTAAGGCAAATGGACACGGTGTGCAAGTGGTAAGGCAGACATCAAGAAAGATCCGCGATGGTTGTTGCAAGAGGTGCAGCGTTTGTGGACGAATTATTACGATAGGCCAAAGCTACTGAATTGCAGTTACAACTCTGACGGCAGTTTAGTGAAGCAGGCAAGCTGAACAGTTCTTAACCTAAATTGGGTCTAAATATACCGATCGAGCTCATTCAATACCTGATATTTACTTTATGTACTTGTACTAGCCGTGACAAGTACGCTCAAGTACTGCTACACGGAGGCGACGTGCGCTGGAGAGAAGCCGATCGGAGGCGATGATGTCATGACGGTTATTGACTGTTGCAAGAAGTTCAGCGGCCGAGGATGGGGTCTGTCCGATGGAACGACCTGCCAACCGTGTTCTGCAGCGCTTCAGGGCGTAGATGTTGACAACTTCAACCCAGAACAACCATCAGGTATTCTAACGTATTCTCTCGTGTTGCATATCAGTGGTGCTAATATGGCGCTGTGTAAATGAATGAGAACCGTCCCGAGTAAATCTCACCGTCGTCGTCATCTCATAGTTGCATGTTGCCTGCCAACCCATCGGCTTATGAGATAGAGAACATTCCGAATAATAATTAGGCCTAATTATATGGTCCCCTCGCACATTAGTAACCTTCTATTTGCTTCAAATTCCAGTCATCGAGAACGTTGGCAATCTGCCGTTCCGTACGTGCATGGGAACCGGTCCAAACTACTACCGCACCTTCGATGGACTTCAGTTCGTCTTTCCTGGTCGATGTACGTACGTCCTGTTCAACGATGGGATTCGTAGTGTCACTCTGCAAACGATCAACTGCCATCTGTACACACAGTGCGAGAAGGTAGGAGATGTTCTCATGCGAAATGATCCTCTTCTAACTTATCTTGTTTTATTTCGCCCTTACGATGAGGGACATACATCTCTTCGATCAAGAATTTTAATAGCGCCTCTTCAATGTTACTACTCAGAAGCGCTCCCTACTCAAGCACAATTAAAAGTGCAGGTTTGAGTTGACTAAAAAATAAAGATCAGAAATAAGAAATAATTAGAAATAAAATAATATAAGGATCGCAAAGAAACCATTAGCACTCAGAACCCTATGTTCTACCTTATTTCATTTTCGAGTGAAAAAAGAAAATCGATATAGGTCCAACTGAAATACAGTTATTATTTTTTTAACATGGTCTAGTGCTTTTACCACATCTGGTTGCAAGTTGGTTTTCATAGAAGCATACAGACCTGCATATAAATGTTGCTTTTATTTTTACTGCCAGTAACACTCTTACAATATTACATTCATAGCTAAAAATATAGTATTCAACTTTTACGTTGACTTTCAGAAACTGATTTTCAAACTGAACGGCAAAGACGAGATCATCGTTCAAGGCAGTGTCATCACAGACAGCGGGGCTACGGTGACTGTCAACGAGAACACTGGCTATGCATCACAGACGAGTTGTAAGCATAACTTCAGTTACCTATGATCATCACTCTGGGCATTGGTTAAAAAAAAGTAGCAGAATGTCATGCAATTCAAGAAGAGTCAAAGAAAATGGCTAACACTCCGGCACGAAGAGCGCACGGGTGCTGGATCGCTTCCCGCTACCAACACAAAGGTTCATTCGGCAGATTTTGTTGGTAAATTGAGCAGTAGGACGTGATGGATGCCTTGCATGCATGCTACTGGCTGTTAAATTCGACTCCTGCAATAACTTGTGATCATCTGTTCATATTATGAATTGCAATCGTTCTGTGTTGTGTCAGTTTGAAATTAGGCGTAAACAAAGATTAGATCTATGAGCCCTGTTTGTAGCCTTAGTACTACAATGCAGTCATTTTCCCAAGAACAAATCAGTGGTATACGCTACAAAGCTAAAGACCTAATTACACGTTCAGCTAATGCAAGTTTACAAGTTTACAACGTTTCGTCGCTCCTATTGATAAAACAATAATATTCAAATGCTCAGATGATTAGGCCCTATATAGAGCTACATTTGAATCGGTAGATTTATATTTGAAAATTACGCAGTGTAACAGTGACGTCTCTGTGTAGTGTGTAACACTCAGTGCAGCAAATGCAATGTGAAGCCATCCAGAAAAGCAGTAAAAAAACTAAATAGTTACCATTCGCCTGCTTTACGTGTGATCTTAACGAAAAAATTAGTTTAATGAATTTAATGCATATTTAAACTATTATGCTAAGCATCCTTTCTGCTTCGTTTCAGCTGTTCACATTGAACAGAAGGGCGACTACTACTACCTCGAGTACGGAACTCTGCGTGCAAGATGGGACACCGGAAGTTCCTGGTTCCTGACGCTTCAGGAACCGCTCAGCAAAATCGGATCCAGCGATTACAAGGGAATCTGTGGAAACTTTGACGGAGACGCTTTGAGTGAGTCTCGTGAATAAACAGGGGCCCTTCTCGTAGTCCTATAGTAGCGTTTGTGAAGTGTCAAGTTTGCAATACGACGAAAACGTCTCAGAGTAGCCTAATATCATTTCATTCATTCAAGAAAGTTAAGTTGACACACCTCAACTTAATACATGGGGAAGGAAATGAAGAAGTGGACTAAACTATTCATGCTCTGCAGAATTTAGGCTCAGAAAATGAGTAGAGCAACAAATTCCATGCAATGAATAACCTTAGGCCTACGAGACAGAGGGTGAACGCCGCCATTAGGCTATAGTTGAAGATGAAAACCATTATCACGTCAACAAGATCGAAGCTCTAATCACGGTGCACACATAGCGGGCCCTACACTGAGTTTTGTGCGTCTACGCTCGACTAAGTATATATAATTTTTTATTACAATTATTATCTAAAATGTTGCTACTTCAATTTCATAGTCGAGTTTTGTGAGTCGCTGCCGAGCACAATGCGTTGCTCCTTTGCGTAAAATCAAAATGCTGTCGTTCAAAACTCACTTCAGTATTTTGTATGTAAGCCTATGTATAATTTATATGTAGGCCTACATTTAAATAGCACGTTACAATTACCTCATGAAAGCTACCCAACAGTTCTAAACAAGCGAGACTTAGGTGACTTTCGATGATGCAAGACTGTTCCAGCATGAAGATGCAATACACGAGTTACACGTGATCTGATTCGTGGGCCGCATCGATGTTAGAGCGCGCGGGACTATCAAGTCCCCATGAGCCGCAGAGCGTAAGGATCGACGACCTGGTGGTTGGAGACGAGAACACAGAGCTCCCCCCCACGTACGCTGGACCACCCAACCATATATCCGCGTACTCCTTTTTACTACAGATATCTGTCAATGTGCTGATTAATAATAGCTTACATCAATATAATAATTAGGTCTACGTAAATAATTATTATGACATTTTGTTATTTAAATGGTAAATTGGCGTGTGTTGTTTATTTCGGCAATTTTTAGCTTCTTTCTGTGATAGAACCTATTTGTTTATGCTTCTAATTATAGGCCTACTGACAAAATAAATGAAGGTTTCAGGCTGAAAATAATGTAGAATAATGTAGAATAAGAAATACTTCACCCCAAACAGGAGTGGGCGACTTGAACAGAGCACACAATACACTCTATAAGATACGATTTAGAATTTTAGATAGTAGCCTATGGCTACAACATTAATCTGTTCAGTTTGCTAAATTATAATTTTTCGTGTGACGAAGAACTGAAGTGCCAACACAAAAAGACGCAAGCATGTAGCATAATGCTATACAGCTCCGTTACTCAGTGTTCGCTGACTTTATTGCGTTACGTGGTTATGTTCTGTCTAACTATAGCTAGTCTACAGATTTTACAGGTTACTAAAACTCACTTGCTAGAATATAACGTCTAGATATTTTCAGCATTTGTTGCTCATTGTTAAATGTGTACACAAATCGAATAACATTAGATTGTCAGACGACTACCACTTATGTATCTAATGCTGAAAATTAAAAATCTTTCCATTCACTTTTACAACAGTTATTAACAGTCGCATAAAGAAAGTTCATCTTAGATTTAAGAACTGCAGCTGTACAGTGTTGAACAGTACTGTTCTGCAGATCGTGTATGGTAAGCTTAGCCTACGCTTGACGTTATCGGGCTGTCATTATTAATTTAATTAGCCCTAATAATGATATACAAATCTGCAGCAATCAATAAAAATAGACAAAAACAATAAACAAAATAACATTTAATTAGAATTACGTTTCCAATCTATATTCGGGTTGTTATCTTGTCAGATGATTTGGTGGACAGTCACGGCGAGGAACAATCGCCCGTCGCATATGGCAACTCATGGACAGTCTACGACGGTCACACGGAAGTAAGTATCTGCTTTGGAGATGACATTGTCTAAGTCGTTCGCAACATACTCCTTTGAAACGCAGCAAGACTGTCGAGTAGGCTACTTGTGACATGTAAACAATTCAATGATTACTCACAAGTTTAGACAAGTTTAACCCCGCTTGCTGACCAGCTTTTTGCTAGGGTGTACAACATCAGTAATGTTGGGATCAGTATGCAATAATAGTTGGCCTAAGGACCGTTGTAGCCGTACGCATTAACCGTCTCGTTAGGTGGCTACAATGAGGTGGTTGCTGTGTATCCTAAAATTTAATGCTCAATCTCCCAGCGCTATCAATCCTCGATGTTGCCTAATCGTGCATTTGCGAACTTTTGTAAGAGGGCAATATAAAACACTCATAATAATTATTTTAAAAATAGACCATTATGATAGCCTACATTCCGCTTCTATCATTTGGCTAGATTTGTCCTTGTAAAGTATAATAGTTTGGCTACACCGCGATATTCAATAACTTCGTTGGCAATGAGCTACAGTGTTATACACTCCAACAAGTAGCCTACATCAGTGCTGGCTCATAGGCCTATAGCCTATCAGATTAAATTCAACACTTTTACATGTACAGCAGACGAAAGTGGTTTTAGGTTTTTAACACCCAATGGTCGACATCTTCTTATTCACTAGTCACGACGATATGCTTCATAATAGCTAATAGCACAAGATAATGTAGGGCTCAGATGTTACACGTCTCTATCAACATTATTACTCGATGGATATGGACAATTTCGTGAAGCACGACATAAAGTCATGTAGGCCTACGTAATAGGCTAATAGCGGAATGCACAGGAGGAGACGCACAACGAATAATATCAAGTGTCTACATCTAGGGCCTGTCTAAGAACTACACTGCGTGTAGAGTCTGTGTGTGCATTAAAACTGTCAATAGTAGCCAGTGACAGGTGGCACGAGATCATAATAAATTATCATTTGCATTGTAGCAAATGATGACTTGAAGTTTTTCTGCATGAGTATTAGCAATCAAGAAATATAATTCGCTTCTCCTACGGCAAACATTAATCTTGGTTGAACAGTTAGCCTACTGTAGCCTTCGCCTATCATGCTCGACACTCACCAAAAAACTTAGTAGTGCAAGAAGCTTTCAGAGCAATTCTTTCATTCTCAATTAATTCTAACTTAGTTAGCCTACCCTGCATGCACGATAAATGCAACACAATACCGATAGAATAATACTAATTACCCGTATTATCATTGCGCATTATTTATTCTAAAGTGGCCTTGCATTAGGAGCGCATCTGTACGGTTCACCCTACTGGAGGCGCTTCATAAATGTTCCAATACAATACAATACAATACAATACAATATGGCACCGCATTTCATTGTCGCGTGTTCCTAATCTTGCAGTGCAATGAAGCGAATCCATTGTCGAATCGGTGCACGGACGACGGGACAACTGAGGCTGCGAAGAAAGCATGTGCACCTCTGCTCTCCGACCCATTGTCTGCCTGCCACGACTCGGTCAGTGCCGACAACAATTAATATCTCCGAAGCCGATTAATTTGTTGAGCACCTCTTATAGCTAACAGAACTAGCTATTCAGAGGCGCTCTCAGCGCTACTGTACATATCCCAGGAAATAATAAATAATGTATAATTATCATAACATCATACAGTACATAGTACATAATAATTATTATTACGCTAAGAAGAAAGTTTGGTTTATTTGGTCATGATAATTATGCACTCAAATGGACTGGAAAAAGATATGATGCTGGCATGCGGAGAGGGAAGGTTAAAACAAGGGTGGCCAAGGAAAAGGTGATTGGACGAGGTTCAAGAAGCAACAGGAATGAATCTGGAAGAACTGAGGGAGGCGACATCAGAAAGAAAGAAACGGAGAAGGCTGGTCATGACGGTCGCTAGAGTTCAAGAAACTGACAGCACATGGTGACAAGGCTATTGGACTTTCTAGCAGCTTAGCTGATTATAACGGAGCAGGGGTGTGTGAGTTAGTTAAAGGCCTAATAAATTAAACTTTCGTTTAGGCTAGCAACGTTCGATATGCCCTGTGTAGCGTTTGTTGATAGTTTGATTTTCCTTTGAGTTTCGTGTGAAGATGATGATAAATTCTAAAACACTGCAGATCGACGTCACCTCATTCTTCGCTCTCTGCATCAACGACTATTGCGCCGTCTTGGCCGAATCCGATGAGTCGATGACCGTCATTGATACAGAGACGGTAACGTGTGGAGCCTTCGAGACATACGCGCAGGCGTGCATGGAGAAAATAGAGACTATCTCGTGGAGAACGTCGCATCTGTGCCGTATGTTGTCGATTCTCTTTTCGGGATTAAAGATTTCTTCAGCAATAATTGTTGGAAA
The DNA here is from genome assembly GCA_945859605.1 of Lumbricus rubellus. Lineage (NCBI taxonomy): Eukaryota > Metazoa > Annelida > Clitellata > Crassiclitellata > Lumbricidae > Lumbricus > Lumbricus rubellus. Next base: position 38,201,214 of record OX243817.1, read on the forward strand.
TGTGAACGTGGAAAAGTTTTAATAGGCATACATACAATGTAGGCTACTTGTGTTTGTATGCATGCATGTTTTGTGTAATGTAGGCTATCTACATGTAGGCTATGCATCTGTGCAAGTAGGCCTATAATTATGTGCATGCACATTTGTACGTAGGTCTATATGCATAGGCTATGAACATGTGGCGCGTGTATGTACATGTATGTAGATTGTAGACCCGTACGTTTATTTGCGTATGGATGTTTGTTATAAATAATTAATATGTATTTTATACTTATGCCAGTGTGATGACACAGTATTGCGCATTTTGTGATTGTCTCACAAAGGCGTCGAACGTCCAAACATAAAATTATGACAGTTTAACGATATGCGTGAATAACAATAATATTGATTCTTTAACCATTTTGCAGCCAAGCCTTGTCGACCTGGCATGGTCTTCACGGAGTGCATGACGAAATGCGTTGCTACGTGCTCGAACATCTACGCAGCTGATGACACGACCTGCTCTAACCAGGAGTGCTTCCCTGGATGTCAGTGCACCGAGGGGACATACCTGAACGACGGGACCTGTGTGAAGGCCGAGGATTGTCCCTGCACATACCAGAAGAAGCGACACGCTCCCGGAGATATCATTCAAGTCGACTGCAATCATTGGTATGATACGAATATTACGAGTAAACTGCTATCCATTTGAATTAACAGTAATGATAATCTTTGTTTATTTTTTTATTTGACACAAAGCAATGATTACATGTATGATTGCAATCAGTAGGCCTAATGAAGTGATCACAAGTTATTGCGAGAATCGAATTCAACTGTAGGCTGCAAACTGCTCCATTAGGCTACTTCATTAGGCTACTTTCGAATGAAAGCGCAGCACGAAGGTCTATGCGCTGTATGCAGTCGATATGCCTACTGAATTAATTAGATAACGATACTCGATAGGCCTACTATTTTGACCGAACGAGTAGCTTTGATAGTTGATGCTATTTATAATGAATTTATGGCAATTGTAATGCATGCTAGTATTATTATTATTATTATTGAACGAACGCGTTGTTCTTCTGAAGCACGTGTAAGTCCGGACGATGGGACTGCAGTGAAAACAAATGTACGAAGACTTGCTCAGTGTTCGGATCATCGCATATCCGCACCTTCGATGGCTTCGAGTATTCGTTCAGTGGACCACCATGCACATACAGCCTCGTAGAAGTAAGCACCCGCTGATACCAACTTAATTGTAATATGCACTTGCAATTTAAAGCCACCGTCTTTGTGAAAATTTACATCACCTGCAATTAAATACGAGAGATTATCGTCATCATCGTAGTCGTCATCATCGTAGTCGTTATCGTCATGACATTATCACCACTATCGGCACCAAAATGACCCTTGGTCACCTTCACTATCATCGTCATTGTCGTGGTCGTCGTCATCACTATCATTATTATCATCAATCAATCTGTCAGTCAATCAATTAATTAATCAATCAATCGATTATATTATGCACCGTTGCACAGTTACTGTATTCCTCAGCAATATATTCCATTTCACGACAATGCCGCTCTCTACGTTAGAGCGAACGATTTGACAAAACTCCTCCAATACCTCTTTTATAGTGCCAGTCTGAAGCATGGTTAAAAGAGGAGGGCGACGCAAATCTCACCACAACCATGGCAAAACATCGCAAAACAGAACCCACTACACGACACATATTGCTATTTCCATTTCACAGCTCCAAACTTCAGCTCTGAGCAGCGTCGAAAGCATCGGCAAATCATCATTCTCGATCTCCTACAAGACGAAATCTTGCTTCGGTGAGTCGTCATGCATCGATAAGGTCATCGTGAAGCAGTTGACTGGCAAGGACCAGACGGTCATCGAACTGGGCGTCGATTGGGAAGACGACGCCCTTCCGTCCGTCCAGGTCTCCGTCAACGGGAACGCAATCCAAGATCCGATTCGGAAGCCATTCCACAGCGAGAACTTCTTCGTGAAGCAGGTCTCCAGTCTGTTCGTATCCGTGCAGGGATTCGGATATCGCGTGCTGCTCGACAAGAACGGACGAATCTACATCTACCTCGACCCCTTCTTCGCCAACAAGGTCTGTGCCATAATATTATAATACGAATATTACTCGTGATCATGAATTTATATAGCGCCACTTCAGGGAAACATCGTAGAGGCCTTACCGTCCGTAGCTGATCGTCTTGATCTTTTGTTCCTAAGACTAGGACTGCTCTCCAGAACTCTCGAGCGTTTGCTGTGGTTGGTCCCTCCATTTAGAATGACCTTACACCCACACTGAAGGCTAAATAATGACTCGTTTTTTCTCATCTGTCACATTTTGTGAGAGGCGCTGTATAAACTTGTAGATATAATAGATAGCGCTTCTGAATAGCTCTGCTGTGAGAAGCGCTTTGCAAATGTTGTACTAGTTTAGATTAGATTAGTGCAATATGAAACCCGTGTTCCCATTCGAGTTCCAGCAACTATTTATGGATATGCGTCATATGCTGTCTCTATGAAATATTACCACAGTGAATTTTTAAAATGTTCAGCGTTGGATTATGGACTAGGATCCCTCTTAACCGGACTTTCTACTTTGGTGGGTGGGTCTGCAACCATAGGCGCAACCACCCTATGGGACCCACGGGAAGCGTCCCCCCAACTTTTGAGTAGTCCTCTAACTTTATTATTATGGTCCCCCAACTTTTAGGACGTGATTCATTATGGTCCCCCCAACTTTTAGGACGTGATTGCACCTATGTCTGCAGCTGCTCTCCAACTACTTAATCTGACAATATCTGCGCTTTCGCTGTTGCTTATTTGATAGATTATTGCCCTAATTTTCTTTAACAATTTTATTCTGCCTAACTGTATGAACCATTTGTGAAACCATACGTGAATGACAGGCTACTAGACCATTAATTTTGCAGTCACAATTAGGGCCTACCTTCGTCATCGTAATCTTCAAATTCCTAAAGCGTCACTCGAAAGCCAAGCGTAGGGCACCCACTTATTCACGAGCCATATAGGCTACATTGCTAGGAACAATAAATTTAATTTGAATTTGATTTGGTGATCAGCGGTCTTTGCTTCACTTCGTCTTTGCAGGTACAAGGTCTGTGCGGCAACAATGACGGTTCAGCATTCAGCGAGTTCACATCGAGAAGTAAAATTAACGAACCTTTGATCCCGTTCGCAATGTCCTACAGCGACTGTCCAACTCTCACATCGACTATCGTCTTACCGTCCGATCCTTGCAGTTTTGCTGCACAGGTAAGTCAAGACTTGTTTGTTTGTATGTGCACTTGTTATAGCGCTTCTTCAAGCTCTATCTACTCAGAGGCACTTCCGAATGCAGAGCGGACACTGCATCGGAGTTTCACGCCGAAGCGCTGGGCAACTGTGAGTGAAGGACTTGCTCAAGGTCCTTACGCGGCGAGGTGGATTCGAAAGTCGAACCTTCCGGCTCCAAGGCAACGACGCCACCACTAAGTGTAAGTGTTAGGCATACTGCCATTGTTTACACTCTGTTGCTTTTCCCGTTTCATATCCGCTGTTGCAAACGAGTATTCTTGTGAGTGTGACTTTTAGTTGTTGCTAGATCGGAGACTATTAATTTTAATGGAAATTATAGCTTTGCATAGACCTTTAATTTTTGTTAAAAGAAGTATTACAGTCATTTGTAGGAGCTGCAATCGCATGATAACAGTTTAATTAGCTTTTCTTCCATCAAACCAAGCAATAATGATGTCGGTCCCCTTGTTAACTATAGCACAATTGTTACTAAAACCTTGCTAGTAGCACTAAGTCTTGTCTCAGTTAACAGGTATCAGACTCACTAATTTACTGTGAATTGTAGCTGCACTGTAGGCTATTATAATAGCTCTCGTTGTTCTATGACCGTATGACGACTTGCCAATTATTCTAAACAATGATTAATTATTCTTTTCCAAATGACATCGACATTGTGCGTTTCGTTTGTAGACGCAGGACTATGCGAAGCAGCAATGCGTTAACGTCGGTCAGAACGGCGTCTTTGCAGAATGCACCAATGCAATTCTGTGGACCCGGTTCCACGACATTTGCGAGGACGAGGTTTGCTCCTTGATAGCCGCCAAGGATTCGTCCATTCCTGTCTGCACGATGATCTCTGCTCTAGCGCACGAATGCGCCGTCAACGGGTTTGTTATCGATTGGACGAAAGACCCAGACCTGGCGGAACTGTGTTCTTCCTCAAGTGAGTCAAAACATAGCCAATCGTTTATTCCATATAATTATTAGGAGCACATCTTATAGCAGCGCCCCTTTCAGACTATCTGCTGAGAAGCGCTCTCTACTCAAGCGTGTCTAAAACCAATAATAGGATAGTCTTAAAACTAGAGAAGGACATTATCGGAAGGATCTCTGGGCAATTATAAGCGAGTTGCCACTGAAAGTTCATTCTAGGTGACCGGACCAGCAGCCGAGAAAGCACAGCGTTTCCTTGTGGAGGTCGCCGAGCCAGAAACAAGACGCTCAGACTGTACAAACGAACAAAGGGAACCTTGACATCGAATGACGTTACAACGCAATGTTTTACTGGCGAGAAGGAACGGTGCTGAACAGTAGAAAGTTGCTCGCTACAGAGTCCAGACACAGAAGCATTCTTGCGCATATTTCTTCTGTAAGCTTATAAAACGAGATAAAGTGTGTACGACATGCATTGTTATTGAATACAAGCCATGATAGACAGATTAAGATTTTAGGATTGACTTCTCATGCAGTTTCGTGACATTTCCTCATATTGCAGGATTGGCGCTGTTCAGCTTATTTGCATTTACTCATTCATTCATTCATTCATTCATTCATTCATTCATTCTTATAAATTATATAATGACACCCCTGTCACAGCTTCAGGAAGCCTACATCGAGAACCAACACTTTCGTTTAACGCCAGTTACCCACCCAGCCGCGTACCCCAGAAACGCCTGGTACCCCAGCTAGAGCGATAGAATGGAGCAAAACACGCAGCTGGCAAATAATATGGATTTTTTTCCAGGTGCATATTTATTTAACTGAGTCGCTAATTGTGTGACCGTCTCTTACGCCCAACTACATACTTAACATACACTGTGTTTGACCTTTACAGAAGTTGATGGTTACGAATGTCAGATCGCCGATCAGGTGTTCGGCGAATGTGCTCCGCAGGTGAAGTACTGCCGTGACAACTCCTTCCAGAGCCTCACACCAAGAGACCGAGTCTGCGTCGGTGGATGCTACTGCGCACAGACCGGCTATCTCGTCAACGACTACGACACTTGCGTACCAGTCGAAGATTGCACTTGCTACGACGATATCACCGCTCAGGTCTACGAAGCCGGAGATACACTCACCCGCAACTGTGGCGACTGGTAAGCCGCGTTTACTACTAACTTATAGGCCTACTACTACGTTTTCTTTATTGTGCAGACTCTTTGAAACAAACACAACAAGGTATAAAAGTCACAGTTGAAAAGTCAGGACAATGAAAAATAATCGTCAAAAATGTAAGCGTATCGGGAGCGAATCAAGGATTAAGGTCTACATGCATAATTATATAAGAGTATTTAAAATTATTGCTCATGAAAAAGATACCATACCATAATTATACTAGACGATTCTCGCACCCCATGGGTACCTGTTAAATTTGGAGCTCCTCAAGGATCCGTACTGGGTTCACTTCTTTATATCTTGTTTACAGCTGATATTCCTCTTCTCTTTGCTAAGCACTCAGCCTCTGGTCACCTTTATGCTGATGATGTTCAAACTTTTGTTCATGGCTCCTCTTACCAACAACTTGCTCTCTGTCAGTCTATTGAATCTCTTTCTGCTGATCTCAATTCTTGGATGTCCTCAAATAGTCTGTCGCTTAACTCTTCCAAGACTCAGTTGATCTGGTTGGGCACTCGTCAACAGCTTAATAAGCTTGATTACGTTTTACTTACCAAGCACTTTCCTCAATTTACTTTCGTGGCAAATGTCCGTGACCTTGATGTTTTTGGGTCTAGCGCCTCGCTACCTTTGTGATCTCAATAGGAAGCCTTTCTCAGCTACCGTTGGTCGTCCTCTCCGCTCTTTAGATTGTCATGATCTTCTTGTTCCACGATCTCGGACTGCCACAGCCCAACACCGCGCCTTTGCCTCTGTCTGCCCTTTACTGTGGAATGGCCTTCCTACTATTATTCGTGCTCAAATTTTATCTGGAGGCTTTAATTTTTCTGCCAGATGTCTCAAAACTTTTCTTTTTCCAGGAGTTCTTCGCACTGGGAGCGCCTCTGATTAGTTTGTGCTGTGAGAGGCGCTTTATAAATCCAAAAATAGAATAGAATAGAATAGAATAGAATTATGGCATAAAGCACCCTTAGCTTGAAATTCTTATCATTATTGACCGGCAAAGTCAAATCAAACCACCAACCTCACCATTGTCGCCGCCACCACCACCACTACCACCACCACCGCCACCACCACCACTACCACCACCACCACCACCACCACCACCACTCCAACTGCTATTCCATTATCGCAAGACTTTTGATGACACAAACACAACAATGATCACAAGATACATTCGGTTGGACTAAAAGCGCTGCTGAGTAGATTACCTTAAAGGTGCGTTATATAAATAAGTTAAATAATGATAATTGTACACGGTCCAATCGGACACCATGTGGTTACGAATTAATGTGCTTTCGTTGTTCACAGCGTCTGTACGAAGGGATCGTGGGACTGTGGTAAGGAGCAATGCGTCGACAAAGTCGTCTGCCCGAACGGACAGGTCTGGCGTAGCGACATAAAGACATCCTGCGACAACACTTGCTCAGACTTCGGAACATGCAAAGGCGAAGAAGTTGGATCCACCGGATGTGCATGCCCTCTCGGATCCGTCCTCCATCCAGATGTACGTATAATATTAATTATAATATGCCTTTGTGTGCCGTGGTGGTGTAGTGGTGGCGTCGTTGCCTTGGAGCCGGAAGGTTCGAGGTTCGAATCCACCTCGCCGCATAAGGACCTTGGGCAAGCCCTTCACTCACAATAATGCTCTGAGCTTCGGCGTGAAATTCCGATGCAGTGTCCGCTCTGCATTTGGGAGCGCCTCTGAGTAGCGAGAGCATGAAGGGGCGCTATAACAAGTGCACATACAAACAAACATACAAAAAAAAATATAGAAGACTATCTCGTTTAATTCCAGATGGTATTGTAGCTTAACTGCATTCTTTATCATTTCAAACCGACAAAGGCAGTGCGGCTACAATCATTCATTCATTTCGAGAATTTATATTACGCCTCTTCTAGAAACCTACTAAGAGGCACTCCCAGCCCAGCCACAGCAAAAAATAGGATTTGAGCGACTTATAAAAAGCCACTAATGAACGGATGGTCACAGGTTATTACAGAAGTCGAACCATAGCTATAATACACAGTATAGGCCTAACCATGGTAGCCTACTTCGTTAGTTAGAAACAGCAGAATCTAACGGTGAAGTGATGATTGTGATGTGCATTTTCAGGGAAGTTGCATTGATCCAAGCGAATGTCCTTGCACCTTCAATGGAAACTACCACTTACCAGGAGACGAGGTTGTTTCTGCATGCCAGAATTGGTACGTTCTCAAAATTACAACTTTCGTAATGTTAACAGCAAATTATTATCGGACTAGTGAGCATATGAGGCATTATGTATCAGCTATCGGTAGTATTGAAGTTGCCAACTCATATTCTGAGCTGTAAGCCTGAAAGTTTAAGGCTCAGACCCCTCTTCAAGGACGTCAAGCTCTATAAGAATATCTTTCCTCAATAACGATCTATTGGATCAATCTATCCATTCCTTATTGTTCTCCGCAATTATAGTTTAATCGTATTAATGAAAGACAGTCATTCATATTAATTAATTATATATTGATGATGACGTTCCGTGACAATGAGTAAATTAAACAGAGCTTATACTATGATACTTTCCAAAATGCATAGGCCTAGCTTAATCCTAATCTGCATGCATATAATCAACACATTGAAGTGTGAAGTCCACTGACCAATGTAAGAAGTCAAAGAAGTTTAAGATAAGAAGTCTAAAAAGCCCAAGATTAGAAGTCCAAGATAAGATGCCTACTTTAAGACGCAAAAGATAGGAAATCTAAGAAGTCCGAAATCCAACATGCTCATTAATTAGAAAAAATTACATTGTGCCCCTCAAACATGACATTGTGTGCAACTATTGAACATGTGTGAAACTATTGCAATGTATTGTATTGTAATGTACAGTATTACTATTTAAGCGTTGTGATAATTATGTGCTGTGTGAAACGGCGCTGTATCTTTGCAGCACATGCAAGGATCGTGTGTGGGACTGTTCACCTCTGGTCAACGGAAAATGCAACGGACTGTGTGCGGCAACGGGCGACCCTCATTACAAGACATTCGACGGCGTTGCGTTCACCTACCAGGGCAGCTGCGACTACATCTTTGCTCGGTCGGTCAAACCACCCAGCTTCTCCGTGTCGACCACAAACATCCCTTGCGGAACAACAGGAGTGACGTGCACGAAGTCGCTGCGCATCACCGCAGGATCCCTCAGCATTTCTCTCGTCCAAGGAATGAAGCCGACTGTTAACGGACAATCGATCACGCAGAGCAATTACCGGTTCACTGGAGGTTCTATCATCCGAAACGAACTCGTCACTTCTGTGTCGCTGGACATTGGTCTCGAACTGATCTACGATGAAGGTAGGATGATGACGACGACGACGATGACGATGATGACGACGACGACGATGAGGATGACGACGACGACGACGATGATGACGATGATAATGACGATGACGACGATGATGATGACGACGACGATGATGATGACCACGACGACTGACTTTGCAAACATTACCTCATCTGAACCGTTTTGACATCTACAACGAATGCATTAATTAATAGTTCCTCGATTTAATGATGGACAATGTAAGATGACGCACTCACAATAAACCGATGTTCGACTAGTTGAGCGATTTTCTTTGAATTTTACCTGCTAGTTAATTTTACTAATAATGAATATGCGCGTTTCAATCATTTGATCCTGAAAAAGGATATTGCAGCGATTTAATAATAAAATATCTGACCATAATCGGCAATGCCGTAGACCTACCATGCAATTAAACTGAAATTTACTTATCGCTTAATTGAAACAGATCACAAGCGCTCCGTGTGGCTGGGCTTAGAATCGTCAATATAATTATTATGCTACTAAGTGAATTCTTATCTCTCTTCGCAAAATAGACAGCTTACACAAAATGCAATTTAGCGGATTTTCTCTCCAGAACTTCTCATCTTATTTCATCTGTTTTCATTCTGATTTACAGGAACGAGGGTGTATCTCTATTTGGATCCGTCCTTCAAAGGAGCAGTAGAGGGTCTGTGCGGAAACTTCGATGGAGACTCGAGCAACGACTTAGTCGACCTTCATGCTGGATTCCTCACCCTTAAACCGTCAGAGTTCGGAGCTCTGTGGAAACAGTCCGGAACTTGTCCGGAACCAGATCCACCAGAGGACTTGAACCCATGCCAGGTCAGTTGACATTTTATCCCTTTATCTGAACTTAAGACTCCGCTGCTTTCGCATGCTTACCATCAGCGTTTTATTCCTGGTTTCTATTATCTACGATAATTCGACCTGCCCTATACCAACAATCATAATTTTTTAATTGGAATTTTAGTAAGCGATCTTCCATTTATGTCTATTGGCTGGTAAAGGCGTTATTAAAGCCATTAAATCAAAATGGAATCGTTTCATGGCAGAGAGCACTACTTGAAGTTACATTATTATGTTAATTAATTGATCATTACAGGCTGCACCGAAGAGAGAGGCCTGGGCTCGCGAAAACTGCCGAGTTATAACGGAGGGTGACGTTTTCAGAGACTGTCGAAAAGTCGTCTCGGATGCCGACAGTTACTACAGAGATTGCGTCTATGACTCATGCGGGTAAATAAATATTATGTTGATTGCCGTGACTGTGTTTGCCTGCAAAATTATATGTAGTGCTACCTTATTAGATCAAGCGTCAACTTATAATAGATTGGTTGTGATCTGAATAATTATGTGTTGTTTTGTTAGATGCGATTCGGGCGGCGACTGCCATTGTCTGTGTACGGCCATCGCAGCATTTGCCTCTGAATGCTCGCGACATGACATTTGCGTCAACTGGAGATCGCTCAATCTGTGCCGTTAGTTTGATTCTTTTCATTTCACATTAATCTATGTCCGTACAGTCTGAATTATTGAGTGACGCGTTAACAATAACTAGGTCATAAGTGTTTAAGTGTTTGAAACGGGCGTTATGTCATACCTTGATAATAGTTTGTATCTTGAAGTAGGCTACAACAGAAGAAGGTGATAATGACTTTAGAAACCTCAAACTCTGTTGTTCATCAGGCTAATATACTTGGAAGTCATTACCAAACTGGTGTGCAATTAATTATATGGATGTACCAAATTTTCTTGTAATAATATTATGGTTTCACAGTTTGACAATCTAAGGATAGCATACTGATCTTTTGAACGTTATCTCAACGCTGTTGCTGCAGACCACTTGGCCTACTGTCACTCTTGCAATCATCAGACAAAAGTTAATAGATTGCATATTGACTATGCAGTTTAGTGTTAGGCTACATCTTATAAATAGGCATAGGGCCTTAGGCCTACTCGAGTTATTGTTATTATTAAATAATAACAATAATTCGAGTAAGTTAGGAAAACTCGTCTGAAGTCTGAAACAACCCAAAACCCTGAAACCACTATGGGAAGAAGTGGTTGGAATAGTGGCGAAGGCAGACCAAAGAGTATTGCGCCAAAGTTTACTGGATTTTGATAATTATTAGACCTATATAGGCTTGCTTCACGTAATGGAGATGTTGGCCATTTAATATGTTATGCTAGTTTGCTTCTGGAATCTTGCCGCTAATTGATTGATGTTATGTGTTTCTAGCCACTATGTGTCCCACGCCAAAGGTGTACAAGGCATGCAGCCCGACATGCAAGGACACATGCGCTGGAAAGGGAAAAGATCTCGATGATAAATGTGACTCGTACTTCATCGAAGGTTGCTACTGTCCAGAAGGAATGATTGAAGACGGTATGTAGTCTATAATTATTATTTCATCATTGAAGACAATTGGCCTACAGGCCCTACATACATAGCTATTTATTTATCGAATGCCTATGCTAAAGAAGAATTTTTCAATCAATTCAATTTATCTCCTGAGCAAACATAGTAGGACTACAATAATAGCAGCGATCCTAATTTTTAGCATCGTGTGGGGTAATTATAGAGGCGAGACTCATAGCCGTGAAGAATAATGAGCACAAATCATGATCCAAATTGGACCTTATCAAGTTTAGTCTGAACTTGAGGTTTCGTGGAAGCAGAACTGTAATGTAATGTAATTTTAAATTTGCATGGCGTCGTTCACATCAGTAGTGCTCCCAGTAAGACAACCCGTTAAGAAGAAATAGATATTGAGAAGAGACAGAGATATAGGAACATACCTAGAAATAATAGAAGCACGTAAAGAGGTGGAAGGGCATTACACAGGGAAGGCCTACTGGCAGCAAATGATCTAGGTTGCGCCAGAGTTGTCCTTGTGGCATAATAATGAGGCACAACGAATTTCATCTTTAGTTTGACCTATGCTTAAAATAATTTATGCATGTGACTAAAACCGATCAGATACGATGTTATTATGTCATTTTCAGACGACGGCAACTGTGTTAGACAGACAGATTGTCCATGTGAGCACAATGGTCAAGCCTACCCACCAGGCACTGTTGCTGCCATCAACTGCCAGACATGGTAAGCTCTCAATCTGTGATTTCTATCCGAATAAGAACCATAAATCTGTTTCTGCAATCTGAACAACCACAAAGACCTTCATAGATTACTATAATATCACACATGCATGCCATTGAGACGATATCGTGGGTGCGTTCTGCTACAGACACATTTTTGCAGAAGGGCAAAAGCAATGGTCACGGTAATTTTTCTAGAAAGCGCCTGAACAACGCAGGAGCGCGCAGTTATGGGCTAAGCACGGGTATTTTTAATAGAGGTTTCTAAATGCAAGTACTAACTTCATTTGCACTAAGTGCAAAATAATTAGTTACAAACGAACTTCAGAACGTGGTTTGTGTCTTCGGAGGACCCTTCTTACACCATGCCTTTTCGAATTCCTAACTATCTATTTTATTAAAATGAATAATACGCCGTAATATTACTCTCTGATGAACATTAAACAATGTCGTGCATATGCCATCCGGCTTGGTCAATGTCTTCTGTCTTTTGTTGTCTACAACAATAGCACATGCGCCGAAGGTTCCTTTGATTGCACGGGAGACCCGTGCATCCCACAGGAATGTCAAGCAGACGAATTTCTCTGTGCAGACCAATCGAAATGCATCAGTCACAGCTTCAAATGCGATCTTATGGCCGACTGTCCTGACGGTTCAGATGAGGACGGATGCGGTCAGTTGCAATTCAATCAATCAATCAATCAATCAATCAATCAATTATTCAATCAATCAATCAATCAATCAATTATTCAATCAATCAATCAATACATCGATCCAAATAGTTATTGTTATTGTTTCCAATCACATAGCTTTAATTAAATCACACGCCCTTCAAGATCTCTACTCAGAGGCGTAAGTAGTGTAGCCTAACAAAGTGGACTGAATATACTTGTAAAGCATAGTGTTACACGAGTGGTATTACAACTGTTCCCTTATTCGGTTATCACATTGGAGGCAAGTTTCGGGAGCAATATTAAAATCAGTACATCCCTTAATTATTCATACGATGATCTCTTTTATTAATATTAACAGAGGAAGGTTGCAGTCAGACGGAGTTCCAGTGCTCTACTCTCGACCAATGCATATCGAAGGAGTTCTACTGCGACGGAGAGAGTGACTGTCTGGACGGATCTGATGAACCATTGACCTGCGGTGAGTTCTCTTCATAAACAGAACGCTATAAAAAATTACATTTGACCTAATCATTGATTTGTATGATAAGAATGGATCATCAAATAAAACAGTCTAATAACAGTTTTTAGGATTTAAATGCACGAATCCACAAATTTATAGGATCCTAGTGGACCAACAAGCATAATTATTTGTCCGTACAAAATTGTTTATTCATAATATACTAGATCACCTTTGTTCGCATCATCTTCACAGGCTACTCTTTCAGCTTGTTGTGTACTATTTGTTGCTAAATGATGTATTCATTTATTTATAGGCTAGAGCACAGAGCTTTCTCTGTGTAGATATCTTGAAGAGGCGCTATATGAATTTAAGGAAATGAATGAATCAGATAGAGGTAGATTGAAACGATGTGATGGTGATTGTATTGGCAGAATTCGTTTGTCAACCGGACTTCTACTTGGAGTGCGCCAATGGTCGTTGCATTCCGTGGGCATTCCGATGCGATGGCAAAAGCGATTGTGGAAGCAATGACAACACAGACGAAGCGAACTGCACAAGTAAGAGAGACCGTTAAAACACCTTCGGTTGTTCGCATTTACTATGTCTTTGTCTGCTTGTATCTTATCTTAAGTAAGGAAGTAAGTGCGTAAGTGGCACATACTCGCATCTGACATAATTAGGCCTATACACACTCGTTACATTGTAATAGAACAATTACGCTATAGATCTATGCATTTTAAAATTGGTCTTAGTTTAATGAGAGCAGATTATAAGTGCTAACTAAATAGGCCGACCGTGTATTATTGCCTTTTGGTTTTCCTCTTATTTTAATCGAGTAAATAAGTAAATAGCCCTCGTTCGCAACTATATACAAGTGCTCATGCATAGCATTTTAATAGAACAATAAGGTCTTACATACATTTTGAAGCAAGTTGCTCTATCTGTTACTGTAGGCCTACACGCCACCCCTCCAGCTTAGGGTTCTAGGCTGTCATTCTCGACCGCTGGTCCGAGGCTATGGAATTTGTCGTCATTCCAAATAATGATCATGATGCATTTAGCCTAGAAACACACACGAATGAAAGATGCTGCATTAACTTATTTGCATGAGAAATTAGAAAGATACCAGGCGCATTTGAATATCTAAAATATTCGCCAGTAGCCTATACTTGACATCTGTTGTCGTTTCATCACTAATAATAATAATTTGTTTGTAGCACAATGTTCATACGACGAATTCCAATGTCATTCGTCTGGTGCGTGTACACCTAACATCAGACGATGCGACGGTGTTGACGATTGTGGAGACGGTAGCGATGAGATCAACTGCGGTATGTCTGACTATCAGCATCATTTTTATTATTATTATTATTATTATTATTATTATTATTACTAGTGGTAAGCTGGTAGCCTAATTACTGTGGTCTAGTAGCAGTATAGCTTTCATTATTGAAAACCAATCAGAGAGGAGGTAGGACACTCAGAGCAAATGAAATTTTTTCAAGACGAAGTAAAGGGTCGATTGTAATGGTCCACCATTTCGTTTGCCAAAGATGCATAAACATAAAATTATTAAACAATCTTGAAAGAGGAAAATGGGATTTATCCAAAATCGAAGAGATGTCAGAGAGAAGAAACGAACAGTCTCAGTTGAGTGACTAACTCTAAAGCCAAAGTGCCTGGGGATGGGGGGAGGTGGGGGTGGGGTGTAAGACCCAATTTCTCGATTATTAAAGGAGGAAGATTAAGAGAAACAAAGTCGCTGTAAAGTCTTTGATAGACGGTAGTAGGCTAATGAAAGTTTTGAGAAAGCAACTCAATTTCTGAAGAAATGTGTCTTGATGAATCTGCTTAACCTTACATTGATATCGTTTGCTAATCATCATGAGTGGAGTCTATAATGAAGGATCAAAAAATTCGTACGAACTTACGAAATCCCATCTTTAATTAACAGTTTGTACAATCAGTGTCAATGATCTGGTTGACGGCAAGACACCGTACTTGGAGTTGGATAGTCAACCAGGATTAACACCGGGAGATCACGTCTTAAATGTCGGAGACACTATTAACGTGGACACCGAATTCAACGTGCACGAGTGCAAGAAATGGTTAGCAAGTTGAAACAATCGTTTATTCACATGATAGGCTGCGCAATGTTCATCTTCACTGCTTTTGTAATGATCATCTTCATTGCTTTTGTAATGATCATCTTCATTGCTTTTGTAATGTTCATCTTCATTGCTTTTGTAATGATCATCTTCATTGCTTTTGTAATGATCATCTTCATTGCTTTTGTAATGTTCATCTTCATTGCTTTTGTAATGATCATCTTCATTGCTTTTGTAATGATCATCTTCATTGCTTTTGTAATGTTCATCTTCATTGCATTTGTAATGTTCATTTTCATTGCTTTTGTAATGTTCATCCTCATTGCTTTTGTAATTTTCATCTTCATTGCTTTTGTAATGATCATCTTCATTGCTTTCGTAATGATCATCTTCATTGCTTTCGTAATGATCATCTTCATTGCTTTTGTAATGTTCATCTTCCTTGCATTTGTAATGTTCATCTTCATTGCTTTCGTAATGATCATCTTCATTGCTTTCGTAATGATCATCTTCATTGCTTTTGTAATGTTCATCTTCATTGCATTTGTAATGTTCATCTTCATTGCTTTTGTAATGATCATCTTCATTGCTTTCGTAATGATCATCTTCATTGCTTTTGTAATGTTCATCTTCATTGCATTTGTAATGTTCATCTTCATTGCATTTGTAATGTTCATCTTCATTGCTTTTGTAATGATCATCTTCATTGCTTTCGTAATGATCATCTTCATTGCTTTTGTAATGTTCATCTTCATTGCATTTGTAATGTTCATCTTCATTGCTTTTGTAATGATCATCTTCATTGCATTTGTAATGTTCATCTTCATTGCTTTTGTAATGTTAATCTTCATTGCTTTTGTAATGATCATCTTCATTGCTTTTGTAATGATCATCTTCAGTGCTTTTGTTGGTATCTTCATCAGTAGCGGCCCCACTTTTCGGAACATTGTTAGCCATCCCGTTTATTAACGACTGCATTTGTTACATCTTCCTATCGCTTTCCAGTTCAACACACACACACACTCGTCGTGACCATTATTTTCTGTCACACCTTAATCTGGTATCAGCACTACGTACATTGCAAATGCGTGCACTAACACTTGACTCTGTTCGTAATGCATTTACCTCAACTCTAATTCACTGGCTAGATCAGTTTGTTAGTAATGCGGTTCAGTGCAGCTGGGATCTTGGATATAGCGCTGTTGGATATTGCGATCGAACTTTGTGAGACACTGAAAAGTCTTACTAACTGGAATTCTATAATTATGTTATCGACTTTACCTACTTCCGTTATTTACTTTATGATGCTTGCCCAATTATTGAGTGACATCTGATGACTTGGTTTAAAAAGAATATACTTGCACACTAACGTTTTGGCTTTGATGCTTACATGAATGCATAATTATTTGCTCGTATGCGTGCCATCTTACATACGTGCATACGTAGCCTACATTGTATAAACACCGCCTCAATTCTGTGTCTTTAGCCTACTGAATACTGATGCCTCAAAATTGCTTTAATTTTACTGTGTCTGCAAAATATTGCCTCACTTTTATCTTACACAGCCTTTTGATATCACCCCCTTCCAGTTATGGCGAAGTTACCACGCGTAGGCTAAGACTACAACTGTAGGCCTACTGTCACTATCATGTCATTATGATACTGAATGCGATAGATAAACTGAAATGAATTTTTTAACGTTTTTTAAACTTTTCAGTCGCTGTGACGAATCTGGAAAATTCAAATGCTACGTAAGTTTCGTGCTATCTTAGGTTATTCATTAGCATTTGGTTACTGTAGGCTAATACATTCTGTATAATAGCTGTGAAGACGCCACTCTGACATAAGACAGTGTAGGTTTACCATTTGCGACATCAAACTTGCAATTAGACATTGGCCTAATTCTAGTCCTGAATATGTCTACCATGAATGTCATGAATGATAAAAATTGAACACTACAGTAATGAACTTTGTTGTCGTAGCGATTTTTTAATATTGGCAAAGCGACAAGTCATCGTTATTTAGACTACAATGTTTTGTTACTTTTGTGTAAATACAAATGAAGTCTCTAAACTCTGTCCTTCGAATTGAATAGGCTTAACGTTTGGGAGATCTTGTAAGGGCGCTACATAAATGTTTTTTGGCACTCCATTGCATAAAAAACGATTTGAAGAACTTCTCGTGGACGTATTTTTCTTTGAACTACTTTTTCAAACAAGAAGGCCTCAGTGCGCAAGATAATGCGTTTTTGGAGGGAACACTGAATGTAAAAATCACCAATGTTTTATTCACCTAGATGGATAGTAGCCCTAATATGTTTGTGTAACGATTTTAAAGTATTTTGTGTTGGTAGTTGATGCATACTTAACACACATGGTTTTAATTATTGTTCGGATCAAGAATGTGGAAGGCTCATGGCCAGACTCGAGCGACGCATGTACCAAAATTGAATGCGTGTCTGGATTTCCTTCCGAAACTGACCTCACCAAAGACTGCTATAATTGTGAATGGGTAAGAAAACGTCGTTCACGTTTAAATCATGCTTATTTATTTATAAAGAGAAATTGATGTATTCTTTTCCTTGATTTATCTGGTAGTCACGTGCTACAAATGGAAAAATCTAATGTGGCATATTTATATTCACAGACCCACACCAGTTATAAAAGGACAATTATAGTATTTTATCAATCAATCAATCAATTTATATAACGCCCATTCAAGGCACCTACTCAAAGGCGCTTCCGTCCGAGATAAAGCGACAAAACCCAGTCTTCAAGAGTTTGTGAAATTGAGAACAGCTTGGGAGGTGTCGCATGACAGTCAATGGTAGTCCATTCCAGGTTGTTGGACCACAGAGAACAAACGCCTCTGCGTTGTTGCAGAACGAGTGAAAGAAACCAATGAGTCACCATGGACAGAAGAGTGCAGTGCGCGGTGGCCTATGCATTTATTTTCTTACGAGAACCGTGAGTCTAAAAAACGCTTCACCACCAATCAGTGTTGCTGATATCTCGTGGACATCTTTACGAGACATCACCGAAAATAAATGATAAAAGATTTTAAAAATTCATATAATAGCCTAGACGCACTAAACAATTACAATGACTAGAATAATTATTATGATAAGTCTCTGTACATTGTAGGTCTATATTTTTAAATGATAACCTGCTGTTTGGGGCAATTAATGGCTGTTTCTGTCACTGTCATCATAATTCACATTGTTGCATTTTAAAAACGAGGCGTTGCAATAAGTGACGTGACTAACTATATTTTTACTAAGATAAATAAGATAAACAATTTATTATTTCAGGGCTCTGCGGTGGCTCCTCCACCCGATTGTTGCAGATGTGCTCGTAAGTAGAAATAATTTGTCGTCTAAGCTGCAGCACTATTTTTGTAGAATTATTATGTTTAATCTTAAACAGACAGCGCCGCACCGCCGGATATATCCGGCGTAGAGGGAGTACGATTTATTTCTTCCGCCGGAATATATCCGGCGTCATAGGTATCGAATTGGGTTAAATTCTATACAGAGTAACTCTACAGTATACCTATCTGCAAGTCGAAATAACCCTTAACCTAAATAAAATATCATTAAGTGCAACTCTAATCCGGAATATGGGATTCAACCCTGCTAACATATAGGCCTAGCTCCAAAATCTACGTGCTTATAGCTTACCTAGACTACATTCTAAGATGGACAATATTAGAAGAATATCAGGACAACCTGTTTTGATTTTCACGTAACTCCACCTGTAGATTTACAAAGTTATCTTCCATTATTCGCCCTGTATGTTAATGTTTAGTCATGCTATGAAAATCTAGAAAACTCGGAAGAGTAGGCGCATTTAAAGGGACAAACATAAATTTACGTGCATTGTCTAAGCCAACACTGCAACAACGCCCAACGCCACATAGAAACTAAATTATATAAAATAGGTACAACCTATGCGTGATATGATAATTATTTGAAAGCTCTCTCTGCTGTTATCTCCTCTAGTTTTTAATGGAAATTGAAATATGCTAACAGTAGCCTAAGTAGGCTAGTATTTAACTATTTCCCTACACAGTGAACAACTTGTGGCAACAAAAATAGCGAATAAGTCACGTTGTCAATCTGTGACTTGTGTATTTTTTTATTAGAATAGGCCTATATACCCGATATATATATATATATATATATATATAATTATAGCACTTTTATCCTTAGTGAGATTGAATGAATTCAACGTAGGCCTACATTCACTCATGAGTTTACGCAATCTATGGCCAATAAAATACAATGTAGGGTGCACACCGTCATAGTATTTGTTCTACTAGCGTCGACAGCTATTAAGCCTACCACATTAGGCCTACTCCAACAGGTAGGTTTATGTGAGGGATTCAGAAGGAGTGTAGACCACGTTTGGTAGGCCCTATAGCCTACTGTCAAATAATTAATTTCCCCGAACGCATTTCTGCCACAATTTAGATCTACTAGGCATAAATTTTCATCGCAACTAAAATGAATATTAATTAACATGCTATTATAATCCAGATATGGAAGATTCTGTACACACCGCGAACTAAATGCGGAACCCAATAATGTGGCGCTGTCGATAGAAAACATTCATCTTTGTAGGCTACCTCGTTCTCAAAATAATCTGAGCGTAGAGACATACATTGTAGCACGATCGGCTTTCTAAGATTGAAACGTTTTTTTTTATTATATCAAGTTCATCGGAACGACAGGATAGATTGCAAGGGTGCAGGCATAGTCTATATAAAAGCTGACGAAAATCTGTCTGTATTTCATCAATACGTTATGTTTATATTTTTAGCACCGCCAGGAGTAGGGACAACCAAGCCTTGTAAGTGAAACTTATCTAATTCATTGTTTTCTTTTAAGTAAATGACAATTAGGTCGATTTGAAGATATAATGTAGGCCTATCCCTAATCCCGCCGAGTCTGAAGAGTTGCTTATTAGGCCAACTGGTTGTCATCGGCCCAGTTGTCTGGAATGGGCTCCCACAGAAGCTACGTCTACTTTCAGGGGTTCCTACAGAATTTTTTTTATAATAAACTGATATCTGTTCCATATATTATAATGATATCAATCTTGTATTCACCAAATAATGGTAGCACATTACCAAAGTAAGTAGGCCTAAATAAAAAGAAATACAGCATTTTCAGGGCAGTAGGCCTACACCTGCCTGTATAGCACAAAATAATAGACAGTCTATAGGTTTCGTTAATAAACATTTTTATGGTATAAATATACACAAGCATCTACGTAATTATATTTACGCATGATATATTTTATAGTCTAATTATCTTCACATAATTATTTCTATAAGCTATATTATGTTACTATAATTTGTTTCGTGTTTCTTTCATCTCTATCTACCGGGCCTAATCGTGAATGCTCAATCTTCTCCGACAAAGAAATGGTCACTGAATGCAAACTGATGATTATGTTAACATCATTGAAAGACGCGTGCTAATATTTTAGGCTTAGAGTGTTATTCTTTGAGGCAAAAATTAATGATTGCAGTTTTCACAATGTTTGACTCTAGACTTTGTCTGCATCCCAGACTTTTATAGGCCAGCCGACGCTCATTGCCTTGTTATCGCATTATCATATTTGGCTATAATCACATTGGCTCCGGCACAGCCTGTTATTATAATAGGTCTACTGTAGTAAAGAAAAGATTAAAAGTAATGTGTTTTCTGTTTCAGCCAAAACGCCTAGACCACGTAAGATTCAAATATCTTAATCCGTCGCACCCTTTGTGCGGTTTGAAAACAGTTTGAAACTGTTTTGGGGCGCGTTGGGGAAGGGAGCGCCTCCGAATAGTTTTCCTGACGATGTGCTATATATATTTAAGTTTCCGAATGATAACTAGGTTACCATGTGTTCCACGTCCACTGCGGGTTCTCCTTTCATTGCCGTAGTTCTGGTTATGCAAATGTCAATCGTACATCGATAACACTCAACAGCGTGCAAAGTCTCGAATGATATCCACGAGCATTAATGATTGTAACAAAGGTTTCCATTTGTGTTTATTTAAAA
This sequence comes from Lumbricus rubellus, assembly GCA_945859605.1. Classification (NCBI taxonomy): domain Eukaryota; kingdom Metazoa; phylum Annelida; class Clitellata; order Crassiclitellata; family Lumbricidae; genus Lumbricus; species Lumbricus rubellus. The sequence goes on from OX243817.1 coordinate 38,222,364, forward strand.
AATTACAAACCTCTTCCTTAAATTATAGGCCTACATCTACCTCAAATGTCTGTAATGCTATAAATACACTATAAACGTATGCTCCTGCAGACAAATCGCTCTAGATTCCAACCTCGTAGGTCTTTTGATCTTAAAAAATGTAACATCTCTTAACTTTTTCGTATTGTTTTATTGTATTTACTTTTTCTACTAGAGTCTACACCAACAGCTATCACGACATCAGGTATTTATATTTGTTGGCTTCACTAGAAGTTACCGTTTATGTTCTATCAACTAGTTAATTTGTTCTAGCGCCTTTGTTCCACAATTTACCAGACATATTATAATTTCATCACAACGATATGAATATTAATATGCTCGTATAATCCAGATCTGGTAGATTCTGTACACACCACGAACTGAATGCGGAATCCAACCATGTGGAGTTGTCGATAGAAAGCATTCACCTTTATTGGTTAGGCTACTTCCACCTAATTAACTCAGAGACTCGTTAATCTTGGATTATAGAAGTGAAAACCACGTTCTCAGATTCCGAGCGTAGGCCTACTTATTTGATTCTGGAGATATTGTACGATCCGCTTTCTAGAATTGAAGCGGTTTTTCTATGATGTCAAGTTTAAAGGTAGGATAGGGTAGGTTAATCAGGTGTAAGGATATCATGGATATGAACACTTTGCATAGTCTATATAAAAGCTGACGAAACTCTGTCTGTATTTCATCAATACGTTATGTTTATATTTTTAGCACCGCCAGGAGTAGGGACAACCAAGCCTTGTAAGTGAAACTTATCTAATTCATTGTTTTCTTTTAAGTAATTGACAATTAGGTCGATTTGAAGATATAATGTATCCCTAATCCCGCCGAGTCTGAAGAGTTGCGTATTAGGCCAACTGGTTGTCATCGGCCCAGTTGTCTGGAATGGGCTCACACAGAAGCTACGTCTACTTCCTGGGGTTCCGAGTTCCGACTGAATTTTGTTTTAATAAACAAAAGTAGCCTATGTCTCTTTTTGCCGTGCTAAAGTCGGAAGTGTTTCTAAGTAGTCTCTTTGAAGAAGCGCTATATAAATTTTCAAATGAGTGAATGAATTAGAAGGACCAAGCAATATCTGTCGCTCTGCTTTTGCTTCAAACATGTGTTCTGTTAATATCGGTGATTTTCAAAGTTTGTACCGGAGTCTGGTGTTCCTTTACTAAAGGGGTCAAGAATGCAGTTTATTCCTCAGTTCAGCAAATGACTGTAAATTTGCCCTAATTTGCGAAGTAGTGAACCAATTTTGATGCCGTTTGCGTTATCTGATTCAGAATATATGCCTCTAATGCCCAGAACAATTGCAGAATAATAACTTAGTAGGTTCAGTAGACTTGGATTACAAAAATATTCAGTAACTTTTGTTTGGTTTTCTCGCTATAAACTAATGAAAGAATCAAACGAGCATAACTTCAGTTAGAAAAAAGATAGTTTCATTCTGTCAAAAGCATTTTAGAGCTTGTTCATTGTAGCATATGACTAAATCAAAAGGTCAAAAATCTAAATGTGACGGGTTTTGAACCCCTGTGTCACAAATATAACAGACAGCATTGTCTAAGTTTCGTTAATACAAATTTTATTGGTATAAATATACACAAGCATTGATTAAATACACTGTCTACCTAATTATATTTACGCACGATATAGGCCTATTATAGCCTAATTATCTTCACGTATTTTTTATAAACTATATAATTGTTACTATACTTTTTTGTGTTCTTTTCATATCGACCCGCCGGGCCTACAAATGATTCCAGTTTCTCAATGTTTGGCTCTAGACTTTGTCTGCAGCCCGCCGATTCTCATAGCCTTGTTATCGCCTAATCATGTGTGTCTTTAATAATCACACTGGCTCCGGCACAGCCCATAATAGGTCTACTGTAGTAAAGAAAATATTAAAAGTAATGTGTTTTCTGTTCCAGCCCGACCGCCTAAATCATCACGTAAGATTCAATATCTTAATCCGTCCCACCCTTTGTCGAACAAAACAGCTGTAGTCACAGTAGCCTTTATTCCTTTAATTCCAATGGCATCAGCGTGCTATAATTAATTAGTCGAGGCGTTCTAAAAGCCTGTTGTGAGTGGTAATGAAAACGTTAGTGTGGTATTATTGACTGCTACAATTGTGTTTATTGTACAAAAATGTGAACCCATTAATTTTATGGCATGCCGAAAAGAAAGTCCTCTTAGTCCTCTTTTCTCGTAGCATACTGCAACGATGAAGAATCGATTCTTCTCTGTCGTTGGCCAATGGCCATGTGGTCTGGAATCGCCTTACTTATGAGCAAGGTCACAGGTGTACACACCGGAAATCTACCAGAATAATTCTTCAAAAAACGTAACACTTCTTTTTGGGCGCGTTGGGACCGGAAGCGCCTCTAAGTAGTTCCTCTAGATGCGCTATATAGGCTACATTTAGGCCTAAGTTTCCGAATGATAGTACCGTTACCATGTGTTCCACTGCGGGTTCTCATTCAATTGCCATAGTTCTGGTTATGCACTGCGCAGATGTCAATCGTACATCGATAACACTCAACAGCGTGCAAAGTCTCGAATGATATCCACGAGCATTGATGATTGTAAAAAAGGTTCCCATTTGTCCATTTGCAACAGTGACAAACCTCTTTCTAAAATAGCCTACCTCTACCTGAAACGTCGGTAAAATGCTATATATCTGCTATAAGTGTGCTGCGCCTGCAGACAAATCGCTCTATATTCTAGCCTCGTAGGATATTTGACCTTACAAAATTGAACATCTCTCAACTTTTTCATATTGTTAAATTGTATTTACTTTTTTTACCAGCGTCGACACCAACAGCTATCACTACAACAGGTAATTATAATTATTGCAATGGCTTCATTAGAAGTTGCAACTTATGTACTCTTGACTCGTTCATTTATTCTAGCGCCTTTCTACTGCAATTCACCAGGCATATCATATTTCCATCACAACTATAGGAATATCAATAGGCTCAAATAGTCCAGATCTGGCAGATTCTTTACACACCGCGAACTGAATACGGAGCCCAACCATGTGGAGTTGTAGATAGAAAGAATTCACCTTTATATGTAGGTTACTTCCACCCGGTTCTCTGTGTAAACTCAGAAACTCAGCCTTCCTGGATTATAGAATACAAACCACGTTCACAAATCCGTGAGTAGCCTACTCTTTTGATTCTGGAGATATAGCACGATCGTCTTTAAAAATTGAAGCTGTTTTTTTATAATGTAAAGTTCAAAGGAACGGCAGCATGGATTGAAAGAGGTGCAAGGATAGGAACACTTTGCATAGTCTATGTGAAATGCTGACGAAACTCTGTTAGCATTTCATAAAAACAATATGTTTGTATTTTAGTACCGATAGGAGAAGGGACAACAAGGCCACGTAAGTGAAACTTTTCTAATTCATGGTTTTCTTTCAAGTAATTGACAATTAGGTCGATTTGCAGATGTAATGTAGGCCTAATCCCGCCGAGTCTACAGTGTTGGTTATTATGCCAACTGATTGTCATTGGCCCAGTTGTCTAGAATGGTTTCATTAATACGAATTTTCTTGGAATAAATATACATATGCATTAATACACACTGTCTACATGATTAGAATCACGCATTATATTATATATATAATTATCTTCACATATTTATAGCCTATAAAACTGTATAGTTATGTTACTATAGGCCTATATTGTTTCGTGTTCTTTTCATCTCGATCCACCGAACCTGATCGTGAATGCTCAATCAACTCCGACAAAGAAATGGTCACTGAATGCAAACTGATGATTATGTTAGCATCATTGAAAGACGCGTGCTAATATATTTTAGGCTTTGAGGCAAAAATTAATGATTCCTGTTTTCTCAACGTTTGGCTCTAGACTTTGTCTGCAGCCACACTTTTATAGGCCCGCTGATGCTCATAGCTTGTCATCGCATAACCATGCTAGGCATAATCACACTGGCTCCGGCACAGCCTATTGTACATGTAGGTCTTGTAACTGTAGTAAAGAAAAGACTAAAAATAATGTGTTTTCTGTTTCAGAAAGACCATCTAGACCATCACGTAAGATTCAAATATCTTAATCAATCGCACCTTTATCAAACAAAATAGTAAATCGTCTTTAAACCTAATGATTATCAGATTAAGGAATTCGGATACTGCGGTTGTCAGAATAGCCTATATTCTTTTAATTAATTCCAATGGCGTCAGCTGTCTGTAAAGTTAGTCGAGCCGTTCTAAATGTATTTTGTTAGCGGTAATGAAAATATTAGTCAGGTATTGTGACCGCTACAATTGTTATTTATTGTACGAAAATGTGAACCCATTAATTTTATGGCATGCCGGAAAGAAAGTCCTCTTAGTCCTCTTTCGTCGAACTGCAACAATGAAGAATCGATTCTTCTCTGTGGTTAGCCCTGTGGTCTGGAATCGTCTTCCTTGGGAACAACGTGTAGGCTACACCCTGCAACTCTACAAGAATCCTTCCTCACAAAACTTGAATGTTTTTGGGCGCTTTGGGGCCGGGAGCGCCTCTGAGTAGTTTCCCTGAAGATGCACTATAAATATATATAAGTTTCCGAATGATAATTAATTAGGTTACCATGTGATCCACTGCGGGTTCTCTTTCCATTGTCATAGTTCTGGTTATGCAGATGTCAATCGTACATCGATAACACTCAACAGCGTGCAAAGTCTCGAATGATATCCACGAGCATTGATGATTGTAACAAAGGTTCCCATTTGTCCATTTGCAACAGTGACAAAAATTATACCACTCCCGAAAATGTCTGTAATGCTATAAATTCGCTATAAATTTACTGCCCCTGCAGACAAATCGCTCTATAGCCTATTCCAAACTTGTAGGAGATTTGGATAATTATTGGTAAATTGTAAGCTTATTTACTTTTTTACTAGCGTCGACACCAACAGCTTTCACGACATCAGGTACTTATATTACCATAGTTATAATGTGATGGCTTCATTAGAAGTTACAATTTATGTTCTCTCAACTAGATAATTTCTTCTAGCGCCTTTCTGCCGCAATTTACCAGACATGTTATAATTTCATTACAACTATAGGAATATTAGTCTGTTCGTATAATCCAGATAAGGCAGATTCTGTACACACCGCGAACTGAATACGGAGCCCAACCATGTGGAGTTGTCGAAAGAAAGCATTCATCTTTATAGATTACATCCACCCGGTTCTCTGTGTAAACTCAGAGACTCGGCGATCTTGGATTATAGAATCCAAACTACGTTCTCAAATTTCGACCGTAGGCCTTCTCTTTTGATTCTGGATATAATTTAATTATAGTACGATTGGATTTCTAAAATTGAAGCGTTTTTTTATAATGTCAAGTTCATCGTAACGACTGGATAGATTGAAAAGCTGTAAGGATATGAACACTTTGCATAGGCCTATAGTCTATATGAAATGCTGACGAAACTCTGTCTGCATTTCATAAAAACAATTCATGTATGTTTATATTTTTAGCACCGCCAGGAGTAGGGACAACCAAGCCTTGTAAGTGAAACTTATCTAATTCATTGTTTTCTTTTAAGTAATTGACAATTAGGTCGATTTGAAGATATAATGTATCTCTAATCCCACCGAGTCTGAAGAGTTGCTTATTAGGCCAACTGGTTGTCATCGGCCCAGTTGTCTGGAATGGGCTCACACAGAAGCTACGTCTACTTCCTGGGGTTCCGAGTTCCGACTGAATTTTGTTTTAATAAACAAAAGTAGCCTATGTCTCTTTTTGCCGTGCTAAAGTCGGAAGTGTTTCTAAGTAGTCTCTTTGAAGAAGCGCTATATAAATTTTCAAATGAGTGAATGAATTAGAAGGACCACGCAATATCTGTCGCTCTGCTCTTGCTTCAAACATGTGTTCTGTTAATATCGGTGATTTTCAAAGTTTGTACCGGAGTCTGGTTGGTGTTCCTTTACTAAAGTTTATTTATAACACTGTCATACTTTCGGAATACGTGAAATAACACTAAAGAGCAAGCAACTCCAGTTATTATAATTACATCAATCTTATATTCACCAAACAATCATAGAACATTAACACAACAAAGTAAGCAAAAAAAAGAAGACAGCATTGTCAGGACAGTAGGCCTACACCTGCCTGTATAGCACAACATAGTAGACAACATTGTCTAAGTTTCATTAATACAAATTTTATTGGTATAAATATACACAATCAATGATTTAGGCCTAATACACTGTCTACCTAGTTATATTTACGCACGATATAGGCCTATTATAGCCTAATTTTCTTCACGTATTTTTTATAAATTATATAATTGTTACTATACTTTTTTCGTGTTCTTTTCATATCGATCCACCGGGCCTAAAAAATTATTCCAGTTTCTCAATGTTTGACTCTAGACTTTTATAGGCCCGCCGATGCTCATAGCCTTGTTATCGCCTAATCATGACAATGTGTGTCTTTAATAATCACACTAGCTCCGGCACAGCCCATAATTAGAAGGACCAAGCAATATCTGTCGCTCTTAAGAACATAGGTCTACTGTAGTAAAGATTAAAAGTAATGTGTTTTCTGTTCCAGCCCGACCGCCTAAATCATCACGTAAGATTCAAATATCTTAATTCGTCCCACCCTTTGTCGAACAAAACAGCTGTAGTCACAGTAGCCTTTATTCTGTTAATTCCAATGTCGTCAGCGTGCTATAAAATTAGTCGAGGCGTTCTAAAAGCCTTTGTAGGCTAAGTGGTAATGAAAACGTTAGTGATGTATTGTGACTGCTACAATTTTGTTTAATGCACGAAAATGTGAACCCTTAATTTTATGGCATGCCGAAAAGAAAGTCCTCTTAATCCTCTTTTCTCGTAGCCTAGTCTACTGCAAGATGAAGAATCGATTCTTCTCTGTGGCTGGCCTTGGTGTCTGGATTCGACTTCCTTAAGAACAATATACACACACTATAACTCTACCAGAATTCTTCCTTACAGAACTTCAAACTGTTTTTGGGCGCGTTGGGACCGGGAGCGCCTCTGAGTAGTTCCCCTGAAGATGCGCTATGTATATATATATATATAAGTTTCCGAATGATAATACCGTTACCATGTGTTCCACTGCGGGTTCTCCTTCCATTGCCATAGTTCTGGTTATGCAGATGTCAATCGTACATCGATAACACTCAACATCGTGCAAAGTCTATAATGATATCCACGAGCATTGCTGATTGTAACAAACGTTACAATTAAATTTGTTCATTTGCAACCGTGATAGGCCTAAACCTCTTTCTAAAACACCTCACCCGAAAATGTCTGTAATGCCATAAATTCGCTATATATTTTCTGCCCCTGCAGACAAATCGTTCTTCAATCATTCCAACCTCGTAGGTCTTTTGATCTTACAAAATTGAACAACTCTTAACTTTTACGTATTGTTTTAATGTATTTACTTTTTTTTCTACCAGCGTCGACAGCAACAGCTATCCCGCCAACAGGTATTTATATGTGATGGCTTCATTAGAAGTTACAATCTATGTACTTTCAACTAGTTAATTTCTTCAAGTGCCTAATTTGTACCACAATTTACCAGGCATATTATATTTTCATCACAACTATAGGAATATTAATAGCCTATGCTCGTATAATCCAGATATGGTAGATTATGTACACACCGTGAACTGAATGCGGAATCCAACCATGTGGAGTACGTTGTCGATAGAAAGCATTCATCTTTATGGTTTACCTCCACAATGTGTAAATTCATAGACTCGGTAGGCTAATCTTGGAGTATAGAATCCAAACCACGTTCTCAAATTCCTAGCGTAGGCCTACTGGTAATCTTTTGATTCTGGAGATAGGTGTTATATTATAGTACGATAGGCTTTCTAAAAATGAAGCGGTTTTTTTATCATGTCAAGTTCATAGGAAGGAGAGTATAATAGATTGCAAGGGTGCAGGGATAGGAACACGTTGCATAGTCTATGAAATGCTGACGAAACTTTGTCTGCAGTTCATAAATGCAATATTTTTTTGTTTTGCTTATATTTTGTGGGTGTTTATATATTTTTATTAATTGATGCACGCACGTGGAAGATTTCACCACAGTCAATATAAGAGAAGATAATAATTAGCCTAATTATGTTGACTGGTAGCCTACTAGAATAGGCCTACTACATTAAATTTTAGGTTATAACTTTGCATACACAACATGATCATGCGAGAGATATTATATTAGTGTTTTGGTGTGTTTTAGGTCCTTGGTCAACAACTTCGGGTGTTCCAGGTATTGGTGCATGTTATGCTTGGTGAATTCATTTGATGGACACATGTTCGGTTTGAGTGAAATCTAACTAAGCCATGAAATAATTAGATCTATGTCATCCGATTTAATTGATACCAAACTTTGGATTTTCTCAGTGAGGATTTTCTGCATAAAACAACAGTTAATTTTAACTAAACGTGGCAGGTGGAAGGATGTTTTCAATGTCTACGCAGAAGTTCAGTGAAATATTCTATGTATGATCATCTCAAAATTGTTACCGTTGTTCATAGACCAGACTGCTGTCCAATCTTTTTGACAATGTGGACCGCAGAAGCAATAATTCTTGAACCAGAGGGCCGCAACAAATAATATTATGCTCAAAAGTAGCGATCAAAGTTGAAAATTATTAAGTGTTAGCCTATTAGGACTAAAAAATTGTGTATGGTAAAATCATAATGAATGCTTCTTGGAAACTGAATATTGCAATCGCATTGTCAAATAACATGCTACGTTATCTGTGCAAATAGGTCTGTGATTTTTTTCCATTTTAATAAACTTTTCTAAGGTGTCACTAGCTTAGGCGGGCCACTTGAAATCAATCCACAGGTCGAATGCGGCCCGCGGGCCGCAGGTTGGACAGCACTGTCATAGACGATTTGATTAGAGGAGCATCGTTAGCTTCATCTTACCAGGATATCATATAATGTAACTTCATGTTTTAGAAATCTGTACTATGGTTACGGATATACCACCTGGTGTCGATACTTGGATCGAAACGGACTTAAAACCTGGTTTCACTGACGGTGATAAGCCAGTCTATCCCGGCGACCCATTGCAGCCGAACGACATTGTGAAGATAGGACCATGCGTAGAATGGTGAGCGAACAGCTTTGGTGATACTTAAAAGCGCGTTATTAATAATGAGTTAAAATACGCTATTTTATTTAAATGGGCTTCCAAACGTTGCGCTTGCTGTCTGGGACTCTTTCTGGAGCATTTCTAGGTTGTACTTTTTGCCGTGGTGGAGTCGGAACTCAACTGAGTAGTTCACTAGTGGAGGTGCTATGGAAATTCATGAGTTAACGAATACAATTATACACTGCATTCAGATTTTGTATTCATTTTAAAGAAATAATCATTGCTTCAGCATGAACGTCAACTGCACTGCATTCACGGTGATCTGTTGTACTTTTCAGCATATGTCACTCGGGGAAAGGATTGGATTGCCATGTAAGTACTTATTAAGATGTCACATTTTCTGGAACCAAGCGGTTATTTACAGAAACTGCTCCACGTGTACAAATATTTTATGCATATTTATTAACGTACGCTAACGTACACTTAGGCTACACTCACAGACAATGTCAGACATCATTATACAATACATGCATAGTTGCATACGCACGCACGCACATGTTGTATATAACATTCGATGCATGCCCACGTCTTTGCTCTGATGTTATGAAGCCACAAGTGCGGATATGATATATGCTGCATTAGCGCAAGTCAACTATTCAAACTTCATCCAAAAAATTTCCAATGCCATGAACACAGTTTCAACAAATCGCAAATTGCTTAAATTTTTTTAGTTTCGAACTGTCCTGCTCGATAACAGCGCCAAGTCTGCTCACACTATATCAGAGAGTCGCTACCGGTATCCATAAACTTTATGCACGACTTTTTTATTTCGAAAGCATGGGGCTACGCCCTACTGCATGTTCGTAGGGTCTAATCGTAATCGTATAGGCCTACGCTAAATGTCTCAGGGAATACCTAACACCCAAGTAAAGCGTACGCAGAAGCTTTGTCCAGAGCGCGCTAAAATAGCGGTCTGCGTATAATTGTACATTAAGCAAACATGCGTAAGCTTATAAATTCATGCAGCAATGCGTATTATTAACTACTTGAGAAATGAAACTTAAATGTTTAATGTTTTCAGGATGTTACAGTCACGTGGACGGATGACGTAGACGCGTGTGTAACGCACACGTGCGTTAAAGACAAACTTGTAACAGAAAACAAAGCTGACCACTGCAGAGATCGATGTGGTCAGGTATGACGATATGGAGAATTGTTCACAAGTCCATGTCAATATTATTTAATTTGCATTCGATATCAGCATTTTGTGTGTGTGGACGTTTCCAGGTCAATAATGATCTTACAGCTAGATAAGTGGGATGCAAAAAGTACATTGGGTAACTGAAAACCTGTATAATTATTTATAGTCTACATGACAAAGTCATGTTTAATTCAATCAATCAGTCAACCAATCAATCCGTCAGCCGTTTATTGACACAACAACAGCAGAAATCTCAGGTAAATTTAAAAATGAAAAAACCCAGAAAGTTCGAGATAAATCTGCAGTAACAAAGGTAATTACACAGGCCGTATTTACATCGAATTTCTCCTTGGCACCATGTCGTTGCACACAGGAGACCCTTTGAAGCTGAAGGTCTCGCAAGCCTAGGCCACCTGAGGCAATTCAGTAGTTGAGACAAATATAATAACGGTCAACTATGTTGCATAAAAACACTTGGATATATTATGCTATCCTCTAACTATTACATAAACAAATTAAAAAGATAGAATCGACTATCGAACAAAGACACAACTCACAAACAAAACGTACTTAGTGATTGGGTTGAAAAAGGTGTATTTCAAAGTCACCAAAATGGATATCTGGAACTTCTTGTTTAATATGGGTGGGAATTCTCGTTTAAACAGCTGGAAAAAGAACAGTGAACGAATATTTGTCATATTATTTGAAAATAAGGCAATAGGTGATTCGACATATTTTCGGAGATCAAAATAAAATGTCAATGTTGATTCCTGCTCCATTTGTTTTAGGGCGAAAAGATTGAGACGCGTCCTTTTCCGGAGTGCTGCACATGCGTACCAGGTAAAAGGAAATTCACAAAGTAACATTATTCTTATCGTGGTAAAAAAACCAAGAAAATCTTGAGTTGAGGAGTAAAATATACTTTAGTCTTAGAGTTATGTTCATAAGTAAACTATACTTTAGTCTTAGAGCTATGATCATAAGTAAACTACATGTATTCTTTAGTCTTAGAGCTATGATCATAAGTAAAATATACTTTAGTCTTAGAGTTATGTTCATAAGTAAACTATACTTTAGTCTTAGAGCTATGATCATAAGTAAACTACATGTATACTTTAGTCTTAGAGCTATGATCATAAGTGAACTATACTTTAGTCTTAGAGTTATGTTCAAGTGCCCTGCTCTCAGAGTGAACTGGAGCCCACTTGCCCAGAAACATTCATTGCGAATCTTCAGTGAATGGACCAGCGTGCCATGAAGGTGTTCCAGTATGAAGAAAGTTCATTGAATCCACCTCATGACCTGCCAGCACGTAGCCTATCATTGGCTACTTCTAGGTTTGTGTTTGGAATCTGGTAGGCTTAGATGATATCAGTCAATGAGACAAAATAGCAGTGGCCTAATGTTTGTGTGATTGTCGCGCCATATATTAATGAATATTGAAATCTACTTCAAGAGAGTGAATTGTTTTCAGTTTTGGGCGTGAGACTAATTTGATAAAAATGTCTGTACAGTTGTCTGCACAATGACCACCGACACGCCGCCGGGTGTACCAGTATGGGTTGAAAGAGACAACAAGACAGGACCAACTGACGGCGATAAGATCATCACTCCTGGAGTTCCAATTCAACCAGATGAGAAAGTCCAAATAGGATACTGCCAAGAATGGTATGGCCAATTCCATGATTTTGTAATAAAGCAGCAGTATAAGTTCTGCAAGTAGGGTGTGCTTACATTTTGGATACATATTATGCATGTACAGACATCCATCTATGCACACCTAAATGCTAGTCATCATGCATACATGTAGGTTACATTGAACAATCGTGTGTGAATGCACACATATAGCATATCGATATACATAACTGCATGCAAGCATGCATGAACATGCACCCATGTGCTCATAGGTTTTACACATCCAATAGTTCATCAGGTGATTGGCTTTGTAAAGGGCCATAGAGTTATGTCACAACTTATTATAGGCCTTATAGTCAACTAACAGACATTGATACATAGCAGTCAGGTTATAGTATTAAATTCAAAGCCAATTTGAATTGGCAATTGACAACCCCTCTCCGTTGTTTGATTTATGACGGCTATCTATATTTACAATGATTGCAAATGTGTCTGAATTATATTCTATAATGTGCATTTATTATATATTATATTACGTATACCTATAGCTTATATCTATGCGTTGTGTCATTATATTTGTTCTGAAATGGAGCTTGCTGCGTTTTAAAATATTAATAAATTTCACTATGTATTTACAGCATCTGCGTTCCAGGCCAACCCCTCAATTGCTACGTAAGTATTTGAGGAGTCTAACTGTGTTTTACTTGACCAACTGAAGTAAGCTTACTTGGACTGAAATTCACAATGCATTGCAATGAAATACTAGGAATTGCCATTAGATTAGGACCCATTTCGGGTTAACGCCTTTTAGAGGTCTTCCAAATCTTCTAAAGTGTATAATTTGTAAGAATGATAAAAATTTGTATTGTGATGTTAAAGAAATATTAACAAGCCATATGGCAGGCCCAACCATTAAATCGAGGTAAAACACTTTGATTTTAAAATACTATGCACAATGCACATTATACAATTATACACCAAAACCTGTATAGATGTTCAATGTTCATGCATAGGCCTGCACGTGAACATAATTGGACGTTTAGCCTATGTGATGTGTTGACTCTGATGTGTCGTATTTAAAGTCATATTCTGACTATCATGACATTACATGTATTATTTGAATGCAGAATTTTCAAAAGTCGATTATAATCCCCAGAAAATTTATGTTTTGCACCTCGCTTCTCTGACCTTCAGCCGGTCTTCACCTCATTCCTGTTTGACTTCTTCTTTCACTCAGCAGCTTAGGATTTTGAAAACTGTCTTTCTTCAGCGCATTATAGTCGTGGTTCTTCAAGACATCTTTGGCTCGTGGGCACAGTCCTGTTTTAGTCCCTATTCGATGTCGAAAGTTAGAACTTTATTACGGTACCGCGCGAAACGATGATATTTGGGGATATTCAATGCTGATGAAACATAATATACTAAATGAGAGAACAAGTGCAACGTTGGTCTTCGGTGGCGAACGTGCGGAGGTCAGGTTTAGTATCAATGCGTATAGCTTAATTCAGAAATAGGGCGTTTTATTTGCATGATTGTAATCACAGGTAACACATCGCAATGTTGTGCCGTTTCATTTTAGGCAATTTAGGCTACTTTGTGTATGAGTTGTGATTAACCTATATTAAAGTATATGCCATCTCTCTTTTCTTCTGGATTATAGCCTAAGATTTCCGGTTAAGTTGTCGAATGCATTACATAATTAGCTAGCACATAATTATAGTATATGATATCAAATGAACCCACTCTTTAATTTGAGTCTATGCTTTACAAACCAATGCATTTGTTATTTTTCAGCCCATTGAAAACACATGGGTTTCGCCTGACGATCCGTGTTTGACAAATTCGTGCATTGGAAGTCCGGTCAACAAGTCAGCATCTTGCGTGTGCCCTGAAGTGCGTGTACACAATACTCTGGGATATCTTCTGATATGGAGCATAGCTTATAGCATCATCTTTGTTTTAGGCTGTCTTTATGTTTTTCGTAACAGGCAGGCACACAAACGATATCTACTGTGCAACTAGACCAATATAAGACGCTATCTGTGTCTGGAGGTGTTGCTTGAAAGTATTTTTCTCACCTCAGCTTTTGGTCTAGTGTTTGAGACCTAGGTGTCACCCTAGATAGTTCTCTTAACTTTACTCAGCACATTACTCAGCTTACTCGCTCTTCCTGCTTCCAATTAAGGCATATCAGAGTCATTAACATAAGCCTATCTGTTTCATCCTCAATAGTTCATGCTTTCGTCTGTTCTCGGACTGGCCCTTGTAATTCGCTCCTCGTTGGATTCGATATGGTTCGACTATCTTCTCAACACGATTGTCTGTGCACAAAATTATGGCGGAAGACTTATCGCGCGTCTACCTCGATTCTCACACATGTCTACATCCATGGCTGAACAACTTTGTACTGGCTCCTTCTTCCTGCCCGTATACAAGTGAAAAATTCTTAATTTGGTCCTCACGTTTTAATTAGGTCTTGCCCTGAACTATATTTCTAATCTTATATACTTCGCCCCTATCTGCCACTTCGCGGCGTCCCATTGGGCCCTCTGATGAACGTGAACTGTTTGGTCCTCCGCGTAAGGACCTCCATGAATCTAGATCCTAGGACCCTCCCCACGGAATGAATTCCTCCCATCAAATGGCCCTGTCATCCTACCTAGTAGTCTTCCTCATCTTTCTCTCGCATCAAATCTTGCATTTACCCTCGGGGTCGCACGCACTGGGAGCGCTTCTAAAAGACTACGGCTGCGAGAAGTGCTTTATAGATGGCCATATGCAATACAATGCGATACTTGTGCCTTACAGTAGGATATATAATTATTTAGTTCTTCTTAACAGATGAAGGTAATTACAAATTCATTTAATAACTTTTCCATTGTCTGTGTCGTCTTTCAGAGGTGCCCTCGTTAATAACGCAGTAAGCAGTCTGTAAGCTTATCAACTGCCATAGACACCAGTCCTATAATTATGATCAGATTATCCAAAGATTAAGAGGTAGTCCTACTGATGCCACCAATGATGACAGGATAATCTACTTTTCCAGACTACTTTATACTTACTGGATGCAGAGTTTAGGCGATAACTGTGACTTTTTATAATTCATTATTGCCTGCAATAAGTCCCTTCACAACGTTACGTGTTATACAGGGAAGCGAATTAATACTGGCGCCACCCGATGACTGCTGTGGATGCAAAGGCGTGCCTCCAGCAGGTATTCGTCTTCTTGCTTTCAGTATTCAGATACGCTTGTTAACTTATACAAAACTTCCGATTGACTCACCACTCACCAGCGAGCAATTGATCCATGCCAGCCAGACGGAAAAGAAGATCTAGGCCTACATAGAACACACAAATGTATCTGATAATGTCATTACTAATTACAAATTACATTACACTAAAACCTCTGCCATGATATCGTAATCGTAATCGTAGTCTCCAAATTTCTAAAGCGCTACTCGAAAGCCTAGTGCGGGGCATCAGCTTATTCACGAGCGCTGCGTTGCGTCAAAAAGATTGTCCGCAAGAATAGTCCAAAGGTGGTCCGGATCGAGTTACTATTATGGTCAGAGGTGATAATATGGCTAACAAGTGTTATTTCCGAGAGTCTTTACAATTGGTCGGCGAATTGAAATGCAGCTTACTTCTTTTCACATTCAAAACAACTGATATGATAACCTATACGGAACTATTATGGACTGACATAGGTTACAGCCCAGAAAACAATGATCTTTACAATAGGCTTAGTGGGTTATGTTGCTTCATACGATATATCGGTTTTATACTGCGCACCATGACATCGACCCAGACTCACGTCGTCATGAAGAGTGTGTTTTCGTCCGTTTTAGAACAATGCACAATTGGCGCTGATGATTTATCTGTCTACGAAACTGCATGGACAGACAACAATCCCGATGTGCAGCCAGGTTATGAATTGAGTTCTGGAGAAGTACTTCACGTCGGTCAGTGCAAAGAATGGTAAGATGTTTAGTTGTTTACACGTCATTGTGCTTGACGCAATAATGTGCGCGAAAACTCGTTGCAAGAACGTTTTGCAAAAGCATCACAAACAACTCTGATATCAACATACTTTTTCACGTTGCGTTCATTTGTATTTCTGCCCTAAAGCTTACACAAATCATGCATTCTAACCAACAAATCATATTTTCATTCCTGTCACCAAATAGATAAGCCTACTTTTAATATTAAGTCCTGTATGATGTATCGGTTTGAAACTCTCACGATATGAGTGCTCTGCCTTTGTTTTGCTGCGCGAATAACAGTGTTATATTGCGCTCGAACTTTATCGGTTGATAGCCTCTTTTTATGCAAAATGTCTTCCAAGTTAATCATGTTCTTATAAGTCTTAGTTCTTTTATAACCATTAGGGGTTTAACATTATTATAGACGGGCTGCCCTGTGGTACTGGCTAATGGAAGTCATTTGAACAAAATGGATTATATCTTCTTCAACTAGGCCTAAGTCTTTTAGTACAATGGCGAATCTGTTGTTAAATTGTGTTTACTTATACATATTTTCCTATTTACATTGCAGTCGGTGCACAATGACTGGTTCGTTAAGCTGCAGCGTAAGTACAACGATTTTCAATTGGAGTATAAGTGTGTTCTGTAAAACGTTGCTGGTTGGTTTTATCAGCAACATAATTATGCAGATAGCTATAACTAAAATAATGAGCGAACCATCGAGTGAGCGAGCGTACCAGTCAGCGTATCAGACTCATGAAAAACTGAAGGCACGGATATTCCGAGTCTCAGGACCAAGTTGCGTCGATGATGTCTGAAGACCCCTTGATGAATAACTTACTTTCAGGCGAATCGAACATCATCATGCATTAAATAGGTTAAATTGATTGTCACTTCAACGGCCAAGGTTGGCAACTTGGCATAGGCTATAATAATGGCGCGGAATCTCATCTGCATCTAATACACGATAATTAAATCAGGCAAATAATTGAGTTTTCATCCAGCATTATTGACATTCAATTGGTGTTATGGACTGCAATTAAATTCTTGTATGTCATTGCAGGAATTCAAGGGAGAATTGGAATCAGACGATCCGTGTACAATTATAACATGTACACCATCATATGAGACTAGCCCCTTCTACAAAGCAGAATCGTGCGATTGCAAACAGGTTAGTTAATTTCACCGCATAGCCTATAACCACCATTTAACTTGCATTTGAGAATTTTTTATTAACTCCAGATGGCTCTGAGCAACTGGCTGTCCAAATAACACGAGCATGCTGCAAGGGAGAGTTTGGATGTGTTATTCGAAAGAGACCGGTTTCAAAAGTTGATTTTATTTTACTATTTAATTCAACTGAGATGGCCTTATTCAACTAATTCGTCTGAACCTGTATCCATATGTTCACATAAATGCCTTCTATACATGGGCGCCCGCACATAGGGGCAAGGGAGGGGGGCACTTGCCCCCCCCCTGGAAAATTGAAACTTATTTTTCTAACTACTACTTTTGGTTTTTTTACAAATTTCTTTGCATTAAAGCACTAATGATATGAATGATGCACACAGGGAAAGTCAGAAATCTATGTTTAGAAATCTCTGTAAACATAAACATGCTCTTAATTTTCTGCCTTGCATTATCAACATTTTGCTAAAAAGTAGCTAGAGGAACTCTTGCACCTTGAAAACTGACATCTATTTTTTCTTATTCATTTATTCAATTAACTTATAATATTACAGCGCCGCTTCAGGAACCTACTTTTAACATCTACTTTTTAATTTAAAAAAAAATTCTTCGCACTTTAGAAACTATTCATATTAAAGCTGATACACAAAATGAAACTGAAAAATTGCATTAAGAAACCTCATTGAAAAATAGTCGTGCTATTAATTTCCAGCTTTGCATTTTTCAAGCTCTTGTTACTAAAAAAATTTACAGTAACTGTCATCATGGGAAAAATTTGCCCCCCCCCTGCAAAAATTTCTGCGGGCGTCCATGCTTCTATATAATATAATAGAAGGCACTTATCTATATAATAGCCTAATATATATTATAGATATAGGCCTAAGATAATAAAATATTGTTGCTGGACCAACTTGTGCATCGGCTGGATTTAACTGTTGGGATGCTTCCTAGCATACTTCTAGGCCTAGCTGAGCTCCGTTCCTAACAAAAGCATAAATGCTTAGAATCAATGACAACGTGCTTTGTGTGCTGGTTTATCCAACTCAATCTTCTCTTGGTTTCATGTTCTTCAAAGCGGGCAAACGTGCGGATTGCTTCAAATTAGTATGTGTCCAATAAACTGTGTATATGTCACAGAGACTACAGTGACAGAACTCTTACAGAGTTTTACTGACATAGAAATTAGATCGATCCATTTGTGAAAAATTTCCAAAATCAAACATGATCATGATTCTGAGATTCTCAGACAGCTACAATGGCTAAAAATGTTTTCTTTTTTAGGATGAAGAATACCTGGAAGTTGAAGCTCCTGTGTGCTGCAAATGTGTTCCAAGTAATGATTTCTTATTGATTCGTGAGTTTTGTGTAATAGACATGGAGAACAAAGAATCGTGACACGACTTTGTAACCTCATGGTATATTCTGTATCCACTTACATCATGTACACCTACCTACGTAATTATTAATTAACCCACGCCAGTAACTGAGACGCTACAATTATTATGTAGGCTAAGCTTACAACAAAATAATGCGACCTTAAAAACTTATTCATAAAAATAAATGGAAGTGTTAACAATAATATTATCTAAAGTTGGTTCACGTATTTTTTTTATCTAGCTAAATGTGCAGTCACTGCCACGGATGTGATACCTGGCAAGACCCCATACATTGAGCAAGATGGCGTCGCTGGTCTAAGCGATGGAGACACAAGGCTCGCAGTGGGAGACACAGTTCCGATCAACCAGACGATTCAGGTCGACGAATGCAATGAAGGGTAGGACAAGTTGAAATCTGTATAACTTTCAATGAAACTCGATTACTTTAGTATTATTTTGTGTCATCGTGATTGGACTTGTAACGCCTCTGAGTGGCCTCTTGAAGGGCCGATTTACACACTCTTAAAATGAAAGAATGAATCAATTTTGCTTAATTATCTCGTAATCTCTTTTTTGATATAATGTTTACAGCCGCTGCACAGATAACGGACAATTCACACGCTATGTAAGTATTTTGTCATGCATGATTCCAACAAATAGATTTCTTTGACCCCCCTCTCACAATCATGCTAGTTATGATTGTTTGCGACTTACGCTAGTGTGATAATCGTTCATTATATAAATACGAGTGGACAGCTTTGTTCGGCATTGATTCTGTTTGGTTGAATAGGCCTACACAGGCAGCACGGGGTATGTGTACGAATGAGTGTTTGCCTTCATACGAAGTACAACCTGTGAAAGATAATTTCTAGGATGAATTTCAAATGGCGTAGGTCCTAGTTTTAAGAAACAATAATTATAAATACAGTAGACCCAATATTTACGAGTCATGATCGAAAGTAGACACGTTCTTTCGATGCAAGAGACCTCTGCAGCTTGATCACGCTAATAGGACCCTGATTGTAAACATGCCTTGTGTTAAGATAATTCATATTAGCCTATAATTTTGCGCAGCTTTACGGAAGGATTGCGCTAATAAGATAGGC
Organism: Lumbricus rubellus; assembly: GCA_945859605.1. Taxonomy (NCBI): domain Eukaryota; kingdom Metazoa; phylum Annelida; class Clitellata; order Crassiclitellata; family Lumbricidae; genus Lumbricus; species Lumbricus rubellus. The sequence continues at coordinate 38,241,982 of OX243817.1, forward strand.
TACATATGAGTATTTATTACTCATATTGTTACACACCAGTTTTGTGACTACGGTCAAGAAATTGAAACCAGAAAAATCGGTCCAGACTAATGCATCTGTATCGTTTTCTCGTATTCGTTCAAATCTAGTCTTAGAAATATCTAAAATTCTAAATGCCCCACTGATCCTTAGCGTTACATCTGACGAGGACTTTTGAAAGGAATTTGTAGAACGGCACAAGCACTTCTTTCCCTTCCCATCCAGGCCATCCTACATGGCAAATTACTTCCAATCGGATGACAATTAGGCTACCTGTTCTACTATTTCTAGCTGCAAAGAAGTGCTTCTACAACGGCACAAATTCTTTTAGGCATAGAACAGCACACTCTGTAAAAAAAACTGCGGTTCAAAAGGCCAGCACCCGAATGTATCATTGCTAAACTCCCCAGTTTAATTTTCGAATCAACCATTGCCTTTTGTTGTTTTAGAGTATTACAAAGTACGATTTTGATCCAAATGATAAATGTCGCCAGCTGGCGTGCATCAATGGCACTCAAGACGTAATCGACAACGCTGACAGATGCGATTGCCTACCTGTGAGTGCTTCATTTTAAAACTGTTGTCCTTGTACCACTATCAGCCAAACGGTAAGAGAATCAGATTGTACCGTTGAATGCAAACTAGACAGACGTGGAAAAAGAAAGATTGTTTAACGTATGCTATAATTTGTATTGTTGTTGTTGTTGTAGCTGTTGGGATGATCCGAGAATTTTATTTTCCTCATGTTTGAAACATTATTTATACTGAGCAAAGTTGTTTTATTAATTCATGTATCCGAAACTACTACCGTATGTTTAAGCGTCAAACATTCTTCAGAGGTGTAATTACAACTTTTCGTTAAGATCTATTCATAATTATAGGCCTACCATGTTATATTGATTTCACGTGCAGTAGGCCTATTAATTTCTCGTTTTACTCTTCTTTCAACTAATCTGCATATTCGAATCAACAAATAATTGCTTAATTCTTCTTTTATTTTCAGCAATACGTTGTGGATTTGCCATACCCACAGTGTTGTACATGCGTTACAAGTAAGTACCAATTCATTTCTTCCTGTCCATTAAAGCTGAAAAACGTGCATTCGTCATGTTGTAATGTCGTTGAAATGCTAAAGCAACTCTGTTAGCAATAGTAGGCCTACATTGAGCAAGTAATTCACTCGCAATTGCTCATGCGCTGCGGCGTGAAACTCCGATGTAGTGTCCGCGCTGTTACAGTAGGTGGGAGCGCTATTGAGTAGCGAGCTTGAAGGGGCGCCATGGCAAATGCGAGATAGAAATGTCATGCAAGCACAATTTATATATTTAGGATGTATGTACACATGTACATGCATAAGCGCAGGAGACGGGGGTCCAGAGGGGCAAATGCCCCCCAAATTTCGGGCAAGTCTGATTTTTTTTGGCAAGCAGACCCGGGAAAATAAAAAAGTAAAGAAAATTCGAGCAAAAGTACCGGATGACTTTTAAAAGATCGTCAGAATTTGGGGACAAACGTTAACGGAAATTTGTCTTAAAATTTGGCCGGGTGAAAAAATATTCGGGAAAAAGTCTATTTTCGCCCCCTCCCACTGCTGAAATGTCCCCTACGCCTATGTGTACAATGTACATACGACAAATAACCTTTTTCCAAAATCCATTCACAATTATTCTTACAGAGTTTTACTGACGTAGAAAGTAGATTGATCTATTTGTACAAGTGCAAGTGAAACCAAGTTATTCATTCATTCAATCAAGAATTTCTATAGCGCTTCTTCAAGGGGACTACTAAGAAGCGCTCTCGACTCTAGCACGGCAAAAGGGACAGTTTTGAGTTTAAAGATAAAAATGTTTCAGTAATAACCCCAGAAAGTAGACGTAGCTTCTGTGGGAGTCCATTTCAGACAACTGTGCCGATCACAGAAAAGGCTCTATTCTGCATAGGCTTATTATATAATATATTCTGCAAGTTACATACATTTCGTGAATAAATTGATTCTTCTTTACAATTTTAGCTCCACCGCCGACGACAGGTAGGGCGATGCTTCTGCATCGAGCACATCAACCATTACAAATTCAGCTACGAACAGGAAACATCGACTATTAATTCTTTAACCATGCACAAGCAATCAGCGCTCGTTTGGCACTGTGTTTTCATTCTCAATGGAATATCGTCATTTCGATAGCAGACTGTTTTTACGAAAACACGGAAATTGTCACAAGATATGATTTTAGAAGTGCAGGATAATAAATAGCAGTTATTATTACTATTTAATAGCAGTTACATATGGTACACCAATCAATTCGACATGCTGATGAAATGATTTAATTAATTTTAATTAATTTGTCATCCAGACAATCAGTTCTCTTAGTCCATTATTTTCTTTTACTTCTCGTTGAAATATTTTCACTTTTGTAATCAAATGGGTTTGAAGACTCAATCTTTTAACAAGCAATTCAGAATAACGAGTAAATGAAGGGCAACGCTAACAGAAGAACCAATGCGAAATAGGCTATACTGATGATTAAATTAATTTGTTTTAGAGAAGCCAACCGGTTATCCTACACCTACAAGTCAGTTTTCGGCTTCCCATTTTGTCTTAATAAAATGTTGCTGGCTGCGGAACTCTCTGAGTGACTAGCCAATTAACTTTTTCACCTCTATAACTGTATTCATTCTTTTTTGACTGATGAACTGATTCATTGTGAATAACAGCCATTGAAGCTACACGATTATGAAAGCATCTTGGTCATCAGCGCTTAATTCGGCGATGGATCAGCTACGTATAGCTTACATGCTAATGTACATGTACTTGCGTGCGTTCGAACTTTATGCTCTTCTTTTCAATTGTCTTTATGTCCAATGAACATTGACTATTTCTTAATTTTGTACAAATAATCTATGTGCATTTCAGGACCACCGACTCCTACAGCAACGTTATCACGTAAGTTGCTGGCATAATTATTATTTTAAAGTGTTATTTTAAACTGTTGTCGGAAGCGTCTCTTTGCATTCTCCTGTTTTCAGATTTTACTTTTGTCAAAAATCTCGAGTTCTACCAACGTTTGTTGGCTACATTAGCGTTTGTCAAAGGTTTTTGCTTTTAATTCAACTATCCACAATATGCACTTTGCACGCACCACATTTGTCGTGAAATTTTTCATGGTGCGCGGTGGTGTAGTGGTGGGTTTGGTACCTTGGAGCCGGAGGGTTCCAGTTTCGAATCCACTTCAAGCAGCCGCCTAAAGGGACTTTAACCAAGTCCTTCACTTGCAATTGCTCGTGCACTTAGGAGTGAGACTCAGATTCAGTGTCCGCGCTGTTGTCGGAAGCGCCTCTGATGAGAAGTATTGAAGGGACACAAGAAATATCTATAAATAAAGGAAATAAAATATAGAAATAAATTTTAGCTGAGCTATTGAATTTTAATTGCAATCAAAAGACATTTTCAATTGCCAAGGAACAAGTCTGCATTTCCGTTTTTGTTCATTGTAACTGATAACTGTGAAAATCGGAGGCGGCCACCTACATGTATGTTTGAAACTCATTGCTCGTTATGCTACTTAGAACGGCATGATGGCTAAGGCTACCGTACATTCAGAAATGTTTATTTACAGCCTGCAAAATCCGAATGGACTTAGCATTCCTAGTAGATGGATCTGGCAGCATCTGCGAGAACGAAGGCAGCAACTCTTACGAGCCGTGCGACAACTGGAGATTCGTACTTAGCTTCATCAATGAATTACTTGCTGGCTTCACAATTGGACCAAAAGATTCACGAGTAACGCTCGAGACATTTGCACGCAAAGTCGATGTAGCATTCGACTTTAAGAGGTATGACAATCTGTGCTGTTTATGATGTTGAATTTATACTAATTTAATTTTATATCGCTTACAAAAAATAATAGGGGCCCTGCATGAACGATAATTATACTGTTACCTTAAAACGTTCTTGGTCACTAAATTATTTATACGATTTATAAACAAAAACATTGCGAGTTATGAACTTTTGCCTCTCCTTCAGCTCCTTGTTCATCCCAACTGTTCAATGTACTCAAGCATCGTCCTTTACTGGCTTCTAGGAAGTTCCTACTTATGGCTTTCGCAAATAACGTGTTGGATTTGATTGTATGTTATATCTTATAGATACACGGACTACGATTCTTTATCGGACGCGATTACGAATACTCGTTACCCGGGTGGTGCCACAAATACAGCCGATGCATTAGCGTCATTGGTGACGACCGTATTCAATACATCGCTTGGTGACAGAACTGACGTGCAGAACACAGCCATCGTGATAACAGACGGTGATCCAACCGCAAATCTTGAAAATGTGAAGAAAGCGATCGACGATGTTCGTAAGAGTGGAATTAATGTCATTGCTATTGGAGTAACAAACGCGGTATCCGAGTCGACGGTCAAAGAGATTTCATCACCACCGCAAGAGGTAGGTCGTTACAATCCAAAATTATTAGTCAGTAAGCTTACATAATAATATTTCAGTTGATGTAGGCCTATGTAGTCTGTAAGTTAGCGTATAACACGCTGGCGTAGACAGCGAGTAGGTTACGAGTTCGTTGCCCCGTAGAGACAATTTGCTGGTGCAAAGAACCTGGTTTGTATTTTCATTAATCTATAATTATAGGCTAATTTAGGCTAAAAAAAATAATGGTCAGACCTGTGATGATCTATGGGGCAGAGGCTTGGACGATGACGAGAATGGGAGAGGGGTTGCTGGAGAGGACGGAGATGAGAATGCTACGTTTCAATGCTGGGAATTTCACTCAGGGACAGAAACTGGAACGAGGACAGCCGAAAGAAATTCGGAGTGGCGTGTATTTCGGACAAGATACGAGAGGCCAGGTTGAGATGGTACGGTCATGTGATGAGAAGAGAGGAAGACAGCAGTGCTGGCTTAAAAGAATCATGAGGCGGATGTCTATGGACGACGCAGTCGGGGACGACAAAAGAAGAGATGGGAGGATGCGATACGGGAGGACATGAAACAACTCAAACTGAAAAATGAAGACACCAAAGACAGAGGAAAGTGGAAGATGAGGATCCGTGTGGCTGACCCATACGTAGAGAGGGATTAATTCAAGCCTCAAGAAGAAGAAGAAGAAGAAGAAGATGGAGAAGAAGAAGAAAAAGAAGAAGAAGAAGAAGAAGAAGAAGATATAGGCTAATTTCCATGTTACATGTTTTGACATTGCCAACACTGTATTGGCAGGAGAACAAAACAGCAAGGAAGTGTTTGCTTGGAAGCCCGCTCGTCGCTTAATTGCACGCTGCCGTTGCCCCCCATCCGCGCACCCCAAGGCCGGGTCTGCGTAGGGCAGACATGCTTTGTAGGTTGCTATTAGCACTGTGTACTGTTCTGTTAGGATAGTAGTTTAGATCTAGATGTTTTTCTGTAATTTGCATTCTTGATTTTTGTTAACAAGCGTTTCCAGAAGCACTGTGGAATTAAACAAATTCCCGGTCATCGTTTAGTGATACTAATGTTTATTCTGTGTTTCTTTTCCAGCTGAACAAAAATTACTTCATAGTAAACGACTTCTCTAATATCGAGGCAATTCGATGGGCAGTGCAAGAAGAAGCTTGTAATACTCCGCCACCACAAGGTATTTTTGTCATCGCTTGTCTTTCAGGAAGCGTGCTGTGGTAGCCTAATACTAATGGCATCGTCATATTTGATGTAGATAGTTAGTGTAGTTAGCCTATGATACCTGACGCAGAAAATGAAATGTAGACTACCAGGTCAATACCACATATAAAACTAGTCCACTACACTGTTGATCTATGAACTATCGCCTTAATGTTAGATCGTCGTATAGGCCTACATAGATTCTTCTTTGCTTGAAAACCTGAAGACTTGTTCCTTCTGTCTACTTCAGTTGTCTGTGCAATGGACGATGTCGAACCGGGCGAGAAACTTTGGATAGAAGAAGATGGCATCCCAGGTCTGACGAGCGGCGATACAGTAATCAACCCAGGAGACACTGTGGGAGCATACGCCGTTGTTAAGAAAGGAGATTGCGAAGAATGGTAAGAAGCCAGTTCTGTTCAATTTCATACTTGAACCTGCAATAACTGCGGCTAACCTGTAAAGACTCTTCCGTGAGTATTTTCAGTGCAGTCTTTTAAAATTTTATGTTAATTTATTTTATTCAGGGTTGACTACTTAATCGACAATTCACGACATTCGTAAGGCAACGCACATGCACAACTACATGGTCAAGTTTCACCTGATATTTTCAAAGACCATACAATCATAGGCCTAGCGATTCTGCGCTGACTCTAGCCTACAATCGTCATTGCAATAGGGCCCTTTAAAATCGCGTAAATCTGATATAGCCTAATGGACTCAAGTGATATTTTAAGTCTCTGATGTAGACTAATAACGTGCTGGTTGCTGTTCTAACAATCAGTCTAACCGAATTATGAATTCAGGATATTATCCACGCAAATTTCCGATTGCCTAGAGGGGTGCTCATTCTTAAAACTGTTCATTGATGCACTTAAAAGCTACGGCATGTAAATAAGTTACTTCTAATACCAAACCATTATTTCTATGGTACTGAAGTCTAAAGTTTTGTTTATTTAAATTGTTTTAGTATCTGTGAATTGGACGAGAGTCTGAACTGCAAAGTTAGTATCATTTTAATTTCATTTAATTGTGATGCTGGTATTTTGAATACTATCGCCTACGATATACCTACTCAGTACTCAGGCATTTCAATTTCAAACAGTGCTAATGAAGTTAATAGGATGTAAAGTACGCAGGCCAATAATAAGTAGCCTATTAGGTAATTGGTTTAGTTTCGCATAATATTAAAATGCTTCCACTGTATATTTAATTTCCTGTAGACCTAGCTTCTGATGTTTGTGTAAATCCTTTGTTTAGTGGCAAAAAGTTGGTTGAGTAATGTAATAGACCTAAGTACATGCAGCATCGGATTTGTATGCTTCCTAAGCAACACTCTGGCAACATAGTAATGATTCTGAAACTGAGTATTTATAAAGATACTTTCAATGAGTAAACCTGGGCCTGCTACTTTCAGTCTAATTCCAGAGTCCGTTGGAAGGACAAACTATCAGGCTTAATAATAAGGGTGTGAATTCACCGGATAATTCTCTTTAGAAATGGAAAATGCGCTAACATAGGCAGTTACCCCTCCCTCCAAGTAGGATACCTCTGCAGGACACACTGGGGGCTAAAGAATTCTTAAGCTTATTTTCTCCTAATATTCAATATCAATGGCCTGACGGCAGCCGCTACTTATTTGCATTATTATTACTAAACTTTATTATTACTTCTGAGTGTAATTTTAAACATTTGACTTACAACCTGGTGTGGTATGTCACCCGGATTTGTCCTATTTTAAAATTAAACGAATATAGTAACTATTAATGCGTAAGAAATGTCGCATAGAGACAACTGAGAAGAAGCTGCTAGGTTTTCTAAACCCTTCAAACGCTTACTCGGTTGAGCCAATGTAGGCCTTTTAAACGGAACCTAAAGACGTCTGGACGTTTAACAACGACGAGACACAAGTACCATTCGAGGTTCCTGTGTGTTTTGTTACCGTACATAACGGTAGACCATAGCATTATAGTCTTATGCGTTTGTCTACTCTTTAGCCTGTTCTCGAGAGTTGGGCAGATGAAGCTGCACCTTGCACTAGTCACACTTGCAAAGACGGTCAACTGACACTAGTCGATAAGACTCAGACCTGCAACTGCGCTGAGGTTTGTTGAAGAATATAATCTTATTATTTTTAATCATTTTTTCATTTTTCATTGATTGCATCCAAATATTCGTATACAAGATAATTTGTAAACAGTTTAAATTTCAAAACAAGACATGCGTTAAGAGAAATCGTGCTTTTCGGGGTTGCAGTTTCAAGCTTTCACATTTTCTTATTGTGTAGACAATAATTAATGCTTTGGGTAATTTATCGATCTTATCAATAGCCTTTAGCTGCTTGTTCTTGCAGGATGAAACCTTGATTGAAGCTGATGCTCCTGAATGTTGCAGATGCAAACCACCAGGTACATTTTGTTTGTTGATGAGCTTTAGTTAGGGACATGAATGGTGAATTTGGACAATGGATGGTCCTACAGGTTATCACTGAGGGACTCATGCAACCTGTGATTAATTATGATCTTCTCGCCCTGTCTTTGCTACTTTTTATCGAGTCATTATTATTTAAAATAGGTAATTAATTAGTAACTCATATAGCGCCCTTGCTTATAGTGCAGAGCCTCGTGGCCTCGCGATATCTGCAGCTCATGCGCAACTGCGGTTAGTTTTCTGCGCATTAGCATGGTATGAGGTGAAAAAACTTTCATCATTAGGATGATAATTATAATTATAGGCTACGATGTTGGATTTAGTATAACGTACGGATTTGGCATGATGTTTTTGAACATTTGACTACCTTTATCAATTAAATAAATACTACAAATTACATAGGCCTACCATGTATGACTATGTACATTGTACAGTGTACACCAAAAATCGGATGGCAGTTTGTTAAATAAAGAATACTCTTATCCTTATCTTATCTTCACTGCTCAACTACGGAGTTACGATAATCCTATATTAAATGTGAATTCTAATTTCTAATGATTGAGTTCAACAAGTATAAAAAATATAATTGTAGGTCCACTTAGCGATAACAGCATTAGAAGGGTGCAGATGAAAATATCGACGAAATCGAATCCATGCTGTTTAGTGTGGTCTACGAAAACTGAATTGAGTGTTCCGTGAATGTCAGTTGTATTTTGTCGCAGGATGACACAACCTAAGTACCACTACTAGTCTACCACTCTTCATGTATAAAATAGCATGCGATGTCCAAGTCAAAATGGGTCGGTTTTTTGTCGCCTTTGCCTTATTTTCATGACATTACATGTTAAGTTTACATTTATTTTTGCCCTTTTATAGATTACTGTGTGATGTCTACCACCGATATACCTACAGACAAGCCGGTCTATATAGAAAAGGACAACGTCCCCGGGCCGACACCCGGCGATACGTTTGTCAAACCAGGAGACAAAGTGGAACCTACGGATATTGTTAAGCAAGGAAACTGCAAATCATGGCAAGACTGATCTTCTTTGCTACCGATTAATTTCTGAATGGAGTATCATCTTGATGCTCTTACTCTATCAGTTTTTGTTGATTCGATTAAAACCAATGCTTTCAGAGATTTCACGGTGATCTTAAATCATCATAAGAGTTACGTTTCAAATAGCAGAGTCGATTATTATTTTTTCATATTAGACATGGGCTTGGGTAAAACGATTGCGAGTAGCTCTATTAGTAGCCTACACGCCTAGCACAATTGCGATTTAGTGCGACATTTATTATTGCTCCAATGTCACTTGGTTGTTTATCACATTTCCAGTGTTTAGCGATGTCTGATGGCTTCTAACGGAGCCGTTTACATTGCCCTCCTTCTCTTCTTAAGATTGGGACTGGCATTTCTTTTAGATCTATTCGAACAGCGGCGGGTTTCATTTCGCCCTCTTGCAATGCGACACGTTTTTAATGCAATCCCGAGTTTCCACTTGCATGATTGTGATGGCAAATGACTCTTGCTTAGGCCAAACTTTGCATTATAAACGAAATTCTTTTTTCAGCATCTGCGAGCCAGGAAAAGGTCTTACATGCACGGTGAGTTACTTTCTCTAAGAGGTCATTATTTGCATTTCGTGAGTTATCGATATCATTCTGTTGTGAAATCACCATACAAGTGTTCTCTCATCATCAGAGCTTATTGTGACTTGTTTTCTTTTGTTCTTTTCTTCCATTGTTTTTATTTGTTATTTTGTTTGTTAGTTTCCTTACGAATTACACTGTCTTCTTTTCGTGTATACCTTTGATTTTTAAGCGAATATGTGGCATAAAATAATGTAATTGAAAAAATGATTGCCTCGTGACTTTTTGTAATGGGTGACTCTGCTAGCAGAATCTTCTGGTTTTCCTCCCATTTTCACTGAAAGCGCAATGACTGCTTGACCTATTTGCAAGAGTGTATTGATGTTGTAGTTCACATGCGACAGTAGGCCTAATCGTTTATTTGTCTTGCTTCTGTAAAATTTTCTGTAAAATGTTCTTGTTCACCTTTATAACCTCTAAAGATCAATAATGTCTAATGAGTTTCTACGTTTTATTAAAAATACAACTCGAATGATGCGATCTGTGCCAAAAAAAATTAATTGTTCTATATTTAGGACATTGTTGGCACCTGGAGCCCTGAGGACAACAAATGTCTTGTCTACAATTGCGACAACGAAATAGTTCAAGACAAGACCTCACTCTGCAACTGTTCTCAGGTATAAAAACACCGTTACGATTTCGCAATACAATATATATAGGCCTAGGCTATATATAAAGATATCACTACAGCGTTTTTAAATGCTTAATAGGACGGTTTGCACATTGTTATGTAAGCTTATAGTGTATTATTGCAACCGGCATTGTAAATTGTTATTAGATGGCGATTATTCCTTTCCTGGAAAACGTACACTTTATTTTCGAAGAGTGATGGTTCTAAGTCTCTTGCGCCTGCCACAATCTTCTCCTTGGACAAGTCTTGTGTGAAAGCTTATGCGATGTTGATGATTCTACAGCTGCACAGACATCGCATAAAGCAATACATAAGTTATTGATCATAGTCAGTTTCTCACTAGTCATTTGTCCTGCACTCACTGTGAAGCTAGCAAAGACTCTAATGATTACTACAATATTATCATGCCTTTGAACTGTTTTCAATCTCTGTCCTTTAGGGCGTTGCTTCGGAACCTGCCGATTATCCAGCTTGCTGCAAATGTCAAGGTGTACCATCAGGTAATTGGAATTGTTCGCCTTTTGGCAGGGTTGCAGTAGTTTAGGTATAATTAAAGGCCTACTAGCCTTAAAAAAAGCAAGACGGAAACACTATTTACGGTAAATCGTTGCAATAGAAAATCAGGGACGTACATGTATATTATGCGACGACGTCGATACTTATAATAATTATTGTCGACTAGCGCTACGTTGCGACTAGCTCGCTGTCGTCCTAGAGTTTTCGACATTCAGCATGCATGAGCCTAATTAGAGCACCGCTTAGTTAGGCAACAACTGAATTGATCGATGCGGTAGGTTTTAACAGTATCACACAATATCTATTTGATGTGGCAGATGGTTATTGGGAAGGCTGAGAATAGAAAATACGAATGACTGCGGCGTTTCTTCCATCGAGTATTGACGAAAATGTTTATTCGTTAATTTTGATCTTATTAATAACATAACCCTGAATTACTTTCTATAGGCGACTGTGAGGCGACAGTGAATGAGTTGTCTTCTGGTGAAATCGCTTGGACTGCTACCAACAACGATGTTCAGGCTGGAGACGTGATAACCGAGAGAGACGTCTTACACATTGGCGACTGTAAAGAATGGTGAGATTAACCTTATTATTATTCGTGTAGAAATTGGGATATTTTGTTTAAATAATTAAATTCAGCAATAAAACGACCATACAAACTTTTTTCTTAATTAATCTGGTGTGTCGTTTAAGAACCAGCAAATAATCACTTTGTAATAATAATTATAGGCCTAATGTCAGATGCTCGGCCTGCGTAGGTCGCTTTCTGTCTGTCTGTCTGTCTGTCTGTCTGTCTCTCTCTCTCTGGTAATCTTTCCTCATCTTTATCTCGCCTCAAATCATGTCCTTTCTTTCGGAGTCAATCGCACCGAAAGATTGTTTGCTGGTAGAAGCGCTTTATAAATGGTCACATACATGTACACTACAATTCAATACAATGCAATACAATTATTCATTAACGTTTACACTTTACATGAGCATTCAGTCTATGAGATTTCGTGCATGATTTTTTCTATGCACAATGTATTGATCTGACAATGGATCACTACGCTATTTATTATTATTATTATTATAAAATTTTCCGAAGTAGTTCATTTTACACAGGCAAATAAAAAATTATTATTATTATTATTTTTTTTTAAATTGCCCGAGGTAGTAAGGATCCCTCGGGCTGTAGAAGTGTAAAAGAATAAAATCAGGTTATAGGTTCTCGTCTCCCACGTAATGCTCAAAAGTGCCTCTGAATGCCACGGCGTTAAATCGCTGCGTGCAAATTGACAAGCGCTGGAAAAGGTGCATGGTTTCTCGATCTATGGTCGCCCGTTGCCTCTGTCATGCGTCGGCCCAACTCCTGGAGAAATTATTATTATTATTATTTATTTTTTATTTTTTATTTTTTTATTTTTTTATTGCCCCGAGGTATTTATGATCCCTCAGGGACTTATTGCTAACTACAGTATAAAACCCAGTCCAGAATGACCCTACTCTTCGTTCTTATTATTATTATTATTATTATTATTATTATTATTATTATTATTATTATTATTATTATTATTATTATTATTATTATTATTATTATTATTATTTTTATTATTATTATTAATTTTATTATTATTATTATTGTTAAGCCTATATCTGCTGACAACTCATAATTAAACAATTTCTTTAATTACTGAAGTGCGAGAACTTCAACCTAATAATTATTACTGCTTGCAAATTTTAGACACCATAGTGATTGGAGTTTTGTATTACTTGTATGTTATGTAGATAGTACAGTACTGTAGTTGTTATGATATTTTAAACCTGGATAATGATGTTTATCTCCAGCGTATGCACCGGCAGTGAAACCTTCAACTGTTACGTAAGTATTTTGTCGTCTTATAAATATCTCCCTATTGAAAAGGATTGAATGCAATTGAAAGCGCAATTATGACAACCAGCTGTTACAGTTCATCAGGAGAAAATTGCATTCCTCTAGAAATAGACAACAGACAACAGACCACTCGAAACATCTCTTTGACAGCCGTTATGCAGCGGTTGCTTCGTCATTGATTGGAATGCATAAGTTGGATAAGCTTAATCAATCCAAAGGACAGTTGATCGTTGAGTACAGCAATCTATCAGTGAACCGTTCAACGTACAATTTAGCAACCTAAGATCTCTTTGAGCTAAGATACAGACTTTACAAATGTTATGGCGACCATAATTTTTAGAATTTTACTGCAACTCACACTTTTTTTCCAAAGAACGTTATGAATTGATGATCTGCCTCTTCTCAGATTGTAATGATCTCTAGCAGAGACGTTTCCGAGGTAGATATATTCTAAAAGATCAGGACTAATAATTATTCAGTCAATACTTTCTTCCATTTTCGTGCAGTCAATGACAAAGTTGAGTATTTTTATATAATATAGGCTAATTGTATGAGTTGATTTGGTGCATTTTATAGCCGAAAACTGGTTTGAATTCTCATGATGGATGCTCAGCAAAGCAGTGTGACACCAATGGCCAAGTCGTTACCGTGGATAGGAGTGGCTTGTGCAATTGTAAAAAGGTTGGTCAAAATTATTAATAGCATAATTAGGTTTGCTTCCTCTCACAATTATAGACAAATGGATAAGTTGCTATGACGTGATAATACAAACTAAAACTGCTGGCCATTGTATTGATACGGCGCTCGTGGATAAGCGGGTGCCCCGTTTGGCTTTCGAATGGTGCTTTAGAAATTGTTTTCAGATTACGATTACATTCGATGAAGAGTGAACTAAAATCGTCATTAATTTCGTCAACTATTAAACGACTCTTTTATACAGAGAATACGGCGCTTTCATAAGTCAGATGTCGTTACTTTGGTTAATCATTGTAGTGCACTCTGAGGTCGGAAAGGATTTTGAACGAACAGCAACCTATCCATTACTAATTGAATATCTACTAGGGTAGAGAGGGGGGGAAGTTGGACACCCTAAGCAATGTTTGATCAATAATGACGATACTTATCGACTTTTAGCACGTGTTATAACATGTTTTTATATGCAAGTATCACAGTATTGTCCATCTTACCCCGTCATACCCTATTTTTATGGCCAAACTTCATTGTTGTCGTCTCGCGATTCGAAAAATGCCTTCCAGTGGATTGCGAGTCTAAATTAACTCGACATTTGCTACACAAGACTCTAAACCTAGAGAAGCATGGTCAATAAAAGCACTTGTTTATACGGTAATTGGTCAATGCTATAACCCTCGTTGTACAGTGTTACAGTACACGCTAGCCTCCAGTGTCTGATTGGTATCAAATAAGCTTACTTGTTTTTCAGGGGGAAAAACTTGTCAGACTTCCTGCTGATCCATGCTGCAGATGCGATAGAGGTAATTTTGGTCTTTATTCTTTTGTTTTGTGAAGAATGGTGTCAGGAGGTTTGGACCATCTCTTTAGCTGTGACTTGCAGTAACGGTTGCTTATGAACACGTTAAAATGCAACATGTGATCTCTCTCCCCTTTTAATTAGGTCTGCATTACATGGTCTTTTTATGTTAAAGTTTCGACAGTCGGTTACTTTATGTTTTGTAGATTTAATTATATAGGTCCAACTTGTTTGTCTGCACACTTGATTGAAATAACATTCCAGACTAAAAAAACAATAACTGTTGTCTGCTTTTTTAGTGCGCTCTTTTGTTACTCTTCGTTTCAAAATGTGTTTTGGCGTAGCATCGTATTATAATACATGTAGGCTATAATAGCTACAACGAGAAACAGAGTCTCGTTGTCATAATTACAAATGGTTCTATTACGTCACAAGTACAAATTTTTTATCACAGTAACAAATATCGCGTCATAATTATGTTATGTCACAATTATTGTAAATATTACGTCATAAAAGCTAATATCGAGTCAGGATGAATAATTAATTTTCGTTAGAGTCGCAGTTTCTTCTATGCGTCAGCTTTGGAGATGTGATGAACTTCTTGAACAGTAATCGTCGTCTGTTTGTATACTGTATAGCATACTGTGTCGTTGATGACGATACCCTGATATCGGGCAAAGTGCCATACATTGAGAAAGATGGACTTCCAGGATTCACATCCGGCGATCAAATCATTCACGTCGGCGATCGAGTCGACCGAGATCAAATCATTGTCATCAACGAGTGCAACAAATGGTTAGAACAACAGTCGACCGTTTACCGTATGAATTCACTTAGGTTTAGAAAGCTAAAAGTCGTATGTGTGTGCGTGTGCGTGCGTGTGTGTGTGTGTGCATAATAATTATATGTGTAACGTTTCTTCAGGTATCGTCTTACGGGGCTAAGCAATGTAAGCATGTCGACTAATTATAACTGTTAAAAATAGTGAGCATTTGCCATATCAAAACTTCCTCAGTTCCTGACGATATTATATCCGCGTGCCAGTTGATTAGTGTTTATGTAATTAGTAATTTCGCGCCGCTAATTAAGCGCCCTGGCCATTTAGTAGGCTAGCTCTGAGAACTACATGTATACTTTGGACAGAATATTCATACGCTGCAATGATTTAGTAATATTGGTAAGGCTAAGGCTAAGCAATAGGCCTAATGGTTGTCTTTGCTAATTTTTTTAAAATTTTGGCTGCCGTTTAATAAGGTTTGAGTAAGTATCTGCTGGATAGTAAGCTTATTTCTGTTAGGCCGCACAGCTGCTTTTCAATGAAGATCGTAAAATGTGGACATCTTTGCTTTACTCTTTTTTTAGTCGTTGCACGGAGACGAACAACTTCAAGTGCTACGTGAGTAACGTTTAATATAATACTGAATCTTTTCGGAGTTTAATATAATACTGAATCTTTTCGGAGTTTAATATAATACTGAATCTTTTCGGAGTGCGGTCGTAGGTTACTTTATGGATGCATCAGTCGGGAGAGAGTCTAGCACGTAGTTTATAAACATCATAGTTTTTCAATTAAAACTTTAAAAATTACTGTTTTCAATGAGAATTTAACTATTAATACGAATATAATATTATGCCTAATAAATGATCACCAATAATTGAAGTAACTTTTTCAGGTGGAAGAAGGTAGACACAGTGTGAAGTTATGGGCGACTAATTGAAATATTGGTTTAAAAATACTGTGGCTTGTTCCCTAACGGATTCTTTCAGTAGGCTACTTTATACATGTATCTTATACGATATTACTGACGACAAAAACAGCTCATGACGAACGTAGGCCTTTAGGGCGCGTTGTAGCGGTACTGTTTCTTGGTTAGATTGGGTGAGTTAAATACTGATAAATTATTGCGAATGCATTGATTAGCACAATATCTGACTACAGTTGTGAGCTCTCTCTCCCTTGGATTGAATGTCAGTAATTTGACCATTTAACCAATATCTATTCTAAGTCACTAGCTGGGATACATGTTGGTCCCCGGATTGCTGCTTGGGGAATGTGGGAAGTAGGCTAAGCGTTGGCCTATGCTTACACAGAATGCCTGATTTCATTGGGTTATTACGATTTGTTTCTTCCAGGATCTTCCCACTCCAGAGGTTTCCGACAGCGATCAATGTCAAAGTTATGCATGTTATTCTGGCGATGTAGATCATTGGAATAAAACTGAAAGTTGTGATTGCGATTTGGTGAGTGACATTTTTAAAAAATTGCAGTTGGTTTCTGAAAATCACAGCTGGTTTCTAAAGATTACAATTGGTTTCTAAAAATCACAATAATTGGTTTCTATAACCCACAATTGGTTTCTAAAACTCACAATTGGTTTCTAAAAATCACAGTTGCTTTCTAAAATCACAGTTGCTTTCTAAAACTTACAGTTGTTTTTTTTATATCTATTTGAGACACCACCAGAATATAATTATTATAGATATTGTTTGATAGTCTATAATAATGCGTCGATATTGATGAGGATCTCAGTTATTTTTCTTGATTTTCAGAACCGTAGCCTAGTATTCATGTACTTACTCATTCATAAATGACATCTAAAATACATCTTGCCTTCAATGATTCAAATACGATGTGAATTCTTCCTAGCTCAGGCTAAAACAGCAACAATAAATATCAGGTGTTGACAAGTTTATTAAAGACTCATTAAGTGCAACAGGTGATAAGACTATTAATGCTGCCGCCAGTGAAACGATCAGGTTAACTTAAATTACGATTTTTCTTTTTCTGTCTCCAGGCCCTTTTGGTTGCATTATCGTATCCCAAATGCTGCACCTGCGGAGGTAAGTGTGTTTTCATTCACATTAGTTTTAGTTCAGTGATTATAATATTGACCACAAACGAAATTACCAATTAGGCCTAATAAGCTGGCATTATGAGCGACATCTAGGTAAAATGACGTAATAGTGACGACACTCAATCAAAGTTCAAGGTCAATCACTAGGCCAAGATTATTAGGCCAATAGGCCAAGCTAATTGCGTAATCGTAATTACCTTGGCGCAGTGGTGCAGCGGTGGCGTCGTTGCCTCGGAGCCGGAAGGTTCGAGGTTCGAATCCACCTCAAGTCGCCGCGTAGCGACCTTGAGCAAGTCCTTCACTCGCAATTGCTTGGGCGCTTCGGCGTGAAACTCCGCTGCAGTGTCCGCGCTGTAGTCGGGAGCGCTTCTGATCTTTAATGAGCGCTATAGAAATGGAGAAATAAATAAATATATAAGTAAATAATAAATAATCAGGTCATGGTAATGTCGCTAAGTTTGTTGTTTGAAGTCAGCAACCGAGCTCTCTAGCCTACGTAGGCCTACCTCACGCCTCTGAATCGGTTGACATCGAGTGCTAAGTGACCCAACCTTTTAAGGCATGAGTCCGTGAAGTCAATGTCACGTGTCGACAAGTGCAAGCCAGCAATTAATTTTACTTTGTAACATTCGTTACACTAATGACCTCTTTTGTATGCCATTCAACGCTGCAAAGCCTAACGCTAACGCTTGAGTGAAAAGTCAGTACTGTTGTACCTCATGCAATAATACAATGTATAACGCAAAATGTGTATTGTATAGCCTACGCTCAAGTATAAAGTGTTAGTCCGTTATTTTTTTATTTTGTAGAAATTGGCCCCACTACTACTCCCATCCCAGGTATCGATGGATCGTGTCAATAGTAACGTCTTTCATTTAACAATAGAACCGAATCACTTTGCTGTGTTTGAGAAACGACAAATAGCCTTAAAGCATCAGTGGCAATTGATTTTTTTGTAAGCACAGCAAAGTTACTGTCGATCACAGCAACATTACTATGAAATTTCAAACCGATTTCTTTTATTTGAATAAATTTTTCGCATTATGTTGGAAGAATTTGCAAGTGCGAAATGAACCGGAAACAAATTCAAATGAACAGCTAAGCATTTCCACAGATTTCAATGGTCTGTCTCAGTTATATAGTTTACATTAGTTTCACGCTCTTTTATTTTGGAAAGTGGGCTATGGATGGCTTCGAGACCTATAATTATGTTTGATGGGATAATCTTTAGGTTGAATTGGACTGATATCGTTTCTCGAGTGTTTATTAATTTTGTGTGTGTTGCTTTCGTTTTCAGGTCAAACAACATCACCTATAAACACTATAAGTACGGTTTTTCACTTGAACATTCACGCTTATTATGCAAATATTTATCGATTAAAATGCCATGTGTTGTATGTAGAAACAGTTGCCACTACGTTTCATAAAGCGCGATAAAACAGGAAATTCTATCCGAATTATGGATTTCTACCGCGCCGCTTAGATTTTAGCCTAATCAGAGAGGATCCCATGAAAACAGAAACGTTGGAAGTGAACTGGCAGATCAGTAGTGCCGCAGACAAGAATAATGATAACAGCACGTGTAGTAAGATGAAGGTAGTTCCAAACCAAAGCTGTGATCTAATACTTAGCTCTCTCTCGGTCACTACGCCGCGGCTTTCTTCGATCCACTCACCGTCTTATCTTCTTTGTTCCTCGCTTGAGTACGGTCATGGCTCAATCTGGATCCTTTATCTCCACACTAGACTCACCAGTGCACACTACACAGTCCTGTTCCTCTATGTGGAATAGACTTCCTCCGTCATTTTTTTCATCACAGTCTCTGGTAGTCTTTTCTGATCTTTCTCTCGCCCCAAATGCTGCCTTTTTTCTCGGGGTCACCCGCACGGGGAACACTTCTTACAGGAGCGCTTTACAAATCTTCAATCTTCAATATTCCCGCACCGGGAGCACTTCTCACAGAAGCGCTGAATCTAGAATCTTCAAGTGCAATAAAAAAAACACAGTGCAATAGAATACAGCACAATACAGTACTGTACAATCAAATACCAAGCACAAACAGATGCATAGACATAATGCTGAGCTGTGGCAGTATGAGAACAAGATATTTGAAGGTAATAATGGTGTAAAGAAACTATTCTGCATGATTACAGTCTATTATATTCAAAAAGTATATATGATAATATAGACCTAAGAATTAATTGTTTTCATGTTACTTTTCAGGGCCCACAACAGCGACTGGCGGCACAACGGCAGGTAGGCCTACGACATAGTTTTACTATGAATTTAAAGTGGCATGATTAACCGCTGTCTGTCTGCACGACCTTTGCGTCCTCTTCGTTCTGCTGACCGCCTTGATTTATTTATACCTCGGCCACAAACCTAATTAACCCAGCATAGGACCTTTGTTAGTGTGAAAATCACCTTCCCCTTGCAATTCTTTGCAGGATTTTTATGGGGAATTCACCTGTGTCTCTTCGCTGCTTGAATACCGTTCTCTTGTCATGGACCTGTCACGCTGAAAACGCTTCTGATTAGCTCTGCCGTGTTCATATTATAGTATGTTAAAGTAGATTAGATTAAAATAATAGTCTATGTAATAATATTAAGAGGTTAGAATATATTGGTTTTGTTTAACTGAAGGTTCTTCTGTGGGTTTAGCCTATTACGTTGCTTATTGGTTGTCACATAATATGAAACTTGTCGTGTTATGAATACTTCTAGTCTTAGGCTACAACTAATTAAACACACACAGAAACAATTGCTTCTATTACTAATCTAATAATAATAGCCTATTAGATATATAAATATTATGATCTAACCTACTCCATTAATGTGTTTTGTTGCAGCTCCAACTCGAACTCCTCGTAAGTCTAAACTATTCATTGAAAAAGTTTTACATTTGTAGTTGATAGCACTGTTTTGAAGTGAAGTATTAGCCTACTTAGTTTAGTTGTTTCACTGTACTGTACATAATATTTTTCTCGTCGGTAGGCTTTTCTCTTCTATTTTATTTTCAACTCATACGCAACTTGCTGTGTTGTGCATAACCGAATAATACAGTTTATTACATGTACGCTGAACAAACTGCTACAATAAAAAGGGTGGAATAAAGCACTAAGTGTCATTGTTAATAATGGATCTTAGTGCTTTATTCCACCCGTGTATTCTTATTAATTACATAATTTTCGTTTCAGGTCCTACTCGACCTACTACATCACCTCGTAAGTTCAAACCAGTTTTTGTCAGGCGATCGATTTTTATAGCAGTCGTTTGCAATGTTTGGAAGTGAGACTTTTTTAGTTTTGTGCATTCAATAGGCCTACTCTCATTCGTGTGTTTTCATTGTTTATAAATCATATTGTCAAGGAACACTTGTAATTTACGACTTGCTGTATGCCCTTAAGCCATTCCTTGATAGTCTTTAATTAATAATTAGTAGTAGTCAATTGCACAGTTCGGAAGTTACGTGTAGGTCTACTTAACTGCAGCCTTATCACTCGACATTATTTTCTTGTCGGCATTTTCTCTTTCTTTTGTCAAGTCTTTTTCACCAGCTATGCGCCGATGCTGCTCAAGCGTATACCCAATGCTCTGACAGTGGTTTATCAAAATTTAATGTGCCATGCTAAGGATAAGCCGGTTTGCTGGTTAGCCTTCAGCCGCCTCCTACCTAATGCTATCAAAACTCAATTCATCTGAATGGATGGACGTAGACGGCTGACAAATGTTGATCGTTGTTCCGTGGCTAAAGCTGTGTCCAACAATGTCAAGGACAAATAAACGCAGTATTAGTACTGTTGTGACATTGTGGATTTTGTCACGCCATTGTGACGAATATGGAATTCCACTTTAAGACAGTAGATTATTTGAGGCCCATTATGTGTGACGTGTGACTAATTATTTTGATTGAATTTTCTGTACAGTTGTCTGCACCATGACCACCGACACGCCACCTGGTGTGCCAGTATGGGTTGAAAGAGACAACAAGACAGGACCAACTGAGGGCGATAAGATCATCTATCCTGGGGATCCAGTGGGCCCGGATGAGAAAGTCCAGTTGGGAAACTGCCAGGAATGGTATTGTCACATTCAACGATATCTTGAAACAGTATTCACTTATCATTAATGCTTGTCTGCATTGCATACAAATAAGGCGCATGTTGCCTGCATAATACTACATACATAGATCATTATTATGCATGCATACGTAGCCTAGATGCAATTATATTAGCCAAAAGTAAGTGAAGAAAGTTTTATACGCTTAATGGAAATTCATGTCTACAAAATTAGCCAGATTTTATCAATGAATTTCAGACAGAAGAGAAGATTATAATCACTATTAGTGAGCCCACCAACTGTTTTTTGACCATCACATAACATAAAATTCTTACTTTTTGGCCAAAATATTTGCAAAATGCCATCGAGGAGTACTTTTTTGCCCCCCCTCTGTATGTAGGCCTACTTGTTTTTCCCGCTCGCAGACTACTATCAGGTAACGCCACGGCTTCTCCGTGACTGACCCTGCGACCTAGAATGGGTTCCCTACATTTCTTAGTCAAATGCCTATGATTGGTCTCTCTCTGTCTCATTTATCACAGTTCTTAAGACCGTGGTTGGTTTGGGAACGCTCCTGAGCAGTTAACTTTGAAGAGGCGTTATATCAAATTGGTGTGATAAAGCAAATATATTGAATTGATTTTCAGCATTTGATGTTAGTTAATGCATGTAATTTTACTATTTTTGTAGCATTTGTGTGCCTGGCAAACCCCTCGGTTGCTATGTAAGTATTGACAAGTTATGTGTGATAAGCGTTAAAGAATGTTAACAATTTTATCAGTTGACTTTCACTCATCCAACAAGTTAGCAATTTAAAAACATTTCCTCTCTTGAGCAGCGCACTTAGCCTGTACATGTTTGATTGAGATGTTTGTCAACGATGTTACCATAATTTTGCTTATCTATGACAGTGTTTGGAACTATGTCCTAGGTCAGATTTGCATAATCAGAATGCGATCGGATGACCAAGTCTCAAACGTATGCAGCAGGCCTATTATAATTCGTTTGAATGTGCACTTGTTATAGCACCCCTTCAAGTTCTCTACTCAGAGGTGCTCCCGAATGCATCGCGGACACTGCATCGGAGTTTCACGCCGAAGCGCTGAGCAATTGCGAGTGAAGGACTTGCCCAAGGTCCCTGAGGGGCAACTTCAGGTGGATTCGAACCAGCAACCATCCGGATGCAAGGCAACGAACATACCTACTACACCACTGCACCCGCCCCGCATTATAATATTATTAGCAGCCGATAAATCTTACAATGAGTGACCTAACAAAATTAATGATCAGTTATTAGTTCTCCGCTCAAGAATGGCGAATGTCATCCATGTAGCCTAAATTAAATGTCAAACGTGATTATAAAGTCTTGTTTCTTAGTGGTTTCCTCAGCTTGAATCTGTTAAAAAGGTCTATCGCTCTTGCACTTAAAGAATGCATAACACGCCTGTTTTAGACAATCGTCGCAGGTAACGCATTGTTGTGTCCTGTTTGGCAATTTTTTTCGTATAAGAGCCGTGAATAGCCTATTATACTTCGGGATAATATTTGTTGAATGTCTTGTTTTAGGATTAAATATGATACCTATCGTCTGTTAAGTTCGAACCTATTCCTCAAAAAACCAATGCATTTATTATTTTCAGACCATTCCAAATACTTGGATTTCGCCGGAAGATCCGTGTATTACTGAATCGTGCCTTGGAACTCCAATCAACAATTCGGCATCTTGCAAGTGCCCTGAAGTGCGTAGCCTATACTCTTGAAAATCTACTATTAGGAAACATAGTTTAAGCATTAGTTTCATTTAGGCCTATTTATTTTATCATGACAGTCAAGCAGATAATAGGGCTTATACAACACAATCGATGTGCACAAGACGTGACCACAGTGAGAGAAAAAAAAGTACAACACCAGGCATGGGCGGATCCAGGGGGCAATCCGGCCATGGCCTCCCCCATTTAAAACTGCCATGGGACGTGGCCCCCCATTTGGTCTGAAATTAGCAATACGAATATGGGTGTAATAGTATATTGCCCCCCCTATTCTGAAAAAATGTATGGGACGTGGCCCCCCATTCGGTTTTGAAGTGGAGGACTAAAAAAAATTTTTAAGAGGTCATAAACTTTTTTGGCGGATGAAAAGTTCTTTTTTCTCAGCCAAAGACCGATGACTATTTTTTGATCGACCAACAACGAAATTTCGAAAACAATTACCCTGTCCTATCCCAAGATCTAAGATTTTGGCCCTCCCCCCTTGGAACAGTTCTGGATCCGCCACTGACACCAGGTGTCCCAATCATCGGCTGGAAAATGACATAATTTATTATCTGCAAGACGTTCCGACTAGACGACATCAGCTATTAATTTTTGGCAGGGAAAATAGGTAAAAAGGTCAACAGTTTTTTTGGCCAAAGATCATCTACATTTTTTAGAGCCTAGGCCAAAAATCCCCCCTTGGAATTTTTTTTTATCCGCCTCTGTCCTGTGATTTCATTATCCCGGGAAGTAGTGAATTTATCACTGGTAATGACCTGGAAAATCTACTGGGAATAAAAAAGGGCATGATATGTGACGCTTACTTGATGCAGTAGATTTTCTTTGTAGTTTTTATGTTCAAATTAAATTATATCTGTAATGAAATTAATAACGTCTCTTCTTGACGTTACGTGTTACACAGGGAAGCAATGTAATACCGGCGCAACCTAATGAATGTTGTGGATGCGACCCTCCGACAGGTAAGCTTATTCGTTGTCTTGCTTTCAACATCCAGTTACGTACGCCTAGATCTACTAATTCAACGCAAAATATCTTCATTTAAAATAGTCTTCGAACAACGAAAAACATTAATAAACCCGAAGTATTTCGGAGAGTCATCATCATGATTGTGGATTGTGCTTTTCTCTGTTTTAGACACCTGTACAGTTGATGATGATGATTTATCTGCCTACGAAACTGCATGGACGGAAAACAACCCAGATGTGCAGCCGGGTGATGAGCTAAGTCCAGGAGATATACTTCACGTCAGCGAGTGCAAAGAATGGTAAGATATTGAAACATTGCGATTCGAGTGCAAACGTTTGTCCGAGGAGAGTCAATGGCTAAGGCCATCTCAATGTCTTGTAATGTCATCTTTACTTTTTGTGTTTGAACATGAATGAATTAATGAATCATGTAACTCGATTTCACATGGAAGCAACTAATTTAGGCATTCGTGCACAGAGGAGCAAATGGGCCGACGCAAAGAGACATGAGGTTCCGTCAACAGGTTCACCCTGGCCTCTTCAACAATGAATCAAATCGTGCCGTTTTAAAGCGTCATGTAGTAGGCCATCATGGCGTCTTTGCAAGTTGAAACCTGCCGACGGACAGATAACGTAAAGAAAGGAGAAAAAATAATCATGAAACTCGGTCAATTAATGGATGCGTTTCCTTTGTGGTACTCCGCGAGGAACCGTATTAGGACACTCTTGGTGGATGGTTGCATATTATGAAATTCTCTACCTTATTCGTTTAGCGTTGTCAATTCCTTAATGTCATTCCAGTCTCAATTTTACAATCAACGACGAGCTACATTGGTTTCCATTCGTTTTTGCTACATAATCATCTTTTAAAGTGTTATGGCTATTTCGTTTGACTTATTTTCACTCTAAATTCTAAAACCCACGTCCAATTCTATGATCTGGTAACATAACCGACTGGTGTCTTGTGCATTATGATAAAGGCGCTTAATCTGCCATTTGACTAAATTAGATAAGATTTTATGCTTAAAGTTATACTTATTTGAGAAAGCTATATCTGTTGGTAAAGTGTGGTCACTTGTACATAGATTTTCTATGTTACTTACAGCCAGTGTACATCGACTGGCTCGTTAAGCTGCTATGTAAGTACAATCTACACCGATTTTTAATAGAACTAAGTGACGTTGCTGGTTGCCTTTATCAGTAATATAGCAGTAGTAGTGGTAATAATAATAATAATAATAATAATAATAATAATAATAATAATAATAATAATAATCTTATATAATAATAGTAATAACAGTAAACTAAAATTTCTCGGGAAATGCCGGGTACCACAGCTCATTCGCTATAAAATTGATTATAAATTTATTACGTTTTGAATGGCGTCTGAAGTTAATGATGAATCTAGTCTTATCTAATAACATATTTAGGCCTAATTAAATTTGGCATCCAATTAATTCTGGGAATTCGTATCTGCAGTGCATAGACATTGACTATGATAATTAAGATGAGTTAACTCATCATATACCATATAATGTGTTTCTCGCAGTAATGTTGAAGATAAACTGTTGTAGACAATGTTTTGCAAAGGAATTCTTGTATGTTATTGCAGGAAGTGAAGACACCATTGTATTCACCCGATGAGTGCATAATTGTAACGTGTACAGCAACATATGAGCGTGACCACTTCTACAAAGAGAGCTCTTGCAATTGTCGACAGGTCATTAAAGTTCACATCATAAACTTTCTCGCCTACAGTTTCAAACTTATTTCTGTAAAATTGATTAATGCGTAATTATCTTAAAGAAAGAAAAAATCAAAACTAGACTGACGTAAAAAGATGTCAAAATATGAGCCTGCTGTAATTCGGCTACTCTTACACTGTATAACAGTGTATAATTATGGCCTGCTGATGTACATGTAGACATATAATATCTGGGCGTCACACTAGTGTGCTAGTCGTCAAGTGTCATAATTGATAGTAGGTCTACTTTGACTTTTTACTGAGTATAATATCTCTCCTGATTCGTTCCTGTTACTACCAACTAAGACGACTTCGGAAAATAATTAGGATATCGTTGTCCTCCAAGGTGTTTCAAACCATGCTACATGCCCCTTGCCTATAATAGGCCTACTGCAGGCAAGTACCATGCTGATAGTTACAATAGTCAATTTGTGAGGAGATAATATCCTCGTGAATTGACTATTGTAACTTCTTACTAATAATTGGATTTCCCAAGGTTTGCCCGTCACCTGCGCAGTGCACAATCTGCTGCTAGACTTATCGCACGAGTTCCTCGACACTTAGGCCTACGCGTTTCCACATGTACATAATTTATGACCTTCACTACTAACTAGTCTCGGCGCAAATCAAATCGACCTACAAGGCCTTGTCACATAAATATCTCTGTGAAATGATAGACGAGGAGTTCTCTGCACGACTTTCACTGCAAGACCTTCTTCGTTCTGCTGATGAACGCCTTGCTGTATTTGCTCCTCGGTGACGAGTCTCGTTAACCCAGCATCGGGCTCTTGTAATTGTGGATAGCCTACCACATTGCGGAATGACCTTCCACCTGCAACTCGTGGCAGGATTCTGATAGGGAATTGACCTGCATCTCTTCACTGCTTGAAGAACTTTCTCTTTTTCACGGGCCTGTCACGCTGAGAACGCTTCTGAATGATTCTGGTGTGAGAAACGCTTTTAAAATTATTCATATCAAATTACATTACAAGCTAGATGTCTACACGACAACATAAAGGAACTACTAACTGGTTTTATTTACTATGTGATCGAGTAATTTCGACAAAATAATTGCAAAAATCGGACATGATCATTAAAATTTATGAACTTTGGCCTCCGTTACGTTAACTGACACGTATTTTATTTGTAGGACGAAAAATTGGTGATTTTACCTGCTCCAGTTTGCTGCCAATGTCTTCCAAGTAATTACTTTCTTATTGATTCATCAGAAAATATGGTTAAAGCAGAATGACGATACCATACGATACATATAAAAATCATATTATGATTTTCTCTCGCCACTTGACTTCAAAATCTCTGTAAAAAGAAGTAGGCTCTTCGTTAACCAGGATAGACGTAGGTTATTATTTCCGCATTATTATGTCATTATTTCGAACGTTTGCTTTTAGACCTAATGCTCAATAAGAGATTCGTTATGTTTGGAACTTGAATTTTGACTTGGTCTTCGGGCAACGTAACGTATGCTGAAACTTGACGATTGACGATAGAAGTTGCTAAAAACTTGATGATAAAAGTTTAAAGAATGTAGCCTATACAAAGTCCGTGTGTGTTACATTGCCGTTGCCTTAACTGAATAATTGTCTTCAGGCTTAGCCTAATCATGCCTTCGCGCATTTGCCTCATGCTCACTAGTCATTATCGATTATTTCGTTTGCTTTCAGTATCACCACCAACGCAACCACCGACAGGTAGCTATTACGAAATTTTCTTACATAGGCAGAGAAGTTGATGTGTACTATGATTGTGTGCTTCTTCAATGCCCATGCTAATCGATTTTCTAAGCCGAGCAGTGTAAAGTATTCATTTCATGCATGCACAAGAATCATAAATCTGCTTTGTCTTCATTCAAGCGTGCGGACGTTGTCTGGGGATTTCACCCGATCAACTCTTTAAGAATCACCGATGATAAAAATTCATAATCACTATTTTGTCCATGGCAAGTTTTTTTCGGAAGCCTTAGATCTACCAGTCGAGTCTTTCGTAGGCCTAACTAGACGATTTGCAGTGTTTACAAGTGAGATTTAGTTAATGCTCAATGTTTTCAATGCAGGGTCTACATTACTTCGTGGATTTGCGTCTTTCATTAGCCTAATTGTTAAGTTGTAGACAAATTGCTGTGTACTAAATAACAATAAATTATGCAAATTATTCGGCGTGCACAGAAGCAACTGTTACTTTGAAATGTTTTGTTGCAGTTACACCTGGAACTACTAAACCTTCTCGTAAGTCCAAACTAATCATTGGCTGTAAAACAGTCCTTCATTAATGGTCGATTCCACTGTTTGGAATTAATGTTTATGTATTCCCTAGTCCTTGTTTTTTCGCTCTACATTTCTCAACTCGTACGCAGCAGGCTATTTTTAAATAAGCCTAATAAATAGAAGCCTACAGTTTATTTGATATACACAGAAATAACTGCTGCTACTACATTTGTTTTGTTGCAGGTCCACCTAAGTCTACATCGTCAGGGCCACCAAGTAATTACAAATTATTCTTTTATAGTTCAGCAGTGTTTCATCTATGGTAGATTCAATCATGTGATTTTATTTAGTTTTATTTTTTCGCAATGAATTCCTCGGTGAATTTTGTTGTCAATTTGTGCACAACTTGCCAAATAATCCTAACTACGCAAGCTCAGTCACAATCCTAATGTTCAAGTTTCTAGAGCGCCACTAAAAAGCCAAACGCGGGGCATTAACTTATTCACGAGCGCTGCGTCAAGTCAGAAGAGGGGTCCGAGGGCGGTCGTAGTTCGGTTACCAAAAGAATCCGAGGCACCTGCGTAACCGTTAAGGTTGGTGGCGTTTATGTGGAGAATTTCAAAGTGGAAGATCCGATGAGACGGGACAAGTGACCTGACGAGTTGAGACTTTAGTTTCGAATGGAAAGCCCGAGGAGTAGGCCTAATGCATAGAGGATCTAAGGAAGGTGATGGCGGGTAGGCCTATCCGGGAATAATGGAGGTGGAACGAAAGAGAGCGGAATTTAGGAAGCAGATTATTGCAGAGGCGAGGGCTTTCCTTTATATGGGTGGAATCCTGGCCCCTAGCATACGGACAACTCCTGGATTTCAAGCCCTAGGACCTAGAATGGGCGGACTACCCGTTGCTCTCCGTCTGGTGCTTATAGGTTGCACCACTGTGTTCATTACGAACTTAGAAACAGTATTGTCTTAGCTAGCCGTGTTTTGGCGTGTAGTTTACCTTGAATTGGCGCTTTATGAAAGTCCTTACTAAGATAATTTTAAGCGGTATTCGTCCAAGAACTGCTACTATCGCCTGTATTTTGATGTTGCACCTCCTCCTGGGTCTATTGCACCTTCTGGTAAGTCTTGACCATGCTTTTTAATAATAGAAACGGTTTTTCATTATTATTTATTTTCTTATTTTCATTAGTAGACGATTCACCCGTTAGGAAATGACATCTATTAAATTCTAGTTTTGATATTTTCACTGTATGCATTCTTTCGATGATTTACGTTGTCGAGAAATTGTCGAGTAGCACACAACTTATTCTGCACTTAAAACTCTAATAATGCAGGAAATGGGATAAAATTAGCCTATAAGCTTATAGAAGAAATGCATCTATCATTATTAATTAGTACACAACTCGTCGCGTTCTCTATTAAAACTAATTAAACCGATTTTTCGACATGCACTAAGCAACTGACACTATGAAATGTCTTTTTTGCAGCTTATCCTGGAACTACTAGACCTCCTTGTAAGTGCAAACTATTCCTTAGCAATCTTTCAGTAGTCAGATTTATTTAGTTTCAATGATTTCATTCTATATAATTATCTTGTCAATATTCTCCTTTACTATTTGTCAACTCGTTGTTGGTGCTTAGGCCTAATGTTTTCACCGTCCAATCTTTAATCGGTCTGCGTTATTTTTATTATAATTATAAGGAAGTAGGCTACACAACTTGTTGTGTTCTGTGCAAAACTAATTCTACAGATCCAACTGGATCAGCAGATCCATGTAAGTAAGTAACGAAACGAAAGTCCAATGTATTCCGTGTTTTTTGTCATTAGGAGTCGATGGCAGGCTACTGTTTGGAAGTGAGATTTGCATTGTTTAGGCCTAATGCTTTCCATGAGAGGTTTACGTTATCTGTTTATTGTCAAAATTAATAGTAACCACTTTTTCAGCTCATTACGGAAATAATTATACAGGTTATTCGATGCAATTGCCAACAACTAATACTATTACTCGTGTTTGTTGCAGATCCTACTGGCTCTACGAGTCCCCCTCGTAAGTTAATTATATGAAAATAATATACACTGTTGGTTAAATGACTTGTGCTATTGAAAAAACACTAAGCTTATAATAGGTCTACAGTAGCCTACTTTTTCAATAGCACGATCCATTTTTTATATTAAAGCAGTCGCATGTTACTGAACATTTCTTGTGGATTTATAGGTTTACAGAGATTTTAATCATTTATAGCAATTCGCGATAATTTATCAGATGGTTTGATTCGTGCGCTAAGGGCTTTTGAAAAATTTGACTATTTAGCGAGGATTTATAAATTAATATTTCTTACAAGTGCATGTCACGTTTCGAATTCTATAAAAGCAAACACTGTTCGGTTTTAGTTGATGCCATGCTTATTAGCGCAGAATTTTATTGGATTTTCATTAATGTTTCATTTGAAATAAAATACACATTTCGGTTAATCTGGGTATAAGAGATTGAACCTCTTCTTTCACCAGAGTGCTGCGCATGCGTGCCAGGTAAAAGGAGAATTCACCACTGCTGCTCTCTCCGCGTCCGGCTTTTAAACAATAAATTCTTAATTTGCAAATAATATTATTATTAAGCATTGTCGCGGCAAATATTGGTGAATATTGATATCTACTTCAAGAGAGTGCATTGTTTTTTAGTTCTGGACGTGAGATTAATTCGATATAATGATTTTCTGTACAGTTGTCTGCACCATGACCACCGACACCCCGCCTGGTGTACCAGTATGGGTTGAAAAAGACAACAAAACAGGTCCAACTGAGGGCGATAGGATCATCTATCCTGGGGACCCAGTGGACCCAGATGAGAAAGTCCAGTTGGGAAACTGCAAAGAATGGTATTGCCGCGTTCCTTGATATCTAAACACAGTATTATTGGTTATCATTTTAATGATTAGCCTACCAGCTTGAATGCATAGGATGACCGTTCTGCCAACTGAGTTGAGTCTTCAAAATCACGACTAGATTGCATCTATATGTCTTAAAGTGGTTGAATAACACTTTCCAAATCCAAACCAATGTTTATAAAACATCGAGCATTTCTTGTGAGTGTTCAATAAGGTACATGTAGCTATCCTATTGTAGATTATTTTTCCGGAAATTGGGATAATAGGCCTAATACTAAGAACAAAAAATAATGATCTGTGGCTTGTTATAGGCTAGCAATGCGCTAACTTTTTGAAATTATAATTGTATGGTCAATATATTTTGTTTTTAAATGGATTTGGTGCATTTTAGATTAGTAATTTTGTTACCTATTTTCAGCATCTGTGTGCCTGGCAAACCTCTCAGTTGCTACGTAAGTTAAGACAACCTTTTTACGACTAACCTAATGCTTTTTTGATGCAACACGTTGTTTTAATTATGCTGCAATTCACAAAGTATTGATATTGAAGTAATAGAACGTTAACTCTGCGACTTTTTAGGTGGGCTTACATGTATTTGACAGTATTTCCAATGCAATTTTACCTTTCAGTGAGCAGTTTATGGACTTTAAAATAATTATTGGTTCGCTTCATTGTGTATTAAAGCCTACAGTTTTCGTTCTTCGTCGTTTAGTCCGCTCAATTGCACATTGCACAGCTCTCTTGAATTGTGGAAGACTTTAATGAACATAAAGAATATTGATCAGAAAGACATTTTTTTTGTGCCCCATCGCTTTCACATCGACGATTATTCTGTAGAAAGCTGAGAGCCTGAGACATTATGGTGAACACTCGATGATGGTAAGGTACAGAGACGAAGTAGATGGTAAATATAAGAATGAATGCGCCGTTGGCTTCTTGTGGCCTGCATTACGTACTCATCCTACAGTAAGCATCCAGATGTTTACATTGTAGTGTTGAATCATTGCTCATACCGTGATTCAGTAACATTTCGTGCGTATGATTACAATAGCACATTCAAATGTTCTACTGTTTCACTGTGGTCAGTTTTCTTTGTTTAGAAGTTGTGGTTAGGGTTTGTCATATTCCCATGTTTTGTGATAATGCCGAGTATGTTGACTGATGGGATGCATTTTGTAGAATGCCAAAGATTTTATCTGACATCTATTGAATCCTTTAAAGCGTCTGCTTGGTTCTTGTTTCAGCCTCATGAGACCAATGCGTTTGCTATTTTCAGGATATTCAAAATACTTGGCCTTCGCCTGAAAATCCTTGCATTCAACTTTCGTGCATTGGAGATCCAGTCAACAAGTCAGCATCTTGCAACTGCCCTGAAGTAAGTATATACCTAGACAGTTATTTCTAAGATCAAAGTTTATCGAAACACAACGCGAAAGGACTTACTTTTATTGGTCAAATCAAATAATTTCTCTGAAAAAAAAGAACTTAGACGTACACAAAAGAACACCATGCATATTTTAAACCAACAGGTTACAGGCCTATATGTATGCCTATAGCCTATGTAGCGATGTAATGGCATATTACGTTCAGATGAAAAGGGGACCCTCTAGATGGAATCTTCTTCTTTATCCGTGGGCTGACAGCCCGTAGGTGTCCACTGCGCACTTGACTACTCTTCTCCATAATTCTCTGTCTTGTGCCCGATGTGTCAGTTCCTGTGCATTCATCCCACACCATTCTTCACTGTCCTGCAACGATTCTTTACATGGTCTTCCTCTTCTCCCCGATCCCTCCATGATTCCCGTCAAACTTTGAATCACCTGAGCAGAAGTCTATAATGATCAGTATTGCCTAGTGACACCTTACCTTAAACCTTAGTCCTTCCCGTGCAGATCTGCACATCGGGCAACGCATTTTCCACTCCACTTTATCCATCGCCACCTCAACAGCATCGATCCATGTCATCTCCAGACGCTGCAGATCCTCTCGCACAGTCTCCATCCAGGTCTTCCTTAGTCTCCCTCTACCACGACTCCTCTCCAGTGCCCAGATCATTGCTTGTTTTGCTCTTCTATCATGTTCCATTCTTGCTACGTGTCCCATCCACTTAGTCGCCTAATCGTCATGTCTCCCCATAAGAGCTTTAAGTCAGTTTAAGTTGCGATCAATTGAGAGTTGTAATGCTTTCCATCTAACGCGCTTCAAATTCGTTAGTTTTCAACGTTCCTGGTGTTAATCTCCAGTCTCTCATATCCTGTATTTTCTCTGATGCTTTTATTTGTTATCGTATTAACTCTGCGTGGGATGTGTAGTATTCGCATCAGCCATCTATGAAGCGCCGCCTCTAGTCGTTTCCCATTTGCCACCGTCATTGGCCACGTCTCAGTCCCATACAGTAGTAGTGTGCCCAACACTTTTATAATACTGGCTTATAAAGAAATTCAATTGATACTAAAGAGAGAAACGGTAAAACAGTTTCACTGTTGGCAAAACGTCACACTCAAGGGTAAGTAACCAAAAATAGGTTTGATTTAGGTCTAATGCTAGACGAAACCCAAAAATGCATCACTGAAGCAAGCCGAAATTATTTTCGCATACGTCTGAAAAAGCAACGCTGCACTAGGTCTACATTTAGATCTAATTTAATCGGGATCGATTCGTAAAACAATTAAAAGTAATTGGTGCCACAGATTCAGGATGTTGTTAATAATCGCTTTTGGAAAATATTCAAACTAATTTGAATAGGCTTAGCCTACATTATGATACAGTGATAAAAAATATTTGTATTGACAGCTTGATCAATATGAAACGTCATGCCTCATGCTTCTAAATTTCCTATTCTTGAGGTATTACATGTAGACTATTTTACAAAACAATCAGCGCTTCTACACAGTTGAATATATTTACAGGTTAGTTTTGAAACTGTATGAAATACCTTATCTTCCGCATCCATCACTGATGAACTTGTCTATAACACAATATTATAGGCCTGTAAGTTTCGACACCTACACGTTCAGTTTTTTACTATATTCATTATTCAACTGTTAGGAGGTGCTGATTGATATTAATGATAGCAGAATATAATTTCCAGCAAACCGATCAAACAAACAAGATGTCTACAACATGGCGAGAGGACGCTTAACAGTCACGTGACCAACATAGAGGGATCGTTCGATAACTAATAGCCTACTGTCGCTTTTCCAACACCCCCACTCGACAGTACCCCCATCTAACATTAGTTATCAATTATCAAGGCACAAGCCAATCTTATCTCTTAAGTTACACAGCTTGTCCCTTGTTAGTGGTTTGGTCATAATGTCTGCAAGCATTTGGTCACTAGGGCAATACTCCAAGTTAATTATCCCACGAAACTGTAAATCTCGAAGATGATGATGTCGAACATCTATGTGCTTGGTTCTTGCACTGATCTTCTCGTTGCTTGCAATCTTGATGCATCCTTGGTTGTCCTCATACAGAGTCGTTGATTCAATGCACGGTATATGTAGATCAGATAACAACTGTCTCAACCAAACCAATTCTTGACTTGCCAAAGAAGCAGCAATATATTCTGCTTCTGTAGATGACAGAGCTACGGATATTTGCTTTTTCGATATCCATGAAATTACTCCTTCTCCGAGCTTAAACAGGTATCCACTGGTTGACTTGCGATCCGATCTGTCGCCTGCCCAATCTGCATCAACATACCCAATCAGTTTCAGATCTCCAACAGCTTCAAGCTTTAACTTCCAGTTAATTGTTTCCTTGAGATATCTGATAACTCTTTTTACTGCAGTCCAATCACACTGACGTGGTGAATTGACTTTCCGACATAGAATAGAAACTGCGGCTGCAATATCTGGTCTTGTTGTAGTAGCTATGTACAACAATGCCCCCACTGCTTGTCGATATTGTTCATTTGAGCTGAGCAAATTCTCTTCTCCTGTTATATTTAAATAGTCCACATGCATTGGTGTTGCACATCCATTTGCATTAGTTAAACCAAATTCAGAAAGAACTTCTTGAATTTTATTGATTTCAGAAATCAAGTAATTGCCTTGTTTGTCCTTTTCAATTTGAATTCCCAGGTATAAACTGACTTCACCCAAATCCTTGATTTCAAATTGCTGACTTAACATGTTTGCTGTTTTCTTGATCATCTCTGCATTTCCACAGATCAACAGATCATCAACATATAACAATATGTAAACAATCACGTTGTTGCACTTCTTTGTATACAGACACAGATCAGCTTCACTCTGCTGGAATCCATCTGATTTCAAAATAGAGTCTATTTTCTGATTCCAACTTCTGGCTGATTGTTTAAGTTCATAAATGTCTGTTTTGATATCAAAATGATTCACTTTCAAATTCTTTGATGCAGCAACTGTCAACAATGTTCTTAAAGTTGTATGTCTGGCCACTGGTGGGAACGTATCTTCACAGTCCTCACCAAATTTCTGTGCATCTTCTTGTAACATCTTCATCTCATTCCATGATGAAGGTTCCTTTGTGATATCATTTTGAACCATTAATGATAGTCTTTCTGCTGGTATGCCTTTGTTACTTCGGGTAGATCTTCTAGGTTGACTGATATTTTCATCTGTTATTTCAGCGTCAGCTGTTTCAGTTTTGTCATCTTCATTGACTTGATTAAAATTTTCTGTAGGCATCTGTGTTTTGACTTCATTTTCATATTTAACTGGCTCTGATTTCAATTCTGTTTTCTCTGGATTTATAATTACTTCTGTAATTGTCATTCCATCTGATTCATGTTCATCAAATGTTACACTGCGACTGATTATGATTCTGTTTGAATCTTTCAACAGCAACCTGTATCCTTTTGATTGTTCACTGTATCCTACTAGGATTGCTTCGATTGCTCGATCATCGAATTTAGTTCTTTTCTCTTTTGGAATGTATGCAAATGCCTTGCATCCAAATATTCTGATATGTGAAAGATCTGGCTTTTCTTCATTCCACAATTCAAAAGGTGTTTTATCTGTAGCCTTCGTTGGCAGTCTGTTTTGCAAGTACACCGCTGTCATAACTGCTTCTCCCCAGTACTTCAGCGGTAGTGCTGCATCGAGTAGCATACATTTTGCCATTTCGATTATTGATCGATTCTTTCTTTCAGCTACTCCATTTTGAGATGGTGAGTATGGTACACTCGTTTGAAGTTGAATTCCTTCCTGCTTCAGATAGTTTCTCAGCTTATTTCCAGTGTATTCACCACCGTTGTCCGATCTTAGGATTTTCGGTTTTCTTTGAAACTTATTACTGACTTCTGCAATGAATTCTTGAAATTTCCCGAATACTTCATCCTTCCTTTGAATAAGATAGCATTTTGTATATCGTGAAAAATCATCGATAAATGTCACAAGATATTTGCTTCCTCCTGATGACATTGTTTTCATTGGACCACAAACATCACTGTGGATCAAGTCCAACGGATGTTTTGTGCGATGTGTACTGGCTTCAGGATATGGTTTCTGTGTGGCTTTTCCTTTAATGCAATGTTCACATTTCACCTTTACATTACATTCTTTGATTTGAATTCCTGTGGCAATTCCTTGCTTGTTAATATCTTTAACAGCGTTTGGATCTCTATGCCCTAAACGTCTGTGCCACACATGAATACAATTTTCATGTTTAGTTTCGAACTTGGCCATGTTTGCAACTTCAGGAATATTCTTACATGACAACTTGTATAAATTGTTTTCAGATTTCCCGACAGCCAACAACTTTCCATTGTATTTTATCGAACACTGGTTACCTGAAAATTGAATTTCCTTTCCTTTGCTTGCCAGTTGCTTTACTGATAACAAACTTCCTGTTAATCCTTGTGAATATAAAACATTTGTGACTTTAATTCTATTCACTGTACCATTGTCTAAAATGCATTCCAGAAAACCATTTCCAATTCCATCTGCAATTAGACATGTTCCATTAGCAATGTAAATTTTGTCAGACTTCGTTTGGTCCAGTTCTTCAAAGAAATTCAGATTGTTTGTCATATGGGTTGTGGCTCCGGAGTCTATAAACCAGTCACTTGTTCTCTGACCAATGCCAATTGTAAAACTGCTGTGATTAGTGTCATCGTTGCCTAGATCACTCAATCTTTCTGTTACGACATTTTTCGCTTTGTGTTTTAACTTTGGCGGTTTATTTTCTTGCTCCATTCTTGCCTTCCATACTCTACAATCCACTTTTAAATGACCTTGCTTTTTGCACACAAAACAACTTCTTGTTTCTCTGTCTTTATGCTGATTACCATGACGATAGTTAGTGCGATTGCTGGGTCTCGTATTGCTTGAGTACATTGCTGATTCATCTTTTGCTTCTGTTGAATCATTTTCTGAATCTTTCTTGCGCTTGTATGCATCAACAAGCTTGTTCTTAACATATTCTAGAGTAAGCTCATCTTCCTCTCTGGCTTCTAAAGCTGTTATCAATGTTTCGTACTCATCTGGTAGACCACAGAGCAATAGAGTCGCCACCTGTTGATTAGTAACTTCTTCACCAACACCACGCAATTGCTCAACGAGTTGCAAGGCTGCACTTATGTATTCCTGCATGTTCTGATTATTCTGTAGCTTTATCTTGTATAGCTTTTTACGCAGATACATCTTACTGCTCAGATTAGATCTTTCATGCACCTTTTGTAGCTCCCGCCACATTTCTCTTGCACTGTTACAATTGCAAATGTGTATTAACTGATTATCTTCAACTGATAATGATATCGTGCATTGCGCCTTCTCGTTCTTTCTCTGCCAACCGTCTGGAACTGGGTCAGGTGTGTCGTCATTCACAACTGTCCATAAATCGTCTTTAATTAATAACATTTTTACCTTGAATTTCCAGACTTGGTAATTGCTGTTGTTTAACTTTGTTATCGAGAACCTTGTTTCGTTTGATTCCGCCATTTTATTCTTCTTCTTTGACTAGCTGACTCACGCGACTTGTTAGCGATTTTTACCAACGCTCGAACATAGGTTTACTATCGAAAAGTTCCGATTATTTTTAAACCTACAAAGTCGCAGTTCCGAGTCACTGTCTTATTTCTAAACTTTTAAGCATTACTTGGTAACTGGCCGGTAGCTGGGCCCATAACCTGATAGCAGAATATAATTTCCAGCAAACCGATCAAACAAACAAGATGTCTACAACATGGCGAGAGGACGCTTAACAGTCACGTGACCAACATAGAGGGATCGTTCGATAACTAATAGCCTACTGTCGCTTTTCCAACAATTAATAGGCCTACTATAACTGGTAACTAAAAAATCTAATCGGACGCAAGAGACAGAATAATTTTTGCGCTTTCTCGACGCACACTTCAGATATTTCTGTGTATCGTCGATGGTGTATGTATATGTAACAAAGTATCTCTAACACGTTTCGTACTCTACAGGGAAGCGAATTGATATTGGCACCACCTGAAGACTGCTGTGGATGCAAAGGCGTGCCTCCAGCAGGTATTCGTCTTCTTTTCTTCAACATGCAGTTACGCTTTTTTGGCTACTAGTTCATCATGAAATTACTTGATTTATAGCCTAACTATTGAAAGGGCTCTGAAATTGTTAACCGTTGTCATTAACCATAATTATGTCATTTGCAACTAACCACTCAACTTCCAATCACATTCATATAATAAGACTTTCTATAGTGCTTTTTTAGCGAAACTACCCAGAAGCGCTCTGGAATCTATCTTGGCAAACAATACAGTTTTTAGTTGTATAAAATGCTTCAGTAAGAGCCCTCAGGGAGTAGACGTAACTCCTGTAGGAGCCCATTTCAGACCACTGAGCCCACCACGTAATGGCTCAACTCTGCATAGTTGCAGTTCGTGCGAATGGAACCAAAAACATTCCATTCTGTGCAAAACACCATCGTCCAGACCACAATTAGTGTTATGATTAGCACAATTAGTGGTTACGATTAGCACAATTAGTGGTTATGATTAGCACAATTAGTGTAATGATTAGCACAATCAGTGTTATGATTAGCACAATTAGTGTTATGATTAGCACAATTAGTGTTATGATTAGCACAATTAGTGTTATGATTAGCACAATTAGTGGTTATGATTAGCACAATTAGTGGTTATGATTACCACAATTAGTGTTATGATTAGCACAATTAGTGTATGATTAGCACAATTAGTGGCTATGATTAGCACAATTAGTGTTATGATTAGCACAATTAGTGTATGATTAGCACAATTAGTGGTTATGATTACCGTAGCACAATTAGTGTTATGATTAGCACAATTAGTGTATGATTAGCACAATTAGTGGTTATGATTACCGTAGCACAATTAGTGGTTATGATTAGCACAATTAGTGGTTATGATTAACACCATCGTCCAGACCCCCATTCTCTTTCCTGATAACAACATTATCATGATACAAAGTGTGAATTCCTCTGCTTTAGAACAGTGCACAGTTACGGAAGATGATTTGAATGCCTATGAGACTGCATATACGGATGACAACCCCAGTGTACAGCCAGGGGATAAAATCAATCCTGGAGATCTACTTCACGTCAGCACGTGCAAAGAATGGTAAGATAATAATTGTTATTTAAACATCATTGGGTTTGAGTTGGAAAACTACCGTAACAAGCACCTCCGAAAACAGCGTGGTTACCATTTAATCCAGTTGAGTTTGTACCAAAAACCCACAGTGTATCACCTTTCAATCAGCGGAACAATGTATTCTAAATTGATGATTGTTTTCTAAGCGAGCAATGTAGTCCCCTATGTCTACAGGCCTATTGATGATTGTCTTACACCGAACAATGTATGCCTATTGATGGTTGTCTTCCAACCGATCAATGTATGCCTATTGATGGCTGTCTTCCAACCGAACAATGTATGCCTATTGATGGTTGGTTGTCTTCCAACCGATCAATGTATGCCTATTGATGACTGTCTTCGACTAATGAGAACGTTGGCTTTCTTTGTGTTTTGTGAAAAACAGCATCGGGTACTTGAATTTTTTCCGTTGATGATCTCATGCTTTCAAATGCTCTGCAAAATTCAGTTTATTCTGTAAATTATTTCATGTCACTGAGACCTTAACAATTAACGTAGAGCTGCGCTGTGACGTTATAGGTCTATTAATTAGATATCAGTGGAACAAATTAGATTAAATTTTCTTCAACTAACTCTTCTAACTCTTTTAAAATATAAATGTTATCTAAAATTTGGTTAATTAAACAGATGTCCTATTTCTTTTTCAGTCGGTGTACATCGAGAGGCATTTTAAGCTGCAACGTAAGTAGGGCCTACAACGAATTGTAATAGTAAAAAATAGATTTATGCGTAACCATGCTGGTTGCCATTAGCAGCATCATCATGTCGACCTTAATTATACAAATTCATGCGACACGAAAATATCATCATCAGTAGACTGAATGAGCTGCCAGTCACTAGAATGACTACATGTAGTCATTCTAGTGTGCGTATGGACGTACAAGATAGTGTGATCCACCAGCCCCCTATTATGTCAATATTTACCTAAGTTCATGTCAAGTTATTTATGTGGGTATAACGTAGCCATTGTACATGTAGCTATGCGTCTGTAGGCACCTTTCGAGCACCATGCTTACATTGCTATGTCGTCAATGCTGTAAAAATTCCTAGCCTCTTTTAATGTAATGAAATTCCATTGAACATTTATACATCGTAACTTCAAGATTACTACACGTAGGCTCTCTCTGTTCAACCCTGTTTGATAACCACTTTCGTTGCGAACGGAATGTTTTGTCTTTTCTTGTCTTTAACCATCCTCGATTCGAGGGTTGGTCGCTTCATGGACACGCCTTCGCCACTTTCTCCTGTCCTCCGTCTCCTTCAGTATCCGCTCGAATGGTAGTTCCGTCTACGAGATGACATTAGTTATCAACCCCAACCTCGGTCTTCCCCTTGCCCTTGATACCGACATCGTACCCTGTATTATTTCCTTTTCCATACAGCCCCCTGTTTTCTCATCAGATGACCGAAGTAAATGAGTTTCCTTCTTTTTATCGAGTTCAATAAGGTTCTTTCTGTTCCTGTTTTCTCCAATACCCATTCGTTTGTTCTTTTTTCTGTCCATTGTACTCTCAAGATCGTTCTTAGGCATTTCATTTCAAAAGCATTTATTCTGTCTTCTTCTCTCTTTCTGATCGTCCAACTTTCACACCCAAATTTCGCCACTGGCCATACCAACGCCTTCATAAGTCTGATCTTGGTAATCATTTTTATATTATGACTTTTTCATAACGTCTTCAACGCTGCCCCTGTGTTGAGTCCTCTTGCTAGTTTTTCTCGTAAATCTTTGCTGCTATCTGCGTCTTCAGTTATCATCGATCCTAGGTAATGAAAGGTGTCTACCTGTTTCAGTTTTTTCCCTCCAATTTCAATATGGCACGTTCTACCTTTTTTTATTCATCACTTTGGTTTTATCCATGTTTATCATCAGGCCTCTCTTCTCTCCTGCTTGATGTAATCGTTCTGTTAGTTCTTGCAACTCCAATTCTGTTCCAGCTAATAGTACTATATCTTAGGTTAGTAATGACCCTGCCTCCTATCCGTATTCCTCCTTGCCATCCCTCCAGTGCTTCCCTCATAACCGTCTCTGCCATGATGTTGAACAAATGAGGTGACATCACGCATCCCTGTCTCACTCCCTTCTTTATTCTGAAACCTCCTGATAGTGTACCTGCAACCTTTACTTTAGCTTGTTGTTTGCAGTATAATTTGTTCAGAATGTAGTAGGCTAAATTAGCCAGCAGAAATATTTCACAGTTAGACTGAGCTGCCAGTAACGTAGGCGACTGAAACACGTTAACACATTGACTAACTAGACGACAGAAACTGATGTAGGCTACAGGATGCCAGGACCAAATTGTGTCGATATTCTCTGAAGGCTTATGAAGAGCACAGATGAATCCAAAATTATCATGCATTGAAATAATTGTCACTTCGACAAACAATGTTGGCCTGTTATTGGGGAATGTTTAATCTAGATGTTTCTGGGGGAGGGAGTTCCCCAGCAATGACATTTTCCTCCAGTAAAATTCGCGAGGTGTTGCGAGATGTTGTATACGCTTACATGTCGCTTCGTACCATTTCGCCCCCCGAAAAAAAGAAATGTGCAACAATTCCCGTGCCCCAGATAAAATGACGGTCCTGTTTAAGTGTATAATATAGGCCTATATACACACAAAAATGGTATGGTTAGATATTTTTCTGAAAATTTGAGAGAGAAACTAAAAATAGTGATGCGTTTTCAAATTAGCAAAAATTGTCCATTTTCCTGAAATTTTGACCGAAAAGCTAAAAGGGTCGTGAAAAATGACCGATCACAATGTCATGGTGTCGTCGGTGGCTCAAACATTTCCACCCAAACAGACGTTTCAATGTATTGCAATGAGATTCTTGAAGGCCTATGTTATTTGTTTGTATGTGCACTTGTTAAAACGCCCCTTCAAGCTCTCTCGCCACTCAGAGGCGCTCCCGAATGCAGAGCGGACACTGCATTGGAGTTTCACGCAGAAGCGCTGAGCAACTGTGAGTGAAGGACTTGCCCAAAGTCCTTACGCGGCGAGGTGGATTCGAACATCGAACCTTCCGGCTCCAAGGCAACGACGCCACCACTACACAACCGCGCCCCACAACTTATTTATTGCAAGAAGTCAAGGGAGAATAGCCCCTCCCCGATAAGGGGGAGTATAATAAAACATGATTCTTAAAAAATATCATATATGATTGCTTCTGAGTGTAGGCCTACACTCTTTAGGAGGCGCTATATAAATGTCTGAAACGAAAATGAATAAAATGAATTTAAAATACAGGCCTAGACTTGTCTGTATCTGATTTTAGACGCGAGAGATGTGTAAAAAATTAATCAGCAATTCGTATTCCACACAGTCTTGCTTACACTATTTTGTTACAGCTAATGTGTTGCAATGAAATTCTTATATGCTATTGCAGGAAGTCAAAGGAGAATTGCCCTCAGACGATCCGTGTGTAATCATCACATGCACCCCGTTTTATGAGACTAGCCCCTTCTTTAAAGCAGAATCCTGCGATTGTGCACAGGTTAGTAAGCTTTTTTTCCATCGCATATTGTAAATTATAGGCCAACGTTTTCAGTTATAGCTCGTAACATTTTTAAATTAACTTCACAAAGCTCTGAACCAGTGACGTAGCATGTGTAAGAAGAAGAATAATATCCGTGTGCCCACGTTGCATCTTCAGTTGCTCGCTGTTGTTGACCTTCCATTGGCAACTTACAGGCCGGTAAAATTTTTAAAGTTTACAAATTTAATTTTGGCCGACGTTGACGGCAGTTTTACTGTAGGCTACTTGATACTGTTTGTTCGTCTTTCAGAGATATCGCTGTTCAAAATTTTATTGTTTTCTCCTTTGTTTAATTTACCTTAATGCATTTCTCACTTCTGACAACGGTTAGCAGTGGTGAACCTGCTTCTGCAACAGTTAATCCCAATTGCTGGGATGCTCGTTTGAATTCTGTAAATTCTACTCAGTCCCTGAAGTAGCCTACAATGTAAGCTCAAAGGTCATTTAGATTTCTGCCAGGGACTTATTTTGAAAAAGATAAAGTTATTAGGCCTATAATAAAAAAAGTAAAAAATACAAAAATAAAAAAAAATGCAAAATTACATGTTACAGCAAAACGTTTCAATCGGATACAGTAAATTTAGCCGCGTAAAGTATTGAACCAAACAATTATTATTTCTAATCGCGTCCTGTGTATTATAGGCCTATAATTGCTCTATCATACACTGAGTATGTTTTTGCTCTAACTTAGCATAGGCAAATGGTTTCGCCTATGATGATGATAGAGCATTTATAAGCTGAAATGTTTCATTCGGTGAAAGTTTGCTGTATCATAGCCAAAAGCAGCCTTGTGATTAGCTACCGATGAGTAATGATAAAGCATTATAATACCGACTAAGTCTAGAATGGAAACAGGTTTTCATGATAGAGCATTTAAATACTGACTTATAACTGATAAACTACCGCTTCAATCAGCTAGCTTTTTTGTCTTGACAATGTGTTAGAGCAAATGCCCCACTGATTAAATTTATACCAAAGACGATTTTTTCAAACATTCATGACAGGGCATTATAATAATTAGGTGGCGATATATATATATATATATATATATATATATATATATATATATATATAATTATATACTAGCTGGGATACCCGGCGATGCCCGGGAATTTTATGTAAATGGCCGTGAAGCTGTGTCGACGGAATGGAAATAGCAACGGTTTGGGGTTTCACGCCCCCACCATGGCCCCCTCCACTGGCTGGACCTGACGGTCTTCTGTATACATGCAAAGTTTCATATCAATAGCTGCAAAACTGCAAAAAAAATGCTCCACCCTCCCCCAAAAATATTTGCCCCCCTAAACAACGCCCTGCTCCACCCGGCCCCTGCGGGGCGAGGTGTGTTGGTTGGTGGCAAGGTGGTCCCGGTGACACCCTATTTAGCTGCAACTTTTCAGGTGAATAGCTGTGAAACTATGGCGATGGTAAAAACAATGTGAAAAATGGAGTTTTGGGCCCCCATTCTCTCTCTGGTGGCAGAGATTCGCCAACTCGTTTTCTGGGAGGACCTGACGGTCCTCTGTTTAAATGCAAAATTTAACATCAATAGCTGAAAAATTTCGCCCCCAAAACATTTCGCCCCCCTAAACAACGCCCTGCCCCGCCCGGCCCCTGCGGGGCGAGCGAGGTGTGTGTTGATTGGGGGGCAAGGTGATCCCGGTGGCATCCTATCTAGCTGCAACGTTTCAGGCAAATAGCTGCGAAACTATGGCGATGGTGTAAAAAATAGGGAAAATGGAGTTTTGTAGCCCCTCCCATTTTTTCCCTGGTGGTAGAGA
The DNA here is from genome assembly GCA_945859605.1 of Lumbricus rubellus. Taxonomy (NCBI): domain Eukaryota; kingdom Metazoa; phylum Annelida; class Clitellata; order Crassiclitellata; family Lumbricidae; genus Lumbricus; species Lumbricus rubellus. The sequence continues at coordinate 38,286,661 of OX243817.1, forward strand.
TTCGCCAACTCGTTTTTTGGGAGGACCTGACGGTCCTCTGTCTAAATGCAAAATTTGACATCAATAGCTGAAAAATTTCCCCCCTAAAAATTTCGCCCCTCCCTAAACAACGCCCTGCCCCGCCTGGCCCCTGCGGGGCGAGCGAGGTGTGTGTTGTTGGGGGGCAATGTGGTCCAGGTGGCATCCTATCTAGCTGCAGCGTTTCAGGTGAATAGCTGTGAAACTATTGCGATGGTGTAAAAATAGGGAAAATGGAGTTTTAGGGTCCCCCCCATTTTCCCCCTGGTGTTAGAGATTCGCCAACTCGTTTTTTGGGAGGACCTGACGGTCTTCTGTCTAAATGCAAAATTTGACATCAATAGCTGAAAATAATTTGCCCCTCTAAATTTCGCCCCTCCCTAAACAACGCCCTGCCCCGCCCGGCCCCTGCGGGGCGAGCGAGGTGTGTGTTGTTGAGGGGCAAGGTGGTCCAGGTGGCATCCTATCTAGCTGCAACGTTTCGGGTGAATAGTTGTGAAACTATGGCGATGGTGTAAAAATAGGGGAAATGGAGTTTTGGGGTCCTCCCATTTTCCCCCTGGTGGTAGAGATTCGCCAACTCGTTTTTTGGGATGACCCGACGGTCCTCTGTCTAAATTCAAAATTTGGCATCAGTAGCTGCAAAACATTTTTTGCCCTCCCCAAAATTCCCCCCATCCTGGCCCTCATGGGATTAGAAATTCGCCAACCCCTGCACTTGCTAAGTTTGATGAATCCCTGTCTAGGTGCAAAATATAAGATCAATAGCTGCGAAACTGTGGGCGTGCATTCTGGACAAATATACATATATACATACATACATATAAATATACATCCTCTCTTATAGATATAGATATATATATATATATATATATATATAACCTTAAATGTTTATGTGATATTTAATTATGTCATCAGGACAGAAGTCTAAACTAGTTTGATGTATCTCAAAAGGTGATCGAGCCATTTCCACATAATTATTATTATCATTATTGCAAAAGTCAAACTTGATCATCAAATGAACGTTGGCGTCCGTTACGTTACCTAGCAGGTATTTTATTTTGTAGGACGAAATATTGGTTGATGATGTTCCTGCTCCGGTTTGCTGCCAATGTCTTCCAAGTAATTTTTCATTATCGCTTGACAAATAATTATGTTGAAGAGAAATAGTTTATGCAGAATCACAATACAACTTTTATCGCAATTTCTAAATCTCGGAAGAAAGGTATTGATTAATCAGGAGAGTTGCAGGCTCCGTCTGGTGGCAAAGAGCCTTGAATGTGCCAGATCGATATTTTAATCTATGAAATATCCACACATTTACATATTGGTCTTGGTGATAACATTGTGCTTGCTCTGTTGTTTCAGCTTCAACAGTGACGCCTACATGGGGCCTTTCAAGTATGCTCACACTTTCTTCGTTCACTTTCCTGATAATAACGCTCTATCAAAATTTCGTGGTTGCACAATACATGTCGCGGGAAATAGCCGGCGTCTACCCCACTATTCTCTCCGTGCCCGTTGAGCTAATCGTCAGGATGGCCGTCCAGCGATCAGCGGGAGTAGGGTCTGTCCAAATATGTCGTGCGTGTCGTTTCAGGGGGGTGGAAACGCAAGTCCGCCTCCGTTGTATATCGAAGGTCTGCAGCTGCTCCAATCGACTCGCCACGCTCAAGAAACCAACGACGATGTTGAAAGAACACAGAGTTTATTATCGTAGCACTACACACGCACAGTTACACAGACTGAAACCGAACTGAACTCTGACTAAACTACGACTGAGCTACGACATCGACTGCCTCCGACTGACCTCTGAAGACTGACTGCACAGAGCAACGGGCTCTCTTATATACAGGCCAACCCCGGGTGGGAAAGCACGCCCGCGGCAGACTTCAAAGAGAAGCCGCCGCCTAAACTAAGAGGCACAAACGAAACCGCCGCCGCGAGGCGGCGAGGCACAAAGCGAAGCGGCGAGGCACAAAGGATACCGAAAGAGGCTCAAACAGATACCGCCGAATGCGTAATACAGGCAGGCCGGCCAAGCGATCAGACATCAAAGAGATGCCGCTAACAGCTACAGCAGACCGGCGGCAAGGCTCAAACGAGAGGCGGTGATGCACAAAGGGACCGCCGACGGCGTAAGTACAGGCAGGTCGGCCAAGCGAACAGACATCAAAGAGCCGCCGCCAAAGGCGTTAGTACAGGCCGATCGGCCAACACACAGACACTTAGGCATACCGACACGGTCATACGAAGAGACATCAGAGAGAGGCCGCCCACGACTACAGCCGGCAAGCGGCGAGGCACAAACGAAAGGCGGTGATGCACAAAGGAAAGCGGCGAGGCACAAAGAGACCGCCGACGGCGTAATTACAGGCAGGTCGGCCAAGCAAACAGACATCAAAGAGCCGCCGCCAAAGGCGTTATAGTCAAGCAGGCCGCAAGCTAAGAGACACATACAGACACGGACAAACAGAGCGACACTAGGACACCGTCCGCGTAAGGGGGCGGAGCTATAAACAGACAGACAGCTGCAATGCCAATCGCTGCACAGAAAGACTAGACGCACATAATCGCGGAGGCGTGGCTACAGATAGATTGACAGACGCAAGGCTGAGCGCTGTACAGGCGGCTTGACATACACGTGCCACACAAGAACAAAAGGGCCCCAGCTTACCCGCGAGCGAACCCAATTTCGCCACATACACATAAACCATAAAACTGCTTAGTTCACATTCAAGCGTGCGGGCAGTGTGGGGTAGGGGGATTTCACCCGATGAACTCTGTAGAAATCACCGAGACTGAATAACTATTGGTGCATTGCAATTTTTGCGTTAACCTTGCCTGTCGAGTCTTTCGTAACTAGTAGATTGCAGTGTTCGGAAGTGAGATTTAGTTAGTGAACAATGTTTCCAGTGTAGACTGTAGAGTCTACATTACTACGTGGATTTGCCTCTTCCACTAAATGTTAAGTTGTAGACAACTTGCTGTGTTCTAATTAAAAATAAATCATTCAAATGACTCTGCTGTCAGAAGACCACTGAACGATAGGCTACATAGACGTGTGAAGTACGTTTGTAAATGATATGTTAAGGTCATTTCGTCATGATGGATTGGCAACAAATCAAATATTTACGCTGTTCTTGTTGTTTTTTAGGTGGGACAACAACCCCACCGTACGGAGGTATGGCCCAATTTTCTTCATATGATGGCTCTTAAAAATGAAAGTGTGAATTTGCAATCACTCACCTTTCAAGTTGTTAGGTTTTTGAATTATAAGTGTAGAAAACATGTTGTGTGAACTCGCAGAACCGACAGCTTCCCACGGTCATTGCAGAAGAGCAACCGGTCTGCTGATCTTTTTCGACCTGTTTCTCTGACCTAACAAACCACAGATAATGTATGTCAACAAAGATCAGACCCGAATGCGATGGGGCGTAAATATTAAGAGCGCCAAACAACAGCAACTCGGAAGATGTACTACTGGAAAACATGAAACCAGTGAAGGCATAGTTAGGTAGCAAAATAATCCAGTATCACCTTAGGTGCTCAGGTACAGAATTTTAACACTTTCTGTGATCACAAGCAGGAATCAAATCATCAACCAGTCAGGCTGTGCTAGCCTAGACTCTGACCCATCATAATGTTCCTACAGAAGAGCGGACACATTACCATCCTTTCTGTGCTTACCGCGAAGGTCCAGCTCCAAAGAGGGCACGGTTAAACATGACGTCCCGCAGACACTTTCTTTGCTCGACAGAACCAACGTATCATTCAGAGATGCAACCGTGATAATAATTATTGTCCGCAAAGTTTCGTGTCGCCTTGGGCATATTGTCACTTATTTGAATATCAAAAGTCCAATTCTTCGTGCCAGCGCTAACCACAGCATAAGCTTAGGCCTACAGCCTGAAATCAGAGTTCACTGCAACTGTACCTTTGACAGCACATTGGGGTGGGAAGCCAAAGGACGATCCAACTTGCTCATAGCATATTGACCTTCTTTCAATTCTTATATCAAATGCTGGATAACGGATACTATATCAAATGTGTTTTGTTGTATTTGCAGGTGTAACAACCACTAGACCTCGTGAGTCAAAATCATTCCTTGATTATGAAACGATCTTTCATTAATTGTCGAGTTCACTGTTTAGAATTGATATTTATGTGGTCTTAGATTTAGGCCTACTATTCTCAACTGGTACGCAACTTGCAGTGTTATGCCGTCGTCGTCGTCGTCGTGCCCATCCTCATTGCTGCGGATCGGGGATCAGAGTCGACGACGTCATCCTCCTCCATTGCTCTCTGTTCCTCGCGGTCCTCACGCAGTCCACCATCGCCATCCCCGTCCACTCCTCCACGGCATCCATCCATCTTTTTCTCGGCCTTCCTCGGGCCCTTTTCCCATCCACATAGCCCTGATATTTGAATGTCGGCAGCTTGTCTGCTCGGATCATATGTCCGAAGTAGTTCAGCTTCCTTGCTCTCACCACCTCCAGCAGGCGCCGTTCCGGTTGTATCTCTTCCAGTATAGATTCATTTGTTCTAAATTCTCTCCAGCTGACTCTCAGCATCTTTCTATAATTATGTTGTCATCTCAAATGCTGATATTCTCCTTTTGTCTTCCACCCTTAGCGTCCAAGTTTCACAGCCATACAGCGCCACTGGCCACACCAATGACCCCATAAGCCTTAGCTTCAACCTTCTTCCAATTGCTCTATCCTTCCACAGCGCAGTCAAAGACCCCATGGCTGTTCGCGCCATCCCCAGTCTTGCTCTTATTTCCTTGCCTCCATCTCCACTCTCCTCCACTATGGCTCCTAGGTATCGGAACGACTCCACCTGCTCCAAGGTTCCTCCATTACATGTGATCACTATCTTCTCTCGATTTCTGCTTACTACCATGACTTTTGTTTTCTTGATATTCATTTCCAGCCCATATTTCTTAGATGTTTCATTCACTCTGTCCATTAGTTGCTGGAGCGCTTCCTTTGATGTAGCGACGAGTACGATATCGTCCGCGTATCTCAAGTTGTTTATTGTCCGTCCGCTTACCGTTACTCCGATCCAGCTAAGCAAATCCGCAGACTCTCTCATCACCTTCTCTGAGTACCCGTTGAATGACAATGGTGATATCAGGCAGCCTTGCCTCACCCCCTTCCCAATCCTAAACCATTCTGTGGTTTCCTTGTCTATGCGGACCGCTGCCTGCTGGTTGTCGTACAGGCTTTTGAACACCTTCACTACTTGGCTGTCCACTCCCATTTCTTTTAGCACTGTCCAAAGTTTCCCATGCTTCACCGAGTCAAAAGCTTTCTTATAGTCTATGAAGGCTATATAGAGAGGCGTTTGATGTTCTCTTGCTTTCTCAATGATGATTCGTAGATTGAAAATCTGATCTCTTGTGCCCACTCCCTTCCTGAATCCCATCTGTACGTCTGATAGCTCCTCATCCGCCACCTTCTGCATCCTGCCAAGCAGAACTCTGAGCATTATTTTGCTGGCATGGCTGATCAGGGCAATAGTTCTGTGCTCCTCACATTTTGTTGTTCCCTTAACTTTCGGAATCGCAACGAAGATTGACTTAATCCAGTCCTCAGGCCATTCCTCCGTTTCCAGTATCTTGTTGCATAGCTTGCAGAAAACCGCAGCAATCTGCTCGCTATCCACCTTCCATAATTCCGCCGGCAGTTCGTCGATTCCCGTTGCCTTTCCTTTTGGCAGCCTCCTGATTGCATTTCTGACTTCATCCACCAGTATCGGCGCTGTCCTCTCTCCGCTCCCCACTTCATCCCCCTCCATTTGTTCCCTCTCTTCTTCATCCTCCTCCCTGTCCCTGTATAGCTCTTCTGTATACTGTCTCCATCTCGTTTTTATGCTCTCCATGTCCGACAGTAACCTTCCTTCTTCATCTGCAATATTCCTTTGTTTAGGCATCACGTTTTGCCGGAGTTTCTTTATCACATCAAAAGCCACTTTTGTGTTTCCTCTATTCATGCCATCTTCAATGTCCTCGCATTGCTTCTTCAACCATTCTTTTCTATCCATCCTGATATTTCTTTGTACTTCACTTTTTGCTTCTGCATACGCTCTCTTGCCTTCTTCATTTCTATCCTTCTCCGGTTTCAGATTTCTTCTTGTCTCTATCAACTTCAAGGTTTCCGTTGTCATCCATGGCTTGTTTTTTCTTTTCTTTCTCCTCCCCAACCATTTCTCTGCGATGTTTTTCGTTTTTACTTTGATATCCTCCCACAGTTCATTTGGATCTTTCTCTTCCTCACAACCCAGGAGAGTCTCAAAGCTGTTGCTCACCTCCACTGTGTAGCCTTCCTTAACGTCATTGTCCTGCAATTTGTCCAGATCATATACAATTCGGTTATCTGTTCTCCCATGTTTCCTAAATCTCAGTTTTAGCTCCGCTTCCACCAGGTTGTGGTCCGATCCACAGTCCGCCCCAGGGTACGATCTCGAATTTAGTACGCATTTCCTGAATCTTTTTGAGAGCATAATATAGTCAATTTGGTTTCTCGTATGCCCATCCGGCGAATTCCATGTGTACATTCTTCTCTCATGATGTTTAAACATGGTGTTTGCAATCACCAGCTTATTTTCCAGGCAGAAGTTTACCACTCTCTCTCCGTTTTCATTCATGTCTCCAAGTCCGAAACGTCCTCCCACCTCCTCCTCCAGATTTCCTCCAACCTTGGCATTGTAATCGCCCATTACTAATAATATATCTTTTTTCTGCGTCCTTTTGATTTCCTGCTCCAGCTGTAGATAGAATCCATCCTTTGTTTCTTCCGGCGCAGTAGACGTCGGTGCATATATCTGGTACAAGGAGATGTTGACGGGCGTTGATCTCATTTTGACATAGATGATCCTGTCTGATATTGCACGATATTCCATCAGGCTGTTTTTGACCTCCTTAGAGAGTATGATGGCCACTCCTCTCTCGTGTTTGTCGGCACCAGAATATATCACCAGCTCCTCCGTTTCACTGGTGAAACATCCGCTTCCCGTCCATCTGGCCTCTACCACCCCCATTATCTCAACTCTTCCTCTTCTCATTTCTCCAATGACATTTGCCAATTTCCCGGCTTGGTACAGTGTCTGCACGTTCCATGTCGCCACTCTAACGTTGTTGCGCAGGTTCACTCGGCTCCGTAGATTCCGACATACATCCGTCTCAGTCCCTCCATTTGCTGGTTTTAGGCCTGAGTCATCATCACCTGTCAGATCATTTGAAGCCTTGTTCTTCCCTCCTCCAGTAGCACTTAGGGTGGTCAATTTCCTGGAGGGACCAAAACCACCACCCATTGCGTTATTTTGACGTCGTCTTCTCATAATACACACTGGGGTTGTTGTAGTCAGTGGGCCCCAAATCCTCTTCTGACCGCAGTTCAGTTTGACCTGTTTGCCAGTCCCTGCCGTTGATCCACATGGGATTCTTCCGCCATGGCCGTATCTCCACACCGCTGCTGCCCAGTGTTCCTGTTGACGGCAGACTTTAAGCGGTCTGTGTTCGCTTGACATGGTCTCGTCTTTGGGCTTTCCAGGGCACTTTTTAGGGAATGTGAGCGTCACCTCACATTCCACCCTGACCCTGATGAGAGCCACCGCTGTTTGGTCCGGGACTGCTTCTTCGTCAGGCAAGCCTGCTTATTTCGCAGCTGACCATCACTGATGGCTTTCCGCTATCCGCCACCTGCGACCCGTTGTGTAGCAGTTACAGCTCTGCCCACAGAGTGTTATGCACAAACCCGTTATTGGGGTCTTTTGATGTACGCACAATTAACTGCTGCAGACTAAATTATTACACTTGTTTTGTTGAAGGTCCAACAAGATCTACTTCTCTGCCACCAGGTAAGTCCAAACTATTCTTTGCAAGTTAAACAGTGCTTCATTTGTAGTCGTTTCACCGTAAGATTTTTGTTGGCTTTGAGTTGTTTTGCGGTAAATTCCTGCGTAAAACTTCTTTTCCTATTTTGTTGTCAAATAGTAGGCCTACACAACTTGCCAAATAGACCTATTAACGCAAGTTGATAAAGCCGAATCGTAATCGTGATCCTCATTTTTTGCGCCTCCCGAAAATCAAACGCAGGGCAACAGCTTATTCAAAAGCGCTGTGCCTGTGCAGTTAACGAACACATTTGACTCTGCTGTCAGAAGACCATTGATGGATAGACTACAGCGACGCGCAAACTACGTTGGTAACTGATATGTATAGGTCATTTCGTCAAAATAGACTGGCAACAATTCGAATATTTACGTTTTTGCTGTTGTATTTTAGGTTGGACAGGAACCCCACCGTCCGGAGGTATGGCCTAATTTTCTTCATAGGATGGCTCTTAAAAATGAAAGTGTGAATTTGCAATCACTTACCATTTCACGTTGTTAGGTTTTTGAAGAATAAATGTAGAAAAAGTTTGGTGGAAATCTGATAATATTTGGACGTAGCCTTCGACGTCAAAGTTTAGGCAGGTAGACCTATAATAGGCCAATTAAGTAAAAGATGCCACACCGTTCACATTATTAAAGAAGTTCTTGATTGCCTTATCAATTACCTAATTTCAGTCTATGGAAGGAGTAAGGCAGGCGATTACCTTCTATTCATTTTTGTTCATTCATTCATTCATTCCCATAATTTATATAGCGCATTTTCAAAAGACCTACAAATAGGCACTCTCAGCCAAGCAACAGCGGGAAAAGTGAAATAATAAGCGACTTATAATAAGCAAATGAGTTTTACCTGGACATCAATCGCAGATCTAATGCGAATCCATTCCAGATACAAGGACCGACAAGCGAAAAGGCTCAACGCTTCTAATAGAAGTTTCAACTAGCAGAACCGACAGCTTCACACGGTCATTGTAGAAAAGCGAAGGGTATGCTTATCTTTGTCGACTTGTCTCTCTGACCTCACAAATCACAGATACAAGTCAACAAAGATGAGACCCGAATGCGACGGGGCGAAAATAACAACAACGCCAAACAAGAGCAGCAACTCGGAAGATGTACTACTGAAAACCATGAAGCCAGTGAAGATCGAACGTCACAAATATAATCAGAGGCATATTTTTGAAACAAAATGATTTAGTATCACCTCGGGTGCTCAGGTACAGAGTTTGAACACTTTCTGTGAGCGCAAGCAGGAATCAAGTCATCAACTGTGCTGTGCTGTCCTAGACTCTGACCCATCATAATGTTGCTACAGAAGAGAGGACACATTACCATCCTTCCTGTGCTCCAAAGAGGGCACGATTATACATAGTTATAGTCCCGTAGACACCCTCTTTGCTCGACAGAGCCAATGCATCATCCAGGGGTGGAACCGAAATTGTCAGCAAATGTTCGTGTGGCCTTGGGCATATTGTCACTTATTAAATTTCGGTTCCATCCCTGGATGATGCATTGGCTCTGTCGAGCAAATTTTGAATATCAAAAGTCCAATTAACCACAGCATAAGCTTACAGCCTGGAATCAGAGTTCACTGTAACCGTACCTTTGACAGCACATTGTGGTGGGAAGCCAGAGGACGATTCAACTTGCCCATAGCATATTGACCATCTTTCGCCGACTACTTTGATCAGAAGGTCTCTGATGTCAGGTCGGCTACTGACGGCGCGCCGCCGCCGGTGTTTCGTGACATCGCAACGGACGACCGGTTCCTCGCTTTCTCGCCCGTAACGTCCGACATCGTGTGCCGGATGGTCAACGACGCCGTTGACAAATACTCCATGAAGGACCCGATGCCGACGTGGCTGCTCAAGTCCTGCATCGATCTACTCGCTCCATATATCGTGTCGGTCTTCAACTCATCGCTGTCCTCCGGTGCCTTTCCGACGTACTACAAGGACGCCTACGTCACTCCTCGACTGAAGAAACCGACGCTTCCGCCCTGCGAGCTCTCCAGTTACCGACCGATCTCCAACCTGTCATTCCTGTCAAAGCTCCTTGAGCGGGTCGTTAGCATCCAGCTAACCGAGTTCCTGTCGTCGGCTGGCCTTCTTCCAGTTCATCAGTCGGCCTACCGGAAACACCATTCGACCGAGACCGCTCTTCTTAAGGTTGTAACAGACCTTACGGAAGCGATCGATGCGGGCAACCACGCTTTGCTTGGTCTGCTCGATCTCTCGGCCGCCTTCGATACGGTCGACCATGATGTTCTGGTCGAGCGCTTGTCCAGGACGTACGGGATCCGCTCAACCGCGCTTGACTGGCTTCGCTCCTATCTCTTCAATCGCCGACAGACGGTGCTCTTCGACGGGGTCTTCTCAACCATCCGCTCTCTCTTCTGTGGCGTCCCTCAGGGCTCTGTTCTCGGCCCGCTGCTGTTTCTGCTCTACACCGCCGACGTGGGTGAGCTTGCTACAAATCTCGGCCTAGCATCTCATTTCTATGCCGACGACTCCCAGCTCTACACGTGGGGACATCCATCAACTGTCGAGCAGCAGAGGGGAAGAATGGAGCTTGGCATTGAGCGGATTGCCGACTGGATGCGGTCGAATCGACTGCGGCTTAACCTCGAGAAGACCGACTTCCTGTGGTGTGCGACCAGAAGACGGTGTCTCCATCTCGACACCGGCGCGCTGAGTGTCTGTGGGGCCCTGATACGGCCTTCGACTTCCGTGCGCGATCTCGGCGTCCTGCTGGAGTCAGATCTGTCCATGAGGCGCCATATCGCCTGGACGGTAGGTTGTTGCTTCCGGCAGCTCCGTCTCATCAGGAGCTGCATCAAGTCCTTGCCCTTCGAGGCCGCGAGGGCGGCCGTCGCCGCCTTCGTCACTTCCAAGGTGGATCGCTGCAACAGCTTGCTTGCCGGCGCGCCTGCGTGCCTCTTGGACGGACTCCAGTCAGTGCTTAATGCCGCGGCGAGGCTAGTCTGCAACAGGAGAAGTACGACCACGTCACGCCGCTCCTCCGTGATGTCCTCCACTGGCTGCCTGTTCCATCTCGCATCGAATTCAAGCTCTGTTTGCTCGTGTTCAAATCGCTTCACGGAGCTGCGCCCGAGTACCTGCGCGATTGCTGCATAGAGACTCATTCCTCCGCGGCTGGGCTTCGGCTCAGATCATCCGAGAGGTCTGACTTGCGTGTGCGGAGAATGAGAACGTGCTTCGGTGATCGTGCCTTCTCGGTCGCTGGTCCTCGTTGCTGGAACAGTCTTCCTCTCGCTATCCGATCAGCAGGCTCAGTGAACTCTTTTAAAGCCAGGCTAAAATCACACTTGTTCGCTAGGGCTTATCCGGTGTAGCTGGTTTTCTGTAAGGCGCCCTTGTAACGGCATGGCTGTGTTACTGCGCCATATAAATCGTCGTAATTATTATTATTATTATTTCAGTGATTATATCAAATGCTGCGATACGGATACTGTATCAAATGTGTTTTGTTGCATTTGCAGGTGGAACTACTACTAGACCTCGTGAGTCAAAATCATTCCTTGATTATGAAGCGAGCTTTCATTGATTGTCGATTCCTCTGCTTAGAATTGATATTTATGTGGTCTTAAATTTTCACTCTACATTTCGCAACTACATTTCTCAGTGTTATAAACAAACCCGACATTAGATTCTTTTGATGTACGCAGAATTAACTGCTGCTATTACATTTGTTTTGTTAAAGGTCCAACAAGATCTACTTCTCTTCCACCAGGTCAGTTCAAACTATTATTTGCAAGTTAAACAGTGCTTCATTTGTAGTCGTTTCAGCCGGAAGATGTACTACTGAGAGACATGAAGCCAGCGAAGAACGTCACGCATATAAGCAGAGGCATATTTAGGAAGACAAAATGACCCAGTATCACCTCAAACAGTGCGTATAAGAGCGCTCAGGTACAGAATTTTAAACACCTGTGATCACAAGCATGCATCAAAGCATCAACCAGTCAGGTTGTGCTAGCCTAGACTCTGACCCATCATAATATTGCTGCAGAAAAGAGGACACATTATCATCCTTCCTGTGCTTACGGCGAAGGTCGAGCTCCAAAGAGGGCACGGTTGAACATAAAGTCCCTTAGACACTCCCTGTCTCTGCTCCACAGAACCAATGTATCATCCAGAGATGCAACCGTATTTGTCAGCAAATGTTCGTGTCGCCTTGGGCATACTGCCACTTATTTGAATATCAACAGTACAATTCTTCTTCTTGCCAACGCTAACCACAGCATAAAACTTGCAGCCTGAAATCAGAGTTCACTGTAACTGTACCGTTGACAGCATATTGGGGTAGGAAGCCAAATGACGATCCAACTTGCCCATAGCATATTGACCATCTTTCAATTCTTATATCAAGTGCTGGGATACGGATACTAAGCTTATATCATAGCCTACATATTATGTGTTTTGTTGCATTATTTTACAGGTGGAACTACTATACCTCGTGAGTCAAAACTATTGCTTGGTTGTGACGCGATCTTTCATTATTTGTCTATTTCACTGCTTAGAATTGATATTTATGTGGTCTTAAATTTTCCCTCTACATTTCTCAACTGGTACGCAACGTGCAGTATTCTAAATAAAACCGATATTAGTAGGCCTAATAACTTCTTGGCCACCAACTTTCCAACGTATTTTTTGCAAGTTAAACAGTGCTTCATTTGTAGTCGTTTCAACCGTAAGATTTCTTTGTTTTTTAGTTGCTTTGCGGTAAATTCCTCCGTGAAATTTCTTTTGATGTTTTGTTGTCAAATAGTAGGGATACACAACTTGCTAAATAAACCTATGAACGCAAGCTGATCAAGCGGGATCGTAATCGTGATCCCAAATTTGTAGAGCGCCACCCGAAAGTCAAACGCAGGGCAACAGCTTATTCAGACGCGTTGTGCTTGTGGATTTTATGATTCAATTTTACCCTTCTGTTATAAAAGCAATTCAATTCAATTTTCGTTTAATCAACACTTCAGGCCGGCAGAAAGCAGCATGTTACATTTTAACTTATTTTGCAAATGTTTTATGTATGCGTGCAGTTTATAAGCTTTAGAAATAAATATTGGGTTTGAATTAAGATTAATTGATGTGTTTGTTGTAGGGTTTGCGAGGTTTAAGAAATGTTTTTGTATAGAACTCTAGAGATAAAGTTGCAATGATCATTGAAGGATTCGCTATAGAGACGTGTGAGGGACAATGACAATGACAGATATACACAGCGTCGGTTACGACATGGTGATTGTTGCCACGACAAGGTGACAAACATGGAATTCTACTTCAAGACAGTGCATTGTTTTGAGACTTGTACAATGTATGTCCGTGACTGTACTTGTTTTGAATTTTCAGAATTCTGCACCATGACTAACGACATACCACCTGATCAGCCAGTATGGATTGAAAAAGACAACATACCTGGGCCAACTGATGGCGATACGATCATCTATCCTGGGGACCCAGTGGACCCAGATGAGAAAGTCCAGTTGGGATACTGCAAAGAATGGTACTGCCACACTCCCTGATATCTTAGCACACAATTTCTTTACCATTATTGACTGCGAGCATGCATGCACGTTATAAACATGTTGCATGCACACATTACATAGGCCTACTATTATACAGTACTGTGAAAAAGTATGTGGACAGCACAGAAATAGTAGGAAAATATCAATTTTCTTCAGTTATAATGGTTTTTGAAAGTAACTGCTGGAGTTATTTTGTTACAACTATACTCAATTGTTTCGTCAGACACAAAATACGAGTTAACCGACTATATTATACTCCTATTTCCGGTTGAAACGTATAAATATAATGTGTGCGAAATTACAGTATGTTTGTGTGAATTCTGACATTTTAGCATAGAAATGGTTCTAGGGGCCTGGCATACACGCCTATAAAGCGTGTATGTATCGTTGCTTTGCATGAAGAAGGTCTTAGCATTCGTGAAATAGCTGCAGATGGTCATGGAAAGAAGAGTGGTATGGTATACAAATGTGATAAAACGGTATTCTTCCACTGGTCTATGTCCAGGTCTTTCGCTAACAGCTGACTGTGGTGCCCGATAAAGTCCTGTCCACTTCTAAGCAGTGCTTAATGACTACAGGAAAGAAAGCTTAGAATAGTTAATATTAATACCGGAAAGCTTTAATTCTCCCGTTTTGCTTCAGATTGCTAAACGACCAAAGCGCATTATGCGTGCAAACCTACGGCTGATGTTGAAGCGCCGATATTTAAAATGTAGCCTAAAATGTGCAAAAATCCTACAATGTTCAGAGCGTTTCGTCTGTTTAGAGTGCAATGGTTCTAACTCCAATGCTTATAGCCATGGAGTTAGCACCATTGCACTCTAAACAGACTGTTTGTTCGTTCGCTAATTGACTATGGCTGCTATCAGAATGGCAGTGGCTGCAAATATAGTTCATGTTTATAATGTTTTCAAAGTGACTAGTGAGTAGGTATAGGCTATAAATACTTTCAAAGGATTTTGGGCATTTCAACTTAGCAATTTGGTTATTTCCTTGCAGTGTTTGTGAACCTGGAAAACCCATCACTAAGTCTTGCCACGTAAGTATTGACATGTTTTAATGGTAGACCTAAGTGTTGTTTCTCATTTTAATAATTTTATGATTCCAGTAACTGTTATCTTTGATCTTAGCTAGGCCTAACAGCTGAGGAATTGAAAAGTTGTTTCTCTTCTTTGGCACACCTATCTAATGGGCCTCAGACATCCATAGCACGATGTTTGCGACCGATGAATCACGCCAATTAGTGACCCAAGGAAAATGCTCATTTCTAAGTAACTATACGATCACTGCCAGCGGATGTAGGCTATCTGTCGAGCGTGACTATAAAAAGTCTTGTTTCTTCTTGGTTTCTGCTGCTCGATTCTGTCAGTAGCCTAAGGCATAGCATTTGTGCTCTTAAATAGCCTAATATCTGCAATCTGCAGGACACGCTTGTTTTAAGACCTCGCTCGGTTTCGCGTCGACGCGTAGGCCTACAAATTGAAAACGATGAACACTGAACGGTGATGGGATATAATAGATTAAAGTCAGCAGCTGCTTAACGGTGGCCGTTGCATGCCCATACCTTATTTATGATCATCGCGCATGGCTTTGTGTTGTGTCTGAAATATGGTTTGCATTATAATAATTATCAAATTTTATATGACTCACAATTAGCATATTGCAACACTGCCTGTAAGCCTACTGCTTCATTTGTACGCAATTTCTTTTTACAATTATAGTTGTGAATAGCCTATGCTTGGACATAATTTTCGAAGTTCCTTCTTTAGAATGGACCAAAACAGATGCTATCTGGCATCAAATGTCTGTATATGTTTAGGTTTCTCTTCAAAAACTTGTGCATTTGTTAGTTTCAGGCCAATCTACAGACTTGGGTTTCGCCAGAAGATCCGTGCATTATTGAGTCGTGCCTTGGGAATCCAGTCAACAAGTCAGCATCTTGCAAGTGCCCTGAAGTGCGTGTACATAATTCTCTAAAAAGTCTACTGATAGGAAACATCGCTTAAGCGCTAGCTTTATTTAGTCCTTCTTCATTTTCTCATGGCAGTTAGACAGACAAAAGATCTACTGATCATACTGTAATTGTATCACTGATAATTTATTGTAAAATCTTCTCGAAATTAAGACATGATATTTTGCGCTTACTTGATGCCGACGAGTTCCTTGTATGTTCAATTAATAATGTATGTAAAAGTCCATTCACAACGTTATCTTTTGTACAGGGAAGCGATGTGATATTGGCGCCACCTGAAGACTGCTGCGGTTGCTTTCCTGCGATAGGTATTATCTTCTTCAATTCAAATTTTGCAGTTTGTAATAATCTTAATAATCATAATCAAAATCATAATAATATTTATGATAATTATTTATAATAACAACAATAAAGATTTCTGTGGCACCTCACATAACGGTACTCACGTACCGGTACGTCATCATCGCTAAAAAATACTTATTTTTGACACCATTGCCAGCATCGTGCGGATTATGCTTTCCTCTGTTCCAGGAACATGTTCCGTTGACGCTGATGATTTATCTGTCTACGAAACTGCATGGACGGAAAACAACCCAGATGTGCAGCCAGGTTATGAGCTAACTCCTGGAGAAATACTTCACGTCAGTCAGTGCAAAGAATGGTAAGATATTGAAACATTGTAGCCTATTTTACGCCATTCGTTTGCAAACGTTTTTTGAGAGACAGTATCCACGATCCAGAGCCATATCAATGACCTGTGGCGTCAACGTCATTTTTTTATGTTTCATTCTTCCTTGACGTTCCATTGACCCTAAAAACACATTTTGAATTAAGCCCTAAAGCTCGGAAACTTCGGCACGTATGACCAGACGTCCGATGTCTGTTGCACCATAAAACAGACGGATGCTACTGTAACAGTGCTTGATCAATCATCCAATACTTTTATTTATTACCGTAATGAATGAAAAAAATCAATGTCGGCATTCATGTGCGGAGGCGCCACTGGTTTCCATTCGTTTTTGCTACATTATCGTCTTTAAAGTGTTATGGCTATTTCGTTCGATTTATATTCCCTCTGAAACCTACGTCCATTTCTATGATCTAGTAACATAACCAACTGGTGTGTCGTGCATTATGACAAAGGCGCTACATCGGTTATTTGACGAAAGTAGATTTTCTGCTTGAACTTACTCCTTCAGAGAAAGGTAAATCCGCAGGTACATGTATGCCTAAAGTGCAATCACTTATAGAGATTTCTGTCACTTGCAGCCGGTGTACATCGAGTGGTTCGTTAAGCTGCAGTGTAAGTACAATTTTTACATCGTTGCTGCTTGCCTTTATCAGTAAAACACTCAGAATCATCTGGACATCTAGGTCTATTACTGATTGAACGAACGATCAAACAGTCGCTCGCATGTATGTGCATTGTGCACAGATGCATGCACGTTTGTATCAATAGTTGGTAATTGCTCATTTTATCACTTGGCATGCACAGTGCGAATACAATTATCACTATCATTCTGTTGAAAAACTTATTATAGTTTCGGATAGTGTTTGATGCCAATGATGAGTCTAAAGCACAATGCTGTGTATTAAATTTTGCCCCAATACGTTCTCGAATATTATCATCTGCAGTGAAATACGAATACGTTTCGGATCTAGGGCAAAATGAATTAATTCACCAATTAATTATGTATGGTTTATCTTACAGTAATGTTTGAAATAAATTGCTGGAAGTTATGTTTTGCAAAGGAAGTCTTGTCTGTCGTTGCAGGAAGTGAAGACGCAGTTGCCTTCAGACGATCCGTGTATAATTATAACATGTACACCATCGTATGAAACTAGCCCCTTCTACGTATCAGAATCCTGCGTGTGCGAAGAGGTTATTAAAGTTCACTCCATAGGTTTTCTTGCCGACAGTTTTGAAACTTGCATAATTATTTGACATCAAATCTACTAATGAGTGATTAACTGAAAGCAGCTCAGAACCTGTGTCAAAAACGATGCGCCTGTTGACATATTTAAATTAGGGCATTAGCCTTCTCATAGGGGCCTACTCACTAGGGTTCGGTTTCAAATGGTCCTTTCTTGGTAATATTAGGAAATACAATAATTATTATTGTGACCAACAGTCGCAAGTTAAGCCAGTCGTCATTCACTCAAGCTGTTCGTGCTCAACTGATTCGCATGAATATTTTTTCGTTATTTATAGCTTACACAAGTAATATATCCGTTCATGCGTTGAAGGCTAAATCCATCCTTGGTGAAGCTGCACATGGTGACTTTAACTTTTACGAAAAGTGGTTGCGGCTTCTTTTGTTCCGTTCAGTCCCTAACGAAGTTCCAATTAAATTTAGGCATGTCATGTTTCCAATATATAATTAATTGTACAAACTTCTGTTTTAGCTAGATATCTCTATAATTGTGTGGGGTAGCTTTGTATATATATAAAAGCCTGACATGTTTATGTGATATTTAATTATGTCATCAGGACAGAAGTCTAAACTAGTTTGATGTATCTCAAAAGGTGATCGAGCCATTTCCACATAATTATTATTATCATTATTGCAAAAGTCAAACTTGATCATCAAATGACCGTTGGCGTCCGTTACGTTACCTAGCAGGTATTTTATTTTGTAGGACGAAATATTGGTTGATGATGTTCCTGCTCCGGTTTGCTGCCAATGTCTTCCAAGTAATTTTTCATTATCGCTTGACAAATAGGGTAAAGACCCCAAGGGTGAGCAGCCCCCAAATGTGAGCATCCCCCTATATCTCACAAATTCATCATATTCGGTGGTGCCACACTGCGAATATCCATGGTAGTAACCATAAGCACACCAGAAAACGTTTAAATATACTTGGTGGCACTCTTTTCGCAAGATGTAAATTATTTGAAACAAAATGATGCAAATGATCTTATTTTTCATTTTTCGCAAATAATCGATAACTTGGTCGTGTATTTGGCTATGATATAGCTACTGGTATTGTTAGAATCTGTTTAATGTCCACTTTAACAATGAGCGATAATAAGAGAATTTTCTAGTGCCGTTTATTTACAAGAATTTTGTTCTCATACTGACTGCCTGCACCCTAATGTGAGCACCAAAGGAGTACCCCATTGTGAGCATATGGTGCTCATATTACGGCCATCAATTTTACTACATTAGAAGCACTAAAACAGTACCGCAATGTGAGCATCGTGCTCACATTAAGGACATTACTTTTTTACTATATTAGAAGTGACATGAGGTTTAAACTGAGAAATTGAAGCCTACACGTAGCATATTAATTGGCCCAAATCTAGATATGTTTCATTGCTATGCAGTAGTGGCCATATCATTATGGACAAGGTTAAAAAAACTAGTTATTTTCACATTTTGCAGTTATTTTATGCAATCAAAGGACTGAGAACATCATGTGGCATGACATGGCATAGCAAGGCATGGCATGGCAAGGCATGACATGGCATGGCAAGGCATGGCAAGGTATGGCAAGGCATGGCATGGCAAGGCATGGTATGGCATGGCAAGGCATGGCATGGCATGGCAAGGCATGGCATGGTATGGCATGGCATGGCATGGCATGGCAAGGCATGGCATGGCATGGCAAGGCATGACATGGCATGGCAAGGCATGACAAGGCATGGCAAGGCAAGGTATGGCATGGCAAGGCATGATATGGCATGGCAAGGCATTGCATGACATGACATGCCTTGCCGTGCCATGCCATGCCACGCCTTGCCATGCCTTTCCATGCCATGCCATGCCATACCTTGCCTTGCCATGCCATGCCTTGCCTTGCCATACCTTGCCATGCCATACTTTGCCATGCCTTGCCATGCCATATGATGTTATCAGTCTTTTGATTGCGAAATGTGAAAATAACTGGTTTTTTAGCCTTGTCCATAATAATATGGCCACTACAGTAATGCAAGATAGTGCAATATATGTGTGTGCTCACATTTGGGCATGGTACCCCAATGTGAGCACTTTTTTCAAAATTTTATTTTTATTATAAAAAATAGAATTTCAATTATTTGAATTTATAATGGTTATACGTTGTATAGACATATATTGTACCTACCTATTGCAACTATAAGAAGTCTGCTATATTCTATCAGTTTCCTACAATTTCAAAATTTTGTTAAGGTGCTCACCTTTGGGGTCTTTACCCTAATTATGTTGAAGAGAAATAGTTTATGCAGAATCACAATACAACTTTTATCGCATTTTCTAAATCTCGGAAGAAAGGTATTGATTAATCAGGAGAGTTGCAGGCTCCGTCTGGTGGCAAAGAGCCTTGAATGTGCCAGATCGATATTTTAATCTATAAAATATCCACACATTTACATATTGGTCTTGGTGATAACATTGTGCTTGCTCTGTTGTTTCAGCTTCAACAGTGACGCCTACATGGGGCCTTTCAAGTATGCTCACACTTTATTCGTTCACTTTCCTGATAATAACGCTCTATCAAAATTTCGTGGTTGCACAATACACATAAACCATAAAACTGCTTAGATCACATTCAAGCGTGCGGGCAGTGTGGGGTAGGGGATTTCACCCGATGAACTCTGTAGAAATCACCGAGACTGAATAACTATTGGTGCATTGCAATTTTTGCGTTAACCTTGCCTGTCGAGTCTTTCGTAACTAGTAGATTGCAGTGTTCGGAAGTGAGATTTAGTTAGTGAACAATGTTTCCAGTGTAGACTGTAGAGTCTACAGTCCTACGTGGATTTGCCTCTTCCACTAAATGTTAAGTTGTAGACAACTTGCTGTGTTCTAATTAAAAATAAATCATTCAAATGACTCTGCTGTCAGAAGACCACTGAACGATAGGCTACATAGACGTGTGAAGTACGTTTGTAAATGATATGTTAAGGTCATTTCGTCATGATGGATTGGCAACAAATCAAATATTTACGCTGTTCTTGTTGTTTTTTAGGTGGGACAACAACCCCACCGTACGGAGGTATGGCCCAATTTTCTTCATATGATGGCTCTTAAAAATGAAAGTGTGAATTTGCAATCACTCACCTTTCAAGTTGTTAGGTTTTTGAATTATAAGTGTAGAAAACATGTTGTGTGAACTCGCAGAACCGACAGCTTCCCACGGTCATTGCAGAAGAGCAACCGGTCTGCTGATCTTTTTCGACCTGTTTCTCTGACCTAACAAACCACAGATAATGTATGTCAACAAAGATCAGACCCGAATGCGATGGGGCGTAAATATTAAGAGCGCCAAACAACAGCAACTCGGAAGATGTACTACTGGAAAACATGAAACCAGTGAAGGCATAGTTAGGTAGCAAAATAATCCAGTATCACCTTAGGTGCTCAGGTACAGAATTTTAACACTTTCTGTGATCACAAGCAGGAATCAAATCATCAACCAGTCAGGCTGTGCTAGCCTATACTCTGACTCATCATAATGTTCCTACAGAAGGAAGAGCGGACACATTACCATCCTTTCTGTGCTTACCGCGAAGGTCCAGCTCCAAAGAGGGCACGGTTAAACATGACGTCCCGCAGACACTTTCTTTGCTCGACAGAACCAACGTATCATTCAGAGATGCAACCGTGATAATAATTATTGTCCGCAAAGTTTCGTGTCGCCTTGGGCATATTGTCACTTATTTGAATATCAAAAGTCTAATTCTTCTTGCCAGCGCTAACCACAGCATAAGCTTAGGCCTACAGCCTGAAATCAGAGTTCACTGCAACTGTACCTTTGACAGCACATTGGGGTGGGAAGCCAAAGGACGATCCAACTTGCTCATAGCATATTGACCTTCTTTCAATTCTTATATCAAATGCTGGATAACGGATACTATATCAAATGTGTTTTGTTGTATTTGCAGGTGTAACAACCACTAGACCTCGTGAGTCAAAATCATTCCTTGATTATGAAACGATCTTTCATTAATTGTCGAGTTCACTGTTTAGAATTGATATTTATGTGGTCTTAGATTTAGGCCTACTATTCTCAACTGGTACGCAACTTGCAGTGTTATGCACAAACCCGTTATTAGGGTCTTTTGATGTACGCACAATTAACTGCTGCAGACTAAATTATTACACTTGTTTTGTTGAAGGTCCAACAAGATCTACTTCTCTGCCACCAGGTAAGTTCAAACTATTCTTTGCAAGTTAAACAGTGCTTCATTTGTAGTCGTTTCAACCGTAAGATTTTTGTTGACTTTGAGTTGTTTTGCGGTAAATTCCTGCGTAAAACTTCTTTTCCTATTTTGTTGTCAAATAGTAGGCCTACACAACTTGCCAAATAGACCTATTAACGCAAGTTGATAAAGCCGAATCGTAATCGTGATCCTAATTTTTTACGCCTCCCGAAAATCAAACGCAGGGCAACAGCTTATTCAAAAGCGCTCTGCCTGTGCAGTTAACGAACAAATTTGACTCTGCTGTCAGAAGACCATTGATGGATAGACTACAGCGACGCGCAAACTACGTTGGTAACTGATTTGTAGCCTATAGGTCATTTCGTCAAAATAGACTGGCAACAATTCGAATATTTACGTTTTTGCTGTTGTATTTTAGGTTGGACAGGAACCCCACCGTCCGGAGGTATGACCTAATTTTCTTCATAGGATGGCTCTTAAAAATGAAAGTGTGAATTTGCAATCACTTACCATTTCAAGTTGTTAGGTTTTTGAAGAATAAATGTAGAAAAAATTTTGGTGGAAATCTGATAATATTTGGACGTAGCCTTCGACGTCAAAGTTTTGGCACGTAGACCTATAATAGGCCAATTAAGTAAAAGATGCCACACCGTTCACATTATTAAAGAAGTTCTTGATTGCCTTATCAATTACCTAATTTCAGTCTATGGAAGGAGTAAGGCAGGCGATTACCTTCTATTCATTTTTGTTCATTCATTCATTCATTCCCATAATTTATATAGCGCATTTTCAAAAGACCTACAAATAGGCACTCTCAGCCAAGCAACAGCGGGAAAAGTGAAATAATAAGCGACTTATAATAAGCAAACGAGTTTTACCTGGCCATCAATCGCAGATCTAATGCGAATCCATTCCAGATACAAGGACCGACAAGCGAAAAGGCTCAACGCTTCTAATAGAAGTTTCAACTAGCAGAACCTACAGCTTCACACGGTCATTGTAGAAGAGCGAAGGGTATGCTTATCTTTGTCGACTTGTCTCTCTGACCTCACAAACCACAGATACAAGTCAACAAAGATGAGACCCGAATGCGATGGGGCGAAAATAACAACAACGCCAAACAAGAGCAGCAACTCGGAAGATGTACTACTGAAAACCATGAAGCCAGTGAAGAACGTCACAAATATAATCAGAGGCATATTTTTGAAGCAAAATGATTTAGTATCACCTCGGGTGCTCAGGTACAGAGTTTGAACACTTTCTGTGAGCGCAAGCAGGAATCAAGTCATCAACTGTGCTGTGCTGTCCTAGACTCTGACCCATCATAATGTTGCTACAGAAGAGAGGACACATTACCATCCTTCCTGTGCTCCAAAGAGGGCACGATTATACATAGTTATAGTCCCGTAGACACCCTCTTTGCTCGACAGAGCCAATGCATCATCCAGGGGTGGAACCGAAATTGTCAGCAAATTTTCGTGTGGCCTTGGGCATATTGTCACTTATTAAATTTCGGTTCCATCCCTGGATGATGCATTGGCTCTGTCGAGCAAATTTTGAATATCAAAAGTCCAATTAACCACAGCATAAGCTTACAGCCTGGAATCAGAGTTCACTGTAACCGTACCTTTGACAGCACATTGTGGTGGGAAGCCAGAGGACGATTCAACTTGCCCATAGCATATTGACCATCTTTCAGTGATTATATCAAATGCTGCGATACGGATACTGTATCAAATGTGTTTTGTTGCATTTGCAGGTGGAACTACTACTAGACCTCGTGAGTCAAAATCATTCCTTGATTATGAAGCGAGCTTTCATTGATTGTCGATTCCTCTGCTTAGAATTGATATTTATGTGGTCTTAAATTTTCACTCTACATTTCGCAACTACATTTCTCAGTGTTATAAACAAACCCGACATTAGGTTCTTTTGATGTACGCAGAATTAACTGCTGCTATTACATTTGTTTTGTTAAAGGTCCAACAAGATCTACTTCTCTTCCACCAGGTAAGTTCAAACTATTATTTGCAAGTTAAACAGTGCTTCATTTGTAGTCGTTTCAGCCGGAAGATGTACTACTGAGAGACATGAAGCCAGCGAAGAACGTCACGCATATAAGCAGAGGCATATTTAGGAAGACAAAATGACCCAGTATCACCTCAAACAGTGCGTATAAGAGCGCTCAGGTACAGAATTTTAAACACCTGTGAGCACAAGCATGCATCAAAGCATCAACCAGTCAGGTTGTGCTAGCCTAGACTCTGACCCATCATAATATTGCTGCAGAAAAGAGGACACATTATCATCCTTCCTGTGCTTACGGCGAAGGTCGAGCTCCAAAGAGGGCACGGTTGAACATAAAGTCCCTTAGACACTCCCTGTCTCTGCTCCACAGAACCAATGTATCATCCAGAGATGCAACCGTATTTGTCAGCAAATGTTCGTGTCGCCTTGGGCATACTGCCACTTATTTGAATATCAACAGTACAATTCTTCTTCTTGCCAACGCTAACCACAGCATAAAACTTGCAGCCTGAAATCAGAGTTCACTGTAACTGTACCGTTGACAGCATATTGGGGTAGGAAGCCAAATGACGATCCAACTTGCCCATAGCATATTGACCATCTTTCAATTCTTATATCAAGTGCTGGGATACGGATACTAAGCTTATATCATAGCCTACATATTATGTGTTTTGTTGCATTATTTTACAGGTGAAACTACTATACCTCGTGAGTCAAAACTATTGCTTGGTTGGGACGCGATCTTTCATTATTTGTCTATTTCACTGCTTAGAATTGATATTTATGTGGTCTTAAATTTTCCCTCTACATTTCTCAACTGGTACGCAACGTGCAGTATTCTAAATAAAACCGATATTAGTAGGCCTAATAACTTCTTGGCCACCAACTTTCCAACGTATTTTTTGCAAGTTAAACAGTGCTTCATTTGTAGTCTTTCAACCGTAAGATTTCTTTGTTTTTTAGTTGTTTTGCGGTAAATTCCTCCGTGAAATTTCTTTTGATGTTTTGTTGTCAAATAGTAGGGATACACAACTTGCTAAATAAACCTATGAACGCAAGCTGATCAAGCGGGATCGTAATCGTGATCCCAAATTTGTAGAGCGCCACCCGAAAGTCAAACGCAGGGCAACAGCTTATTCAAACGCGTTGTGCTTGTGGAGTTAATGATTCAATTTTACCCTTCTGTTATAAAAGCAATTCAATTCAATTTTCGTTTAATCAACACTTCAGGCCTGCAGAAAGCAGCATGTTACATTTTAACTTATTTTGCAAATGTTTTATGTATGCGTGCAGTTTATAAGCTTTAGAAATAAATATTGGGTTTGAATTAAGATTAATTGATGTGTTTGTTGTAGGGTTTGCGAGGTTTAAGAAATGTTTTTTTATAGAACTCTAGAGATAAAGTTGCAATGATCATTGAAGGATTCGCTATAGAGACGTGTGAGGGACAATGACAATGACAGATATACGCAGCGTCGGTTACGACATGGTGATTGTTGCCACGACAAGGTGACAAACATGGAATTCTACTTCAAGACAGTGCATTAATTGTTTTGAAACATGTACAATGTATGTCCGTGACTGTACTTGTTTTGAATTTTCAGAATTCTGCACCATGACTAACGACATACCACCTGATCAGCCAGTATGGATTGAAAAAGACAACATACCTGGGCCAACTGATGGCGATACGATCATCTATCCTGGGGACCCAGTAGACCCAGATGAGAAAGTCCAGTTGGGATACTGCAAAGAATGGTACTGCCACACTCCCTGATATCTTAGCACACAATTTCTTTACCATTATTGACTGCGAGCATGCATGCACGTTATAAACATGTTGCATGCACACATTACATAGGCCTACTATTATACAATATAGAGTACTGTGAAAAAGTATGTGGACAGCACAGAAATAGTAGGAAAATATCAATTTTCTTCAGTTATAATGGTTTTTGAAAGTAACTGCTGGAGTTATTTTGTTACAACTACACTCAATTGTTTCGTCAGACACAAAATACGAGTTAACCGACTATATTATACTCCTATTTCCGGTTGAAACATATAAATATAATGTGTGCGAAATTACAGTATGTTTGTGTGAATTCTGACATTTTAGCATAGAAATGGTTCTAGGGGCCTGGCATACACGCCTATAAAGCGTGTATGTATCGTTGCTTTGCATGAAGAAGGTCTTAGCATTCGTGAAATAGCTGCAGATGGTCATGGAAAGAAGAGTGGTATGGTATACAAATGTGATAAAACGGTATTCTTCCACTGGTCTATGTCCAGGTCTTTCGCTAACAGCTGACTGTGGTGCCCGATAAAGTCCTGTCCACTTCTAAGCAGTGCTTAATGACTACAGGAAAGAAAGCTTAGAATAGTTAATATTAATACCGGAAAGCTTTAATTCTCCCGTTTTGCTTAAGATTGCTAAACGACCAAAGCGCATTATGCGTGCAAACCTACGGCTGATGTTGAAGCGCCGATATTTAAAATGTAGCCTAAAATGTGCAAAAATCCTACAATGTTCAGAGCGTTTCGTCTGTTTAGAGTGCAATGGTTCTAACTCCAATGCTTATAGCCATGGAGTTAGCACCATTGCACTCTAAACAGACTGTTTGTTCGTTCGCTAATTGACTATGGCTGCTATCAGAATGGCAGTGGCTGCAAATATAGTTCATGTTTATAATGTTTTCAAAGCGACTAGTGAGTAGGTATAGGCTATAAATACTTTCAAAGGATTTTGGGCATTTCAACTTAGCAATTTGGTTATTTCCTTGCAGTGTTTGTGAACCTGGAAAACCCATCACTAAGTCTTGCCACGTAAGTATTGACATGTTTTAATGGTAGACCTAAGTGTTGTTTCTCATTTTAATAATTTTTATGATTCCAGTAACTGTTATCTTTGATCTTAGCTAGGCCTAACAGCTGAGGATTTGAAAAGTTGTTTCTCTTCTTTGGCACACCTATCTAATGGGCCTCAGACCTCCATAGCACGATGTTTGCGACCGATGAATCACGCCAATTAGTGACCCAAGGAAAATGCTCATTTCTAAGTAACTATACGATCACTGCCAGCGGATGTAGGCTATCTGTCGAGCGTGACTATAAAAAGTCTTGTTTCTTCTTGGTTTCTGCTGCTCGATTCTGTCAGTAGCCTAAGGCATAGCATTTGTGCGCTTAAATAGCCTAATATCTGCAATCTGCAGGACACGCTTGTTTTAAGACCTCGCTCGGTTTCGCGTCGACGCGTAGGCCTACAAATTGAAAACGATGAACACTAAACGGTGATGGGATATAATAGATGAAAGTCAGCAGCTGCTTAACGGTGGCCGTTGCATGCCCATACCTTATTTATGATCATCGCGCATGGCTTTGTGTTGTGTCTGAAATATGGTTTGCATTATAATAATTATCAAATTTTATATGACTCACAATTAGCATATTGCAACACTGCCTGTAAGCCTACTGCTTCATTTGTACGCAATTTCTTTTTACAATTATAGTTGTGAATAGCCTATGCTTGGACATAATTTTCGAAGTTCCTGTTTTAGAATGGACCAAAACAGATGCTATCTGGCATCAAATGTCTGTATATGTTTAGGTTTCTCTTCAAAAACTTGTGCATTTGTTAGTTTCAGGCCAATCTACAGACTTGGGTTTCGCCAGAAGATCCGTGCATTATTGAGTCGTGCCTTGGGAATCCAGTCAACAAGTCAGCATCTTGCAAGTGCCCTGAAGTGCGTGTACATAATTCTCTAAAAAGTCTACTGATAGGAAACATCGCTTAAGCGCTAGCTTTATTTAGTCCTTTTTCATTTTCTCATGGCAGTTAGACAGACAAAAGATCTACTGATCATACTTTAATTGTATCACTGATAATTTATTGTAAAATCTTCTCGAAATTAAGACATGATGTTTTGCGCTTACTTGATGCCGACGAGTTCCTTGTATGTTGGATGTTCAATTAATAATGTATGTAAAAGTCCATTCACAACGTTATCTTTTGTACAGGGAAGCGATGTGATATTGGCGCCACCTGAAGACTGCTGCGGTTGCTTTCCTGCGATAGGTATTATCTTCTTCAATTCAAATTTTGCAGTTTGTAATAATCTTAATAATCATAATCAAAATCATAATAATATTTATGATAATTATTTATAATAACAACAATAAAGATTTCTGTGGCACCTCACATAACGGTACTCACGTACCGGTACGTCATCATCGCTAAAAAATACTTATTTTTGACACCATTGCCAGCATCGTGCGGATTATGCTTTCCTCTGTTCCAGGAACATGTTCCGTTGACGCTGATGATTTATCTGTCTACGAAACTGCATGGACGGAAAACAACCCAGATGTGCAGCCAGGTTATGAGCTAACTCCTGGAGAAATACTTCACGTCAGTCAGTGCAAAGAATGGTAAGATATTGAAACATTGTAGCCTATTTTACGCCATTCGTTTGCAAACGTTTTTTGAGAGACAGTATCCACTATCCAGAGCCATATCAATGACCTGTGGCGTCAACGTCATTTTTTTATGTTTCATTCTTCCTTGACGTTCCATTGACCCTAAAAACACATTTTGAATTAAGCCCTAAAGCTCGGAAACTTCGGCACGTATGACCAGACGTCCGATGTCTGTTGCACCATAAAACAGACGGATGCTACTGTAACAGTGCTTGATCAATCATCCAATACTTTTATTTATTACCGTAATGAATGAAAAAAATCAATGTCGGCATTCATGTGCGGAGGCGCCACTGGTTTCCATTCGTTTTTGCTACATTATCGTCTTTAAAGTGTTATGGCTATTTCGTTCGATTTATATTCCCTCTGAAACCTACGTCCATTTCTATGATCTAGTAACATAACCAACTGGTGTAGCACGTGTCGTGCATTACGACAAAGGCGCTACATCGGTTATTTGACGAAAGTAGATTTTCTGCTTGAACTTACTCCTTCAGAGAAAGGTAAATCCGCAGGTACATGTATGCCTAAAGTGCAATCACTTATAGAGATTTCTGTCACTTGCAGCCGGTGTACATCGAGTGGTTCGTTAAGCTGCAGTGTAAGTACAATTTTTACATCGTTGCTGCTTGCCTTTATCAGTAAAACACTCAGAATCATCTGGACATCTAGGTCTATTACTGATTGAACGAACGATCAAACAGTCGCTCGCATGTATGTGCATTGTGCACAGATGCATGCACGTTTGTATCAATAGTTGGTAATTGCTCATTTTATCACTTGGCATGCACAGTGCGAATACAATTATCACTATCATTCTGTTGAAAAACTTATTATAGTTTCGGATAGTGTTTGATGCCAATGATGAGTCTAAAGCACAATGCTGTGTATTAAATTTTGCCCCAATACGTTCTCGAATATTATCATCTGCAGTGAAATACGAATACGTTTCGGATCTAGGGCAAAATGAATTAATTCACCAATTAATTATGTATGGTTTATCTTACAGTAATGTTTGAAATAAATTGCTGGAAGTTATGTTTTGCAAAGGAAGTCTTGTCTGTCGTTGCAGGAAGTGAAGACGCAGTTGCCTTCAGACGATCCGTGTATAATTATAACATGTACACCATCGTATGAAACTAGCCCCTTCTACGTATCAGAATCCTGCGTGTGCGAAGAGGTTATTAAAGTTCACTCCATAGGTTTTCTTGCCGACAGTTTTGAAACTTGCATAATTATTTGACATCAAATCTACTAATGAGTGATTAACTGAAAGCAGCTCAGAACCTGTGTCAAAAAAGATGCGCCTGTTGACATATTTAAATTAGGGCATTAGCCTTCTCACTAGGGTTCGGTTTCAAATGGTCCTTTCTTGTTAATATTAGGAAATACAATACTATTGTGACCAACTGTCGCAAGTTAAGCCAGTCGTCATTCACTCAAGCTGTTCGTGCTCAACTGATTCGCATGAATATTTTTTCGTTATTTATAGCTTACACAAGTAATATATCCGTTCATGCGTTGAAGGCTAAATCCATCCTTGGTGAAGCTGCAAATGGTGACTTTAACTTTTACGAAAAGTTGTTGCGGCTTCTTTTGTTCCGTTCAGTCCCTAACGAAGTTCCAATTTAAATTTAGGCATGTCATGTTTCCAATATATAATTAATTGTACAAACTTCTGTTTTAGCTAGATATCTCTATAATTGTGTGGGGTAGCTTTGTATATATATATAGCAGCCTGGCATGTTTATGTGATATTTAATTATGTCATCAGGACAGAAGTCTAAACTAGTTTGATGTATCTCAAAAGGTGATCGAGCCATTTCCACATAATTATTATTATCATTATTGCAAAAGTCAAACTTGATCATCAAATGACCGTTGGCGTCCGTTACGTTACCTAGCAGGTATTTTATTTTGTAGGACGAAATATTGGTTGATGATGTTCCTGCTCCGGTTTGCTGCCAATGTCTTCCAAGTAATTTTTAATTATCGCTTGACAAATAATTAGGCCTATGTTGAAGAGAAATAGTTTATGCAGAATCACAATACAACTTTTATCGCATTTTCTAAATCTCGGAAGAAAGGTATTGATTAATCAGGAGAGTTGCAGGCTCCGTCTGGTGGCAAAGAGCCTTGAATGTGCCAGATCGATATTTTAATCTATAAAATATCCACACATTTACATATTGGTCTTGGTGATAACATTGTGCTTGCTCTGTTGTTTCAGCTTCAACAGTGACGCCTACATGGGGCCTTTCAAGTATGCTCACACTTTATTCGTTCACTTTCTTGATAATAACGCTCTATCAAAATTTCGTGGTTGCACAATACACATAAACCATAAAACTGCTTAGTTCACATTCAAGCGTGCGGGCAATGTGGGGTAGGAG
Organism: Lumbricus rubellus; assembly: GCA_945859605.1. NCBI lineage: Eukaryota > Metazoa > Annelida > Clitellata > Crassiclitellata > Lumbricidae > Lumbricus > Lumbricus rubellus. The sequence goes on from OX243817.1 coordinate 38,317,140, forward strand.
GATTTCACCCGATGAACTCTGTAGAAATCACCGAGACTGAATAACTATTGGTGCATTGCAATTTTTGCGTTAACCTTGCCTGTCGAGTCTTTCGTAACTAGTAGATTGCAGTGTTCGGAAGTGAGATTTAGTTAGTGAACAATGTTTCCAGTGTAGACTGTAGAGTCTACATTCCTACGTAGATTTGCCTCTTCCGCTAAATGTTAAGTTGTAGACAACTTGCTGTGTTCTAAATAAAAATAAATAATTCAAATGACTCTGCTGTCAGAAGACCACTGAACGATAGGCTACATAGACGTGTGAAGTACGTTTGTAAATGATATGTTAAGGTCATTTCGTCATGATGGATTGGCAAGAAATCAAATATTTACGCTGTTCTTGTTGTTTTTTAGGTGGGACAACAACCCCACCGTACGGAGGTATGGCCCAATTTTCTTCATATGATGGCTCTTAAAAATGAAAGTGTGAATTTGCAATCACTCACCTTTCAAGTTGTTAGGTTTTCAGAAGACAACTGAACGATAGGCTACATAGACGTGTGAAGTACGTTTGTAAATGATATGTTAAGGTCATTCCGTCATGATGGATTGGCAAGAAATCAAATATTTACGCTGTTCTTGTTGTTTTTTAGGTGGGACAACAACCCCACCGTACGGAGGTATGTATGGCCCAATTTTCTTCATATGATGGCTCTTAAAAATGAAAGTGTGAATTTGCAATCACTCACCTTTCAAGTTGTTAGGTTTTTGAATTATAAGTGTAGAAAACATGTTGTGTGAACTCGCAGAACCGACAGCTTCCCACGGTCATTGCAGAAGAGCAACCGGTCTGCTGATCTTTTTCGACCTGTTTCTCTGACCTAACAAACCACAGATAATGTATGTCAACAAAGATCAGACCCGAATGCGATGGGGCGTAAATATTAAGAGCGCCAAACAGCAGCAACTCGGAAGATGTACTACTGGAAAACATGAAACCAGTGAAGGCATAGTTAGGTAGCAAAATAATCCAGTATCACCTTAGGTGCTCAGGTACAGAATTTTAACACTTTCTGTGATCACAAGCAGGAATCAAATCATCAACCAGTCAGGCTGTGCTAGCCTAGACTCTGACCCATCATAATGTTCATACAGAAAAGCGGACACATTACCATCCTTTCTGTGCTTACCGCGAAGGTCCAGCTCCAAAGAGGGCACGGTTAAACATGACGTCCCGCAGACACTTTCTTTGCTCGACAGAACCAACGTAGCCTATCATTCAGAGATGCAACCATGATAATAATTATTGTCCGCAAAGTTTTGTGTCGCCTTGGGCATATTGTCACTTATTTGAATATCAAAAGTCCAATTCTTCGTGCCAGCGCTAACCACAGCATAAGCTTAGGCCTACAGCCTGAAATCAGAGTTCACTGCAACTGTACCTTTGACAGCACATTGGGGTGGGAAGCCAAAGGACGATCCAACTTGCTCATAGCATATTGACCTTCTTTCAATTCTTATATCAAATGCTGGATAACGGATACTATATCAAATGTGTTTTGTTGTATTTGCAGGTGTAACAACCACTAGACCTCGTGAGTCAAAATCATTCCTTGATTATGAAACGATCTTTCATTAATTGTCGAGTTCACTGTTTAAAATTGATATTTATGTGGTCTTAGATTTAGGCCTACTATTCTCAACTGGTACGCAACTTGCAGTGTTATGCACAAACCCGTTATTAGGGTCTTTTGATGTACGCACAATTAACTGCTGCAGACTAAATTATTACACTTGTTTTGTTGAAGGTCCAACAAGATCTACTTCTCTGCCACCAGGTAAGTCCAAACTATTCTTTGCAAGTTAAACAGTGCTTCATTTGTAGTCGTTTCAACCGTAAGATTTTTGTTGGCTTTGAGTTGTTTTGCGGTAAATTCCTGCGTAAAACTTCTTTTCCTATTTTGTTGTCAAATAGTAGGCCTACACAACTTGCCAAATAGACCTATTAACGCAAGTTGATAAAGCCGAATCGTAATCGTGATCCTAATTTTTTGCGCCTCCCGAAAATCAAACGCAGGGCAACAGCTTATTCAAAAGCGCTGTGCCTGTGCAGTTAACGAACACATTTGACTCTGCTGTCAGAAGACCATTGATGGATGGACTACAGTGACGCGCAAACTACGTTGATAACTGATATGTAGCCTATAGGTCATTTCGTCAAAATAGACTGGCAACAATTCGAATATTTACGTTTTTGCTGTTGTATTTTAGGTTGGACAGGAACCCCACCGTCCGGAGGTATGGCCTAATTTTCTTCATAGGATGGCTCTTAAAAATGAAAGTGTGAATTTGCAATCACTTACCATTTCAAGTTGTTAGGTTTTTGAAGAATAAATGTAGAAAACAATTTGGTGGAAATCTGATAATATTTGGACGTAGCCTTCGACGTCAAAGTTTTGGCACGTAGACCTATAATAGGCCAATTAAGTAAAAGATGCCACACCGTTCACATTATTAAAGAAGTTCTTGATTGCCTTATCAATTACCTAATTTCAGTCTATGGAAGGAGTAAGGCAGGCGATTACCTTCTATTCATTTTTGTTCATTCATTCATTCATTCCCATAATTTATATAGCGCATTTTCAAAAGACCTACAAATAGGCACTCTCAGTCAAGCAACAGCGGGAAAAGTGAAATAATAAGCGACTTATAATAAGCAAACGAGTTTTACCTGGCCATCAATCGCAGATCTAATGCGAATCCATTCCAGATACAAGGACCGACAAGCGAAAAGGCTCAACGCTTCTAATAGAAGTTTCAACTAGCAGAACCGACAGCTTCACACGGTCATTGTAGAAGAGCGAAGGGTATGCTTATCTTTGTCGACTTGTCTCTCTGACCTCACAAACCACAGATACAAGTCAACAAAGATGAGACCCGAATGCGATGGGGCGAAAATAACAACAACGCCAAACAAGAGCAGCAACTCGGAAGATGTACTACTGAAAACCATGAAGCCAGTGAAGAACGTCACAAATATAATCAGAGGCATATTTTTGAAGCAAAATGATTTAGTATCACCTCGGGTGCTCAGGTACAGAGTTTGAACACTTTATGTGAGCGCAAGCAGGAATCAAGTCATCAACTGTGCTGTGCTGTCCTAGACTCTGACCCATCATAATGTTGCTACAGAAGAGAGGACACATTACCATCCTTCCTGTGCTCCAAAGAGGACACGATTATACATAGTTATAGTCCCGTAGACACCCTCTTTGCTCGACAGAGCCAATGCATCATCCAGGGGTGGAACCGAAATTGTCAGCAAATGTTCGTGTGGCCTTGGGCATATTGTCACTTATTAAATTTCGGTTCCATCCCTGGATGATGCATTGGCTCTGTCGAGCAAATTTTGAATATCAAAAGTCCAATTAACCACAGCATAAGCTTACAGCCTGGAATCAGAGTTCACTGTAACCGTACCTTTGACAGCACATTGTGGTGGGAAGCCAGAGGACGATTCAACTTGCCCATAGCATATTGACCATCTTTCAGTGATTATATCAAATGCTGCGATACGGATACTGTATCAAATGTGTTTTGTTGCATTTGCAGGTGGAACTACTACTAGACCTCGTGAGTCAAAATCATTCCTTGATTATGAAGCGAGCTTTCATTGATTGTCGATTCCTCTGCTTAGAATTGATATTTATGTGGTCTTAAATTTTCACTCTACATTTCGCAACTACATTTCTCAGTGTTATAAACAAACCCGACATTAGGTTCTTTTGATGTACGCAGAATTAACTGCTGCTATTACATTTGTTTTGTTAAAGGTCCAACAAGATCTACTTCTCTTCCACCAGGTAAGTTCAAACTATTATTTGCAAGTTAAACAGTGCTTCATTTGTAGTCGTTTCAGCCGGAAGATGTACTACTGAGAGACATGAAGCCAGCGAAGAACGTCACGCATAGGGTAAAGTGCCTAATTACTGGCCGGTGCCCAGTTACTGGCCATTTTTGTAAAGCTCAAACACGCAGATCATGCATTTCTAGCGATGAAATTTAATTCTGAATTCTTTGTTTCTATTAAGAGCTACCAAATCACGTGATTCATTCATCATTTGACCTAGTTTCACTTTGTTTTGATGCCTCAAAGTTTAGGTCAATCTCGTAAGTAATCTCGCTGATTTTTTCAAAATCGAACTTCTTCCAAAGGATTTTAATACCCATTCTGCACATTTCGGCATTAGCAAACTGGCTTAAATATAAAACTAAATATGTTGTAATTTTGTAGAACATGCTTTAAATATTGTTTTACTATTCCTTATTTTAAAAATAATTTTGTTTATCTGCCGTATGAAAGTGCCCGGTTACTGGCCGCATTGTTGCCTAGTTATTGGCCATGGCTAGTAATTGGTACACGTGGCCAGTAATTGTTCGCAAATACTTAGACATTTCCTAAAACATGCTACGATCATGACTTAGGTTAAAGCGCAATTACTTTTTCAAATGTCTACCGTTCTTACTACAATATTTACATTTTACACCAATATTTTACAATTAATTTTAGGTCTGTTGTTATTAGATGCACAGACCTACGGATTTGCTCCAAATAATACAGGCCAATATATAGTAAGTAAGTATGTACTTTATTGAACCGCCTGCAAACGCACTGAGGGGGAAAATATAAATATAAATATGACTAACTACACTGTAATAATAATTGGTAAACGTGTAATTTAGCGTCGTAAATTATTCGCTCATTGCAGCATTGTTATTTTTAATCAATCCAGCGTTTAGTTTCCTCGTATGCAGAAGCTGATAAATTGAAGTCGCTTACACTTCAAACCCATGCCAAATAAATAAATATCTGGCTGATAAATGTCTAGATGTCCTAGAAGGATAGCTTTCTCGAGAATTTCACACTATGCCGGGTATTTGTGCAAGGAATTATATACCGAATACCAATTACTGGCCGGGCGGCCAGTAACTGGTCATGTATGGCCAGTAAGTGGGCATTTTCACAAAATCTTGAATTTGCTAAATTTCTCTTTTGCTTCTGGCCAATTTTACAAAAAAAATTTTTGAATTGCAAGTGATTTTAATTATCTAAAATTTAATATAGGCTATAATAAGCTAAATTTACTACAATGTTGACTAATGTAAATAATATTTTAAAAAAACTTGCGGCCAGTAATTGGGCACTTTACCCTATAAGCAGAGGCATATTTAGGAAGACAAAATGACCCAGTATCACCTCAAACAGTGCGTATAAGAGCGCTCAGGTACAGAATTTTAAACACCTGTGATCACAAGCATGCATCAAAGCATCAACCAGTCAGGTTGTGCTAGCCTAGACTCTGACCCATCATAATATTGCTGCAGAAAAGAGGACACATTATCATCCTTCCTGTGCTTACGGCGAAGGTCGAGCTCCAAAGAGGGCACGGTTGAACATAAAGTCCCTTAGACACTCCCTGTCTCTGCTCCACAGAACCAATGTATCATCCAGAGATGCAACCGTATTTGTCAGCAAATGTTCGTGTCGCCTTGGGCATACTGCCACTTATTTGAATATCAACAGTACAATTCTTCTTCTTGCCAACGCTAACCACAGCATAAAACTTGCAGCCTGAAATCAGAGTTCACTGTAACTGTACCGTTGACAGCATATTGGGGTAGGAAGCCAAATGACGATCCAACTTGCCCATAGCATATTGACCATCTTTCAATTCTTATATCAAGTGCTGGGATACGGATACTAAGCTTATATCATAGCCTACATATTAATATGTGTTTTGTTGCATTATTTTACAGGTGGAACTACTATACCTCGTGAGTCAAAACTATTGCTTGGTTGTGACGCGATCTTTCATTATTTGTCTATTTCACTGCTTAGAATTGATATTTATGTGGTCTTAAATTTTCCCTCTACATTTCTCAACTGGTACGCAACGTGCAGTATTCTAAATAAAACCGATATTAGTAGGCCTAATAACTTCTTGGCCACCAACTTTCCAACGTATTTTTTGCAAGTTAAACAGTGCTTCATTTGTAGTCGTTTCAACCGTAAGATTTCTTTGTTTTTTAGTTGCTTTGCGGTAAAATCCTCCGTGAAATTTCTTTTGATGTTTTGTTGTCAAATAGTAGGAATACACAACTTGCTAAATAAACCTATGAACGCAAGCTGATCAAGCGGGATCGTAATCGTGATCCCAAATTTGTAGAGCGCCACCCGAAAGTCAAACGCAGGGCAACAGCTTATTCAAACGCGTTGTGCTTGTGGAGTTAATGATTCAATTTTACCCTTCTGTTATAAAAGCAATTCAATTCAATTTTCGTTTAATCAACACTTCAGGCCGGCAGAAAGCAGCATGTTACATTTGAACTTATTTTGCAAATGTTTTATGTATGGGTGCAGTTTATAAGCTTCAGAAATAAATATTGGGTTTGAATTAAGATTAATTGATGTGTTTGTTGTAGGGTTTGCGAGGTTTAAGAAATGTTTTTGTATAGAACTTTAGAGATAAAGTTGCAATGATCATTGAAGGATTCGCTATAGAGACGTGTGAGGGACAATGACAATGACAGATATACGCAGCGTCGGTTACGACATGGTGATTGTTGCCACGACAAGGTGACAAACATGGAATTCTACTTCAAGACAGTGCATTGTTTTGAAACATGTATGTCCGTGACTGTACTTGTTTTGAATTTTCAGAATTCTGCACCATGACTAACGACATACCACCTGATCAGCCAGTATGGATTGAAAAAGACAACATACCTGGGCCAACTGATGGCGATACGATCATCTATCCTGGGGACCCAGTGGACCCAGATGAGAAAGTTCAGTTGGGATACTGCAAAGAATGGTACTGCCACACTCCCTGATATCTTAGCACACAATTTCTTTACCATTATTGACTGCGAGCATGCATGCACGTTATAAACAAGTTGCATGCACACATTACATAGGCCTACTATTATACAGTACTGTGAAAAAGTATGTGGACAGCACAGAAATAGTAGGAAAATATCAATTTTCTTCAGTTATAATGGTTTTTGAAAGTAACTGCTGGAGTTATTTTGTTACAACTACACTCAATTGTTTCGTCAGACACAAAATACGAGTTAACCGACTATATTATACTACTATTTCCGGTTGAAACGTATAAATATAATGTGTGCAAAATTACAGTATGTTTGTGTGAATTCTGACATTTTAGCATAGAAATGGTTCTAGGGGCCTGGCATACACGCCTATAAAGCGTGTATGTATCGTTGCTTTGCATGAAGAAGGTCTTAGCATTCGTGAAATAGCTGCAGATGGTCATGAAAAGAAGAGTGGTATGGTATACAAATGTGATAAAACGGTATTCTTCCACTGGTCTATGTCCAGGTCTTTCGCTAACAGCTGACTGTGGTGCCCGATAAAGTCCTGTCCACTTCTAAGCAGTGCTTAATGACTACAGGAAAGAAAGCTTAGAATAGTTAATATTAATACCGGAAAGCTTTAATTCTTCCGTTTTGCTTAAGATTGCTAAACGACCAAAGCGCATTATGCGTGCAAACCTACGGCTGATGTTGAAGCGCCGATATTTAAAATGTAGCCTAAAATGTGCAAAAATCCTACAATAATCAGAGCGTTTCGTCTGTTTAGAGTGCAATGGTTCTAACTCCAATGCTTATAGCCATGGAGTTAGCACCATTGCACTCTAAACAGACTGTTTGTTTGTTCGCTAATTGACTATGGCTGCTATCAGAATGGCAGTGGCTGCAAATATAGTTCATGTTTATAATGTTTTCAAAGCGACTAGTGAGTAGGTATAGGCTATAAATACTTTCAAAGGATTTTGGGCATTTCAACTTAGCAATTTGGTTATTTCCTTGCAGTGTTTGTGAACCTGGAAAACCCATCACTAAGTCTTGCCACGTAAGTATTGACATGTTTTAATGGTAGACCTAAGTGTTGTTTCTCATTTTAATAATTTTATGATTCCAGTAACTGTTATCTTTGATCTTAGCTAGGCCTAACAGCTGAGGAATTGAAAAGTTGTTTCTCTTCTTTGGCACACCTATCTAATGGGCCTCAGACCTCCATAGCACGATGTTTGCGACCGATGAATCACGCCAATTAGTGACCCAAGGAAAATGCTCATTTCTAAGTAACTATACGATCACTGCCAGCGGATGTAGGCTATCTGTCGAGCGTGACTATAAAAAGTCTTGTTTCTTCTTGGTTTCTGCTGCTCGATTCTGTCAGTAGCCTAAGGCATATCATTTGTGCGCTTAAATAGCCTAATATCTGCAATCTGCAGGACACGCTTGTTTTAGGACCTCGCTCGGTTTCGCGTCGACGCGTAGGCCTACAAATTGAAAACGATGAACACTGAACGGTGATGGGATATAATAGATTAAAGTCAGCAGCTGCTTAACGGTGGCCGTTGCATGCCCATACCTTATTTATGATCATCGCGCATGGCTTTGTGTTGTTTCTGAAATATGGTTTGCATTATAATAATTATCAAATTTTATATGACTCACAATTAGCATATTGCAACACTGCCTGTAAGCCTACTGCTTCATTTGTACGCAATTTCTTTTTACAATTATAGTTGTGAATAGCCTATGCTTGGACATAATTTTCGAAGTTCCTGTTTTAGAATGGACCAAAACAGATGCTATCTGGCATCAAATGTCTGTATATGTTTAGGTTTCTCTTCAAAAACTTGTGCATTTGTTAGTTTCAGGCCAATCTACAGACTTGGGTTTCGCCAGAAGATCCGTGCATTATTGAGTCGTGCCTTGGGAATCCAGTCAACAAGTCAGCATCTTGCAAGTGCCCTGAAGTGCGTGTACATAATTCTCTAAAAAGTCTACTGATAGGAAACATCGCTTAAGCGCTAGCTTTATTTAGTCCTTCTTCATTTTCTCATGGCAGTTAGACAGACAAAAGATCTACTGATCATACTGTAATTGTATCACTGATAATTTATTGTAAAATCTTCTCGAAATTAAGACATGATATTTTGCGCTTACTTGATGCCGACGAGTTCCTTGTATGTTGGATGTTCAATTAATAATGTATGTAAAAGTCCATTCACAACGTTATCTTTTGTACAGGGAAGCGATGTGATATTGGCGCCACCTGAAGACTGCTGCGGTTGCTTTCCTGCGATAGGTATTATCTTCTTCAATTCAAATTTTGCAGTTTGTAATAATCTTAATAATCATAATCAAAATCATAATAATATTTATGATAATTATTTATAATAACAACAATGAAGATTTCTGTGGCACCTCACATAACGGTACTCACGTACCGGTACGTCATCATCGCTAAAAAATACTTATTTTCGACACCATTGCCAGCATCGTGCGGATTATGCTTTCCTCTGTTCCAGGAACATGTTCCGTTGACGCTGATGATTTATCTGTCTACGAAACTGCATGGACGGAAAACAACCCAGATGTGCAGCCAGGTTATGAGCTAACTCCTGGAGAAATACTTCACGTCAGTCAGTGCAAAGAATGGTAAGATATTGAAACATTGTAGCCTATTTTACGCCATTCGTTTGCAAACGTTTTTTGAGAGACAGTATCCACTATCCAGAGCCATATCAATGACCTGTGGCGTCAACGTCATTTTTTTATGTTTCATTCTTCCTTGACGTTCCATTGACCCTAAAAAACACATTTTGAATTAAGCCCTAAAGCTCGGAAACCTCGGCACGTCTGACCAGACGTCCGATGTCTGTTGCACCATAAAACAGACGGATGCTACAGTGCTTGATCAATCATCCAATACTTTTATTTATTACCGTAATGAATGGAAAAAATCAATGTCGGCATTCATGTGCGGAGGCGCCACTGGTTTCCATTCGTTTTTGCTACATTATCGTCTTTAAAGTGTTATGGCTATTTCGTTCGATTTATATTCACTCTGAAACCTACGTCCATTTCTATGATCTAGTAACATAACCAACTGGTGTGTCGTGCATTATGACAAAGGCGCTACATCGGTTATTTGACGAAAGTAGATTTTCTGCTTGAACTTACTCCTTCAGAGAAAGGTAAATCCGCAGGTACATGTATGCCTAAAGTGCAATCACTTATATAGATTTCTGTCACTTGCAGCCGGTGTACATCGAGTGGTTCGTTAAGCTGCAGTGTAAGTACAATTTTTACATCGTTGCTGCTTGCCTTTATCAGTAAAACACTCAGAATCATCTGGACATCTAGGTCTATTACTGATTGAACGAACGATCAAACAGTCGCTCGCATGTATGTGCATTGTGCACAGATGCATGCACGTTTGTATCAATAGTTGGTAATTGCTCATTTTATCACTTGGCATGCACAGTGCGAATACAATTATCACTATCATTCTGTTGAAAAACTTATTATAGTTTCGGATAGTGTTTGATGCCAATGATGAGTCTAAAGCACAATGCTGTGTATTAAATTTTGCCCCAATACGTTCTCGAATATTATCATCTGCAGTGAAATACGAATACGTCTCGGATCTAGGGCAAAATGAATTAATTCACCAATTAATTATGTATGGTTTATCTTACAGTAATGTTTGAAATAAATTGCTGGAAGTTATGTTTTGCAAAGGAAGTCTTGTCTGTCATTGCAGGAAGTGAAGACGCAGTTGCCTTCAGACGATCCGTGTATAATTATAACATGTACACCATCGTATGAAACTAGCCCCTTCTACGTATCAGAATCCTGCGTGTGCGAAGAGGTTATTAAAGTTCACTCCATAGGTTTTCTTGCCGACAGTTTTGAAACTTGCATAATTATTTGACATCAAATCTACTAATGAGTGATTAACTGAAAGCAGCTCAGAACCTGTGTCAAAAAAGATGCGCCTGTTGACATATTTAAATTAGGGCATTAGCCTTCTCACTAGGGTTCGGTTTCAAATGGTCCTTTCTTGTTAATATTAGGAAATACAATACTATTGTGACCAACTGTCGCAAGTTAAGCCAGTCGTCATTCACTCAAGCTGTTCGTGCTCAACTGATTCGCATGAATACTTTTTCGTTATTTATAGCTTACACAAGTAATATATCCGTTCATGCGTTGAAGGCTAAATCCATCCTTGGTGAAGCTGCAGATGGTGACTTTAACTTTTACGAAAAGTTGTTGCGGCTTCTTTTGTTCCGTTCAGTCCCTAGATATCTCTATAATTGTGTGGGGTAGCTTTGTATATAAATAAAAGCCTGACATGTTTATGTGATATTTAATTATGTCATCAGGACAGAAGTCTAAACTAGTTTGATGTATCTCAAAAGGTGATCGAGCCATTTCCACATAATTATTATTATCATTATTGCAAAAGTCAAACTTGATCATCAAATGAACGTTGGCGTCCGTTACGTTACCTAGCAGGTATTTTATTTTGTAGGACGAAATATTGGTTGATGATGTTCCTGCTCCGGTTTGCTGCCAATGTCTTCCAAGTAATTTTTCATTATCGCTTGACAAATAATTATGTTGAAGAGAAATAGTTTATGCAGAATCACAATACAACTTTTATCGCAATTTCTAAATCTCGGAAGAAAGGTATTGATTAATCAGGAGAGTTGCAGGCTCCGTCTGGTGGCAAAGAGCCTTGAATGTGCCAGATCGATATTTTAATCTATGAAATATCCACACATTTACATATTGGTCTTGGTGATAACATTGTGCTTGCTCTGTTGTTTCAGCTTCAACAGTGACGCTTACATGGGGCCTTTCAAGTATGCTCACACTTTTTTCGTTCACTTTCCTGATAATAACGCTCTATCAAAATTTCGTGGTTGCACAATACACATAAACCATAAAACTGCTTAGTTCACATTCAAGCGTGCGGGCAATGTGGGGTAGGAGGATTTCACCCGATGAACTCTGTAGAAATCACCGAGACTGAATAACTATTGGTGCATTGCAATTTTTGCGTTAACCTTGCCTGTCGAGTCTTTCGTAACTAGTAGATTGCAGTGTTCGGAAGTGAGATTTAGTTAGTGAACAATGTTTCCAGTGTAGACTGTAGAGTCTACAGTCCTACGTGGATTTGCCTCTTCCACTAAATGTTAAGTTGTAGACAACTTGCTGTGTTCTAAATAAAAATAAATCATTCAAATGACTCTGCTGTCAGAAGACCACTGAACGATAGGCTACATAGACGTGTGAAGTACGTTTGTAAATGATATGTTAAGGTCATTTCGTCATGATGGATTGGCAACAAATCAAATATTTACGCTGTTCTTGTTGTTTTTTAGGTGGGACAACAACCCCACCGTACGGAGGTATTTCCCAATTTTCTTCATATGATGGCTCTTAAAAATGAAAGTGTGAATTTGCAATCACTCACCTTTCAAGTTGTTAGGTTTTTGAATTATAAGTGTAGAAAACATGTTGTGTGAACTCACAGAACCGACAGCTTCCCACGGTCATTGCAGAAGAGCAACCGGTCTGCTGATCTTTTTCGACCTGTTTCTCTGACCTAACAAACCATAGATAATGTATGTCAACAAAGATCAGACCCGAATGCGATGGGGCGTAAATATTAAGAGCGCCAAACAACAGCAACTCGGAAGATGTACTACTGGAAAACATGAAACCAGTGAAGGCATAGTTAGGTAGCAAAATAATCCAGTATCACCTTAGGTGCTCAGGTACAGAATTTTAACACTTTCTGTGATCACAAGCAGGAATCAAATCATCAACCAGTCAGGCTGTGCTAGCCTAGACTCTGACCCATCATAATGTTCCTACAGAAGAGCGGACACATTACCATCCTTTCTGTGCTTACCGCGAAGGTCCAGCTCCAAAGAGGGCACGGTTAAACATGACGTCCCGCAGACACTTTCTTTGCTCGACAGAACCAACGTATCATTCAGAGATGCAACCGTGATAATAATTATTGTCCGCAAAGTTTCGTGTCGCCTTGGGCATATTGTCACTTATTTGAATATCAAAAGTCTAATTCTTCTTGCCAGCGCTAACCACAGCATAAGCTTAGGCCTACAGCCTGAAATCAGAGTTCACTGCAACTGTGCCTTTGACAGCACATTGGGGTGGGAAGCCAAAGGACGATCCAACTTGCTCATAGCATATTGACCTTCTTTCAATTCTTATATCAAATGCTGGATAACGGATACTATATCAAATGTGTTTTGTTGTATTTGCAGGTGTAACAACCACTAGACCTCGTGAGTCAAAATCATTCCTTGATTATGAAACGATCTTTCATTAATTGTCGAGTTCACTGTTTAGAATTGATATTTATGTGGTCTTAGATTTAGGCCTACTATTCTCAACTGGTACGCAACTTGCAGTGTTATGCACAAACCCGTTATTAGGGTCTTTTGATGTACGCACAATTAACTGCTGCAGACTAAATTATTACACTAAGTCTTGTTTTGTTGAAGGTCCAACAAGATCTACGTCTCTGCCACCAGGTAAGTTCAAACTATTCTTTGCAAGTTAAACAGTGCTTCATTTGTAGTCGTTTCAACCGTAAGATTTTTGTTGACTTTGAGTTGTTTTGCGGTAAATTCCTGCGTAAAACTTCTTTTCCTATTTTGTTGTCAAATAGTAGGCCTACACAACTTGCCAAATAGACCTATTAACGCAAGTTGATAAAGCCGAATCGTAATCGTGATCCTAATTTTTTGCGCCTCCCGAAAATCAAACGCAGGGCAACAGCTTATTCAAAAGCGCTGTGCCTGTGCAGTTAACGAACAAATTTGACTCTGCTGTCAGAAGACCATTGATGGATAGACTACAGCGACGCGCAAACTACGTTGGTAACTGATATGTAGCCTATAGGTCATTTCGTCAAAATAGACTGGCAACAATTCGAATATTTACGTTTTTGCTGTTGTATTTTAGGTTGGACAGGAACCCCACCGTCCGGAGGTATGACCTAATTTTCTTCATAGGATGGCTCTTAAAAATGAAAGTGTGAATTTGCAATCACTTACCATTTCAAGTTGTTAGGTTTTTGAAGAATAAATGTAGAAAAAAATTTGGTGGAAATCTGATAATATTTGGACGTAGCCTTCGACGTCAAAGTTTTGGCACGTAGACCTATAATAGGCCAATTAAGTAAAAGATGCCACACCGTTCACATTATTAAAGAAGTTCTTGATTGCCTTATCAATTACCTAATTTCAGTCTATGGAAGGAGTAAGGCAGGCGATTACCTTCTATTCATTTTTGTTCATTCATTCATTCATTCCCATAATTTATATAGCGCATTTTCAAAAGACCTACAAATAGGCACTCTCAGCCAAGCAACAGCGGGAAAAGTGAAATAATAGGCGACTTATAATAAGCAAACGAGTTTTACCTGGCCATCAATCGCAGATCTAATGCGAATCCATTCCAGATACAAGGACCGACAAGCGAAAAGGCTCAACGCTTCTAATAGAAGTTTCAACTAGCAGAACCTACAGCTTCACACGGTCATTGTAGAAGAGCGAAGGGTATGCTTATCTTTGTCGACTTGTCTCTCTGACCTCACAAACCACAGATACAAGTCAACAAAGATGAGACCCGAATGCGATGGGGCGAAAATAACAACAACGCCAAACAAGAGCAGCAACTCGGAAGATGTACTACTGAAAACCATGAAGCCAGTGAAGAACGTCACAAATATAATCAGAGGCATATTTTTGAAGCAAAATGATTTAGTATCACCTCGGGTGCTCAGGTACAGAGTTTGAACACTTTCTGTGAGCGCAAGCAGGAATCAAGTCATCAACTGTGCTGTGCTGTCCTAGACTCTGACCCATCATAATGTTGCTACAGAAGAGAGGACACATTACCATCCTTCCTGTGCTCCAAAGAGGGCACGATTATACATAGTTATAGTCCCGTAGACACCCTCTTTGCTCGACAGAGCCAATGCATCATCCAGGGGTGGAACCGAAATTGTCAGCAAATGTTCGTGTGGCCTTGGGCATATTGTCACTTATTAAATTTCGGTTCCATCCCTGGATGATGCATTGGCTCTGTCGAGCAAATTTTGAATATCAAAAGTCCAATTAACCACAGCATAAGCTTACAGCCTGGAATCAGAGTTCACTGTAACCGTACCTTTGACAGCACATTGTGGTGGGAAGCCAGAGGACGATTCAACTTGCCCATAGCATATTGACCATCTTTCAGTGATTATATCAAATGCTGCGATACGGATACTGTATCAAATGTGTTTTGTTGCATTTGCAGGTGGAACTACTACTAGACCTCGTGAGTCAAAATCATTCCTTGATTATGAAGCGAGCTTTCATTGATTGTCGATTCCTCTGCTTAGAATTGATGTTTATGTGGTCTTAAATTTTCACTCTACATTTCGCAACTACATTTCTCAGTGTTATAAACAAACCCGACATTAGATTCTTTTGATGTACGCAGAATTAACTGCTGCTATTACATTTGTTTTGTTAAAGGTCCAACAAGATCTACTTCTCTTCCACCAGGTCAGTTCAAACTATTATTTGCAAGTTAAACAGTGCTTCATTTGTAGTCGTTTCAGCCGGAAGATGTACTACTGAGAGACATGAAGCCAGCGAAGAACGTCACGCATATAAGCAGAGGCATATTTAGGAAGACAAAATGACCCAGTATCACCTCAAACAGTGCGTATAAGAGCGCTCAGGTACAGAATTTTAAACACCTGTGATCACAAGCATGCATCAAAGCATCAACCAGTCAGGTTGTGCTAGCCTAGACTCTGACCCATCATAATATTGCTGCAGAAAAGAGGACACATTATCATCCTTCCTGTGCTTACGGCGAAGGTCGAGCTCCAAAGAGGGCACGGTTGAACATAAAGTCCCTTAGACACTCCCTGTCTCTGCTCCACAGAACCAATGTATCATCCAGAGATGCAACCGTATTTGTCAGCAAATGTTCGTGTCGCCTTGGGCATACTGCCACTTATTTGAATATCAACAGTACAATTCTTCTTCTTGCCAACGCTAACCACAGCATAAAACTTGCAGCCTGAAATCAGAGTTCACTGTAACTGTACCGTTGACAGCATATTGGGGTAGGAAGCCAAATGACGATCCAACTTGCCCATAGCATATTGACCATCTTTCAATTCTTATATCAAGTGCTGGGATACGGATACTAAGCTTATATCATAGCCTACATATTAATATGTGTTTTGTTGCATTATTTTACAGGTGGAACTACTATACCTCGTGAGTCAAAACTATTGCTTGGTTGTGACGCGATCTTTCATTATTTGTCTATTTCACTGCTTAGAATTGATATTTATGTGGTCTTAAATTTTCCCTCTACATTTCTCAACTGGTACGCAACGTGCAGTATTCTAAATAAAACCGATATTAGTAGGCCTAATAACTTCTTGGCCACCGACTTTCCAACGTATTTTTTGCAAGTTAAACAGTGCTTCATTTGTAGTCGTTTCAACCGTAAGATTTCTTTGTTTTTTAGTTGCTTTGCGGTAAAATCCTCCGTGAAATTTCTTTTGATGTTTTGTTGTCAAATAGTAGGAATACACAACTTGCTAAATAAACCTATGAACGCAAGCTGATCAAGCGGGATCGTAATCGTGATCCCAAATTTGTAGAGCGCCACCCGAAAGTCAAACGCAGGGCAACAGCTTATTCAAACGCGTTGTGCTTGTGGAGTTAATGATTCAATTTTACCCTTCTGTTATAAAAGCAATTCAATTCAATTTTCGTTTAATCAACACTTCAGGCCGGCAGAAAGCAGCATGTTACATTTGAACTTATTTTGCAAATGTTTTATGTATGGGTGCAGTTTATAAGCTTCAGAAATAAATATTGGGTTTGAATTAAGATTAATTGATGTGTTTGTTGTAGGGTTTGCGAGGTTTAAGAAATGTTTTTGTATAGAACTTTAGAGATAAAGTTGCAATGATCATTGAAGGATTCGCTATAGAGACGTGTGAGGGACAATGACAATGACAGATATACGCAGCGTCGGTTACGACATGGTGATTGTTGCCACGACAAGGTGACAAACATGGAATTCTACTTCAAGACAGTGCATTGTTTTGAAACATGTATGTCCGTGACTGTACTTGTTTTGAATTTTCAGAATTCTGCACCATGACTAACGACATACCACCTGATCAGCCAGTATGGATTGAAAAAGACAACATACCTGGGCCAACTGATGGCGATACGATCATCTATCCTGGGGACCCAGTGGACCCAGATGAGAAAGTTCAGTTGGGATACTGCAAAGAATGGTACTGCCACACTCCCTGATATCTTAGCACACAATTTCTTTACCATTATTGACTGCGAGCATGCATGCACGTTATAAACAAGTTGCATGCACACATTACATAGGCCTACTATTATACAGTACTGTGAAAAAGTATGTGGACAGCACAGAAATAGTAGGAAAATATCAATTTTCTTCAGTTATAATGGTTTTTGAAAGTAACTGCTGGAGTTATTTTGTTACAACTACACTCAATTGTTTCGTCAGACACAAAATACGAGTTAACCGACTATATTATACTACTATTTCCGGTTGAAACGTATAAATATAATGTGTGCAAAATTACAGTATGTTTGTGTGAATTCTGACATTTTAGCATAGAAATGGTTCTAGGGGCCTGGCATACACGCCTATAAAGCGTGTATGTATCGTTGCTTTGCATGAAGAAGGTCTTAGCATTCGTGAAATAGCTGCAGATGGTCATGAAAAGAAGAGTGGTATGGTATACAAATGTGATAAAACGGTATTCTTCCACTGGTCTATGTCCAGGTCTTTCGCTAACAGCTGACTGTGGTGCCCGATAAAGTCCTGTCCACTTCTAAGCAGTGCTTAATGACTACAGGAAAGAAAGCTTAGAATAGTTAATATTAATACCGGAAAGCTTTAATTCTTCCGTTTTGCTTAAGATTGCTAAACGACCAAAGCGCATTATGCGTGCAAACCTACGGCTGATGTTGAAGCGCCGATATTTAAAATGTAGCCTAAAATGTGCAAAAATCCTACAATAATCAGAGCGTTTCGTCTGTTTAGAGTGCAATGGTTCTAACTCCAATGCTTATAGCCATGGAGTTAGCACCATTGCACTCTAAACAGACTGTTTGTTTGTTCGCTAATTGACTATGGCTGCTATCAGAATGGCAGTGGCTGCAAATATAGTTCATGTTTATAATGTTTTCAAAGCGACTAGTGAGTAGGTATAGGCTATAAATACTTTCAAAGGATTTTGGGCATTTCAACTTAGCAATTTGGTTATTTCCTTGCAGTGTTTGTGAACCTGGAAAACCCATCACTAAGTCTTGCCACGTAAGTATTGACATGTTTTAATGGTAGACCTAAGTGTTGTTTCTCATTTTAATAATTTTATGATTCCAGTAACTGTTATCTTTGATCTTAGCTAGGCCTAACAGCTGAGGAATTGAAAAGTTGTTTCTCTTCTTTGGCACACCTATCTAATGGGCCTCAGACCTCCATAGCACGATGTTTGCGACCGATGAATCACGCCAATTAGTGACCCAAGGAAAATGCTCATTTCTAAGTAACTATACGATCACTGCCAGCGGATGTAGGCTATCTGTCGAGCGTGACTATAAAAAGTCTTGTTTCTTCTTGGTTTCTGCTGCTCGATTCTGTCAGTAGCCTAAGGCATATCATTTGTGCGCTTAAATAGCCTAATATCTGCAATCTGCAGGACACGCTTGTTTTAGGACCTCGCTCGGTTTCGCGTCGACGCGTAGGCCTACAAATTGAAAACGATGAACACTGAACGGTGATGGGATATAATAGATTAAAGTCAGCAGCTGCTTAACGGTGGCCGTTGCATGCCCATACCTTATTTATGATCATCGCGCATGGCTTTGTGTTGTTTCTGAAATATGGTTTGCATTATAATAATTATCAAATTTTATATGACTCACAATTAGCATATTGCAACACTGCCTGTAAGCCTACTGCTTCATTTGTACGCAATTTCTTTTTACAATTATAGTTGTGAATAGCCTATGCTTGGACATAATTTTCGAAGTTCCTGTTTTAGAATGGACCAAAACAGATGCTATCTGGCATCAAATGTCTGTATATGTTTAGGTTTCTCTTCAAAAACTTGTGCATTTGTTAGTTTCAGGCCAATCTACAGACTTGGGTTTCGCCAGAAGATCCGTGCATTATTGAGTCGTGCCTTGGGAATCCAGTCAACAAGTCAGCATCTTGCAAGTGCCCTGAAGTGCGTGTACATAATTCTCTAAAAAGTCTACTGATAGGAAACATCGCTTAAGCGCTAGCTTTATTTAGTCCTTCTTCATTTTCTCATGGCAGTTAGACAGACAAAAGATCTACTGATCATACTGTAATTGTATCACTGATAATTTATTGTAAAATCTTCTCGAAATTAAGACATGATATTTTGCGCTTACTTGATGCCGACGAGTTCCTTGTATGTTGGATGTTCAATTAATAATGTATGTAAAAGTCCATTCACAACGTTATCTTTTGTACAGGGAAGCGATGTGATATTGGCGCCACCTGAAGACTGCTGCGGTTGCTTTCCTGCGATAGGTATTATCTTCTTCAATTCAAATTTTGCAGTTTGTAATAATCTTAATAATCATAATCAAAATCATAATAATATTTATGATAATTATTTATAATAACAACAATGAAGATTTCTGTGGCACCTCACATAACGGTACTCACGTACCGGTACGTCATCATCGCTAAAAAATACTTATTTTCGACACCATTGCCAGCATCGTGCGGATTATGCTTTCCTCTGTTCCAGGAACATGTTCCGTTGACGCTGATGATTTATCTGTCTACGAAACTGCATGGACGGAAAACAACCCAGATGTGCAGCCAGGTTATGAGCTAACTCCTGGAGAAATACTTCACGTCAGTCAGTGCAAAGAATGGTAAGATATTGAAACATTGTAGCCTATTTTACGCCATTCGTTTGCAAACGTTTTTTGAGAGACAGTATCCACTATCCAGAGCCATATCAATGACCTGTGGCGTCAACGTCATTTTTTTATGTTTCATTCTTCCTTGACGTTCCATTGACTTTAAAAAACACATTTTGAATTAAGCCCTAAAGCTCGGAAACCTCGGCACGTCTGACCAGACGTCCGATGTCTGTTGCACCATAAAACAGACGGATGCTACAGTGCTTGATCAATCATCCAATACTTTTATTTATTACCGTAATGAATGGAAAAAATCAATGTCGGCATTCATGTGCGGAGGCGCCACTGGTTTCCATTCGTTTTTGCTACATTATCGTCTTTAAAGTGTTATGGCTATTTCGTTCGATTTATATTCACTCTGAAACCTACGTCCATTTCTATGATCTAGTAACATAACCAACTGGTGTGTCGTGCATTATGACAAAGGCGCTACATCGGTTATTTGACGAAAGTAGATTTTCTGCTTGAACTTACTCCTTCAGAGAAAGGTAAATCCGCAGGTACATGTATGCCTAAAGTGCAATCACTTATATAGATTTCTGTCACTTGCAGCCGGTGTACATCGAGTGGTTCGTTAAGCTGCAGTGTAAGTACAATTTTTACATCGTTGCTGCGTGCCTTTATCAGTAAAACACTCAGAATCATCTGGACATCTAGGTCTATTACTGATTGAACGAACGATCAAACAGTCGCTCGCATGTATGTGCATTGTGCACAGATGCATGCACGTTTGTATCAATAGTTGGTAATTGCTCATTTTATCACTTGGCATGCACAGTGCGAATACAATTATCACTATCATTCTGTTGAAAAACTTATTATAGTTTCGGATAGTGTTTGATGCCAATGATGAGTCTAAAGCACAATGCTGTGTATTAAATTTTGCCCCAATACGTTCTCGAATATTATCATCTGCAGTGAAATACGAATACGTCTCGGATCTAGGGCAAAATGAATTAATTCACCAATTAATTATGTATGGTTTATCTTACAGTAATGTTTGAAATAAATTGCTGGAAGTTATGTTTTGCAAAGGAAGTCTTGTCTGTCATTGCAGGAAGTGAAGACGCAGTTGCCTTCAGACGATCCGTGTATAATTATAACATGTACACCATCGTATGAAACTAGCCCCTTCTACGTATCAGAATCCTGCGTGTGCGAAGAGGTTATTAAAGTTCACTCCATAGGTTTTCTTGCCGACAGTTTTGAAACTTGCATAATTATTTGACATCAAATCTACTAATGAGTGATTAACTGAAAGCAGCTCAGAACCTGTGTCAAAAAAGATGCGCCTGTTGACATATTTAAATTAGGGCATTAGCCTTCTCACTAGGGTTCGGTTTCAAATGGTCCTTTCTTGTTAATATTAGGAAATACAATACTATTGTGACCAACTGTCGCAAGTTAAGCCAGTCGTCATTCACTCAAGCTGTTCGTGCTCAACTGATTCGCATGAATACTTTTTTGTTATTTATAGCTTACACAAGTAATATATCCGTTCATGCGTTGAAGGCTAAATCCATCCTTGGTGAAGCTGCAGATGGTGACTTTAACTTTTACGAAAAGTTGTTGCGGCTTCTTTTGTTCCGTTCAGTCCCTAGATATCTCTATAATTGTGTGGGGTAGCTTTGTATATAAATAAAAGCCTGACATGTTTATGTGATATTTAATTATGTCATCAGGACAGAAGTCTAAACTAGTTTGATGTATCTCAAAAGGTGATCGAGCCATTTCCACATAATTATTATTATCATTATTGCAAAAGTCAAACTTGATCATCAAATGAACGTTGGCGTCCGTTACGTTACCTAGCAGGTATTTTATTTTGTAGGACGAAATATTGGTTGATGATGTTCCTGCTCCGGTTTGCTGCCAATGTCTTCCAAGTAATTTTTCATTATCGCTTGACAAATAATTATGTTGAAGAGAAATAGTTTATGCAGAATCACAATACAACTTTTATCGCAATTTCTAAATCTCGGAAGAAAGGTATTGATTAATCAGGAGAGTTGCAGGCTCCGTCTGGTGGCAAAGAGCCTTGAATGTGCCAGATCGATATTTTAATCTATGAAATATCCACACATTTACATATTGGTCTTGGTGATAACATTGTGCTTGCTCTGTTGTTTCAGCTTCAACAGTGACGCCTACATGGGGCCTTTCAAGTATGCTCACACTTTTTTCGTTCACTTTCCTGATAATAACGCTCTATCAAAATTTCGTGGTTGCACAATACACATAAACCATAAAACTGCTTAGTTCACATTCAAGCGTGCGGGCAATGTGGGGTAGGAGGATTTCACCCGATGAACTCTGTAGAAATCACCGAGACTGAATAACTATTGGTGCATTGCAATTTTTGCGTTAACCTTGCCTGTCGAGTCTTTCGTAACTAGTAGATTGCAGTGTTCGGAAGTGAGATTTAGTTAGTGAACAATGTTTCCAGTGTAGACTGTAGAGTCTACAGTCCTACGTGGATTTGCCTCTTCCACTAAATGTTAAGTTGTAGACAACTTGCTGTGTTCTAAATAAAAATAAATCATTCAAATGACTCTGCTGTCAGAAGACCACTGAACGATAGGCTACATAGACGTGTGAAGTACGTTTGTAAATGATATGTTAAGGTCATTTCGTCATGATGGATTGGCAACAAATCAAATATTTACGCTGTTCTTGTTGTTTTTTAGGTGGGACAACAACCCCACCGTACGGAGGTATTTCCCAATTTTCTTCATATGATGGCTCTTAAAAATGAAAGTGTGAATTTGCAATCACTCACCTTTCAAGTTGTTAGGTTTTTGAATTATAAGTGTAGAAAACATGTTGTGTGAACTCACAGAACCGACAGCTTCCCACGGTCATTGCAGAAGAGCAACCGGTCTGCTGATCTTTTTCGACCTGTTTCTCTGACCTAACAAACCATAGATAATGTATGTCAACAAAGATCAGACCCGAATGCGATGGGGCGTAAATATTAAGAGCGCCAAACAACAGCAACTCGGAAGATGTACTACTGGAAAACATGAAACCAGTGAAGGCATAGTTAGGTAGCAAAATAATCCAGTATCACCTTAGGTGCTCAGGTACAGAATTTTAACACTTTCTGTGATCACAAGCAGGAATCAAATCATCAACCAGTCAGGCTGTGCTAGCCTAGACTCTGACCCATCATAATGTTCCTACAGAAGAGCGGACACATTACCATCCTTTCTGTGCTTACCGCGAAGGTCCAGCTCCAAAGAGGGCACGGTTAAACATGACGTCCCGCAGACACTTTCTTTGCTCGACAGAACCAACGTATCATTCAGAGATGCAACCGTGATAATAATTATTGTCCGCAAAGTTTCGTGTCGCCTTGGGCATATTGTCACTTATTTGAATATCAAAAGTCTAATTCTTCTTGCCAGCGCTAACCACAGCATAAGCTTAGGCCTACAGCCTGAAATCAGAGTTCACTGCAACTGTGCCTTTGACAGCACATTGGGGTGGGAAGCCAAAGGACGATCCAACTTGCTCATAGCATATTGACCTTCTTTCAATTCTTATATCAAATGCTGGATAACGGATACTATATCAAATGTGTTTTGTTGTATTTGCAGGTGTAACAACCACTAGACCTCGTGAGTCAAAATCATTCCTTGATTATGAAACGATCTTTCATTAATTGTCGAGTTCACTGTTTAGAATTGATATTTATGTGGTCTTAGATTTAGGCCTACTATTCTCAACTGGTACGCAACTTGCAGTGTTATGCACAAACCCGTTATTAGGGTCTTTTGATGTACGCACAATTAACTGCTGCAGACTAAATTATTACACTAAGTCTTGTTTTGTTGAAGGTCCAACAAGATCTACGTCTCTGCCACCAGGTAAGTTCAAACTATTCTTTGCAAGTTAAACAGTGCTTCATTTGTAGTCGTTTCAACCGTAAGATTTTTGTTGACTTTGAGTTGTTTTGCGGTAAATTCCTGCGTAAAACTTCTTTTCCTATTTTGTTGTCAAATAGTAGGCCTACACAACTTGCCAAATAGACCTATTAACGCAAGTTGATAAAGCCGAATCGTAATCGTGATCCTAATTTTTTGCGCCTCCCGAAAATCAAACGCAGGGCAACAGCTTATTCAAAAGCGCTGTGCCTGTGCAGTTAACGAACAAATTTGACTCTGCTGTCAGAAGACCATTGATGGATAGACTACAGCGACGCGCAAACTACGTTGGTAACTGATATGTAGCCTATAGGTCATTTCGTCAAAATAGACTGGCAACAATTCGAATATTTACGTTTTTGCTGTTGTATTTTAGGTTGGACAGGAACCCCACCGTCCGGAGGTATGACCTAATTTTCTTCATAGGATGGCTCTTAAAAATGAAAGTGTGAATTTGCAATCACTTACCATTTCAAGTTGTTAGGTTTTTGAAGAATAAATGTAGAAAAAAATTTGGTGGAAATCTGATAATATTTGGACGTAGCCTTCGACGTCAAAGTTTTGGCACGTAGACCTATAATAGGCCAATTAAGTAAAAGATGCCACACCGTTCACATTATTAAAGAAGTTCTTGATTGCCTTATCAATTACCTAATTTCAGTCTATGGAAGGAGTAAGGCAGGCGATTACCTTCTATTCATTTTTGTTCATTCATTCATTCATTCCCATAATTTATATAGCGCATTTTCAAAAGACCTACAAATAGGCACTCTCAGCCAAGCAACAGCGGGAAAAGTGAAATAATAGGCGACTTATAATAAGCAAACGAGTTTTACCTGGCCATCAATCGCAGATCTAATGCGAATCCATTCCAGATACAAGGACCGACAAGCGAAAAGGCTCAACGCTTCTAATAGAAGTTTCAACTAGCAGAACCTACAGCTTCACACGGTCATTGTAGAAGAGCGAAGGGTATGCTTATCTTTGTCGACTTGTCTCTCTGACCTCACAAACCACAGATACAAGTCAACAAAGATGAGACCCGAATGCGATGGGGCGAAAATAACAACAACGCCAAACAAGAGCAGCAACTCGGAAGATGTACTACTGAAAACCATGAAGCCAGTGAAGAACGTCACAAATATAATCAGAGGCATATTTTTGAAGCAAAATGATTTAGTATCACCTCGGGTGCTCAGGTACAGAGTTTGAACACTTTCTGTGAGCGCAAGCAGGAATCAAGTCATCAACTGTGCTGTGCTGTCCTAGACTCTGACCCATCATAATGTTGCTACAGAAGAGAGGACACATTACCATCCTTCCTGTGCTCCAAAGAGGGCACGATTATACATAGTTATAGTCCCGTAGACACCCTCTTTGCTCGACAGAGCCAATGCATCATCCAGGGGTGGAACCGAAATTGTCAGCAAATGTTCGTGTGGCCTTGGGCATATTGTCACTTATTAAATTTCGGTTCCATCCCTGGATGATGCATTGGCTCTGTCGAGCAAATTTTGAATATCAAAAGTCCAATTAACCACAGCATAAGCTTACAGCCTGGAATCAGAGTTCACTGTAACCGTACCTTTGACAGCACATTGTGGTGGGAAGCCAGAGGACGATTCAACTTGCCCATAGCATATTGACCATCTTTCAGTGATTATATCAAATGCTGCGATACGGATACTGTATCAAATGTGTTTTGTTGCATTTGCAGGTGGAACTACTACTAGACCTCGTGAGTCAAAATCATTCCTTGATTATGAAGCGAGCTTTCATTGATTGTCGATTCCTCTGCTTAGAATTGATGTTTATGTGGTCTTAAATTTTCACTCTACATTTCGCAACTACATTTCTCAGTGTTATAAACAAACCCGACATTAGATTCTTTTGATGTACGCAGAATTAACTGCTGCTATTACATTTGTTTTGTTAAAGGTCCAACAAGATCTACTTCTCTTCCACCAGGTCAGTTCAAACTATTATTTGCAAGTTAAACAGTGCTTCATTTGTAGTCGTTTCAGCCGGAAGATGTACTACTGAGAGACATGAAGCCAGCGAAGAACGTCACGCATATAAGCAGAGGCATATTTAGGAAGACAAAATGACCCAGTATCACCTCAAACAGTGCGTATAAGAGCGCTCAGGTACAGAATTTTAAACACCTGTGATCACAAGCATGCATCAAAGCATCAACCAGTCAGGTTGTGCTAGCCTAGACTCTGACCCATCATAATATTGCTGCAGAAAAGAGGACACATTATCATCCTTCCTGTGCTTACGGCGAAGGTCGAGCTCCAAAGAGGGCACGGTTGAACATAAAGTCCCTTAGACACTCCCTGTCTCTGCTCCACAGAACCAATGTATCATCCAGAGATGCAACCGTATTTGTCAGCAAATGTTCGTGTCGCCTTGGGCATACTGCCACTTATTTGAATATCAACAGTACAATTCTTCTTCTTGCCAACGCTAACCACAGCATAAAACTTGCAGCCTGAAATCAGAGTTCACTGTAACTGTACCGTTGACAGCATATTGGGGTAGGAAGCCAAATGACGATCCAATCATCCAACTTGCCCATAGCATATTGACCATCTTTCAATTCTTATATCAAGTGCTGGGATACGGATACTAAGCTTATATCATAGCCTACATATTATGTGTTTTGTTGCATTATTTTACAGGTGGAACTACTATACCTCGTGAGTCAAAACTATTGCTTGGTTGTGACGCGATCTTTCATTATTTGTCTATTTCACTGCTTAGAATTGATATTTATGTGGTCTTAAATTTTCCCTCTACATTTCTCAACTGGTACGCAACGTGCAGTATTCTAAATAAAACCGATATTAGTAGGCCTAATAACTTCTTGGCCACCAACTTTCCAACGTATTTTTTGCAAGTTAAACAGTGCTTCATTTGTAGTCGTTTCAACCGTAAGATTTCTTTGTTTTTTAGTTGCTTTGCGGTAAAATCCTCCGTGAAATTTCTTTTGATGTTTTGTTGTCAAATAGTAGGAATACACAACTTGCTAAATAAACCTATGAACGCAAGCTGATCAAGCGGGATCGTAATCGTGATCCCAAATTTGTAGAGCGCCACCCGAAAGTCAAACGCAGGGCAACAGCTTATTCAAACGCGTTGTGCTTGTGGAGTTAATGATTCAATTTTACCCTTCTGTTATAAAAGCAATTCAATTCAATTTTCGTTTAATCAACACTTCAGGCCGGCAGAAAGCAGCATGTTACATTTTAACTTATTTTGCAAATGTTTTATGTATGGGTGCAGTTTATAAGCTTCAGAAATAAATATTGGGTTTGAATTAAGATTAATTGATGTGTTTGTTGTAGGGTTTGCGAGGTTTAAGAAATGTTTTTGTATAGAACTCTAGAGATAAAGTTGCAATGATCATTGAAGGATTCGCTATAGATACGTGTGAGGGACAATGACAATGACAGATATACGCAGCGTCGGTTACGACATGGTGATTGTTGCCACGACAAGGTGACAAACATGGAATTCTACTTCAAGACAGTGCATTGTTTTGAAACATGTATGTCCGTGACTGTACTTGTTTTGAATTTTCAGAATTCTGCACCATGACTAACGACATACCACCTGATCAGCCAGTATGGATTGAAAAAGACAACATACCTGGGCCAACTGATGGCGATACGATCATCTATCCTGGGGACCCAGTGGACCCAGATGAGAAAGTTCAGTTGGGATACTGCAAAGAATGGTACTGCCACACTCCCTGATATCTTAGCACACGATTTCTTTACCATTATTGACTGCGAGCATGCATGCACGTTATAAACAAGTTGCATGCACACATTACATAGGCCTACTATTATACAGTACTGTGAAAAAGTATGTGGACAGCACAGAAATAGTAGGAAAATATCAATTTTCTTCAGTTATAATGGTTTTTGAAAGTAACTGCTGGAGTTATTTTGTTACAACTACACTCAATTGTTTCGTCAGACACAAAATACGAGTTAACCGACTATATTATACTACTATTTCCGGTTGAAACGTATAAATATAATGTGTGCAAAATTACAGTATGTTTGTGTGAATTCTGACATTTTAGCATAGAAATGGTTCTAGGGGCCTGGCATACACGCCTATAAAGCGTGTATGTATCGTTGCTTTGCATGAAGAAGGTCTTAGCATTCGTGAAATAGCTGCAGATGGTCATGAAAAGAAGAGTGGTATGGTATACAAATGTGATAAAACGGTATTCTTCCACTGGTCTATGTCCAGGTCTTTCGCTAACAGCTGACTGTGGTGCCCGATAAAGTCCTGTCCACTTCTAAGCAGTGCTTAATGACTACAGGAAAGAAAGCTTAGAATAGTTAATATTAATACCGGAAAGCTTTAATTCTTCCGTTTTGCTTAAGATTGCTAAACGACCAAAGCGCATTATGCGTGCAAACCTACGGCTGATGTTGAAGCGCCGATATTTAAAATGTAGCCTAAAATGTGCAAAAATCCTACAATAATCAGAGCGTTTCGTCTGTTTAGAGTGCAATGGTTCTAACTCCAATGCTTATAGCCATGGAGTTAGCACCATTGCACTCTAAACAGACTGTTTGTTTGTTCGCTAATTGACTATGGCTGCTATCAGAATGGCAGTGGCTGCAAATATAGTTCATGTTTATAATGTTTTCAAAGCGACTAGTGAGTAGGTATAGGCTATAAATACTTTCAAAGGATTTTGGGCATTTCAACTTAGCAATTTGGTTATTTCCTTGCAGTGTTTGTGAACCTGGAAAACCCATCACTAAGTCTTGCCACGTAAGTATTGACATGTTTTAATGGTAGACCTAAGTGTTGTTTCTCATTTTAATAATTTTATGATTCCAGTAACTGTTATCTTTGATCTTAGCTAGGCCTAACAGCTGAGGAATTGAAAAGTTGTTTCTCTTCTTTGGCACACCTATCTAATGGGCCTCAGACCTCCATAGCACGATGTTTGCGACCGATGAATCACGCCAATTAGTGACCCAAGGAAAATGCTCATTTCTAAGTAACTATACGATCACTGCCAGCGGATGTAGGCTATCTGTCGAGCGTGACTATAAAAAGTCTTGTTTCTTCTTGGTTTCTGCTGCTCGATTCTGTCAGTAGCCTAAGGCATATCATTTGTGCGCTTAAATAGCCTAATATCTGCAATCTGCAGGACACGCTTGTTTTAGGACCTCGCTCGGTTTCGCGTCGACGCGTAGGCCTACAAATTGAAAACGATGAACACTGAACGGTGATGGGATATAATAGATTAAAGTCAGCAGCTGCTTAACGGTGGCCGTTGCATGCCCATACCTTATTTATGATCATCGCGCATGGCTTTGTGTTGTTTCTGAAATATGGTTTGCATTATAATAATTATCAAATTTTATATGACTCACAATTAGCATATTGCAACACTGCCTGTAAGCCTACTGCTTCATTTGTACGCAATTTCTTTTTACAATTATAGTTGTGAATAGCCTATGCTTGGACATAATTTTCGAAGTTCCTGTTTTAGAATGGACCAAAACAGATGCTATCTGGCATCAAATGTCTGTATATGTTTAGGTTTCTCTTCAAAAACTTGTGCATTTGTTAGTTTCAGGCCAATCTACAGACTTGGGTTTCGCCAGAAGATCCGTGCATTATTGAGTCGTGCCTTGGGAATCCAGTCAACAAGTCAGCATCTTGCAAGTGCCCTGAAGTGCGTGTACATAATTCTCTAAAAAGTCTACTGATAGGAAACATCGCTTAAGCGCTAGCTTTATTTAGTCCTTCTTCATTTTCTCATGGCAGTTAGACAGACAAAAGATCTACTGATCATACTGTAATTGTATCACTGATAATTTATTGTAAAATCTTCTCGAAATTAAGACATGATATTTTGCGCTTACTTGATGCCGACGAGTTCCTTGTATGTTGGATGTTCAATTAATAATGTATGTAAAAGTCCATTCACAACGTTATCTTTTGTACAGGGAAGCGATGTGATATTGGCGCCACCTGAAGACTGCTGCGGTTGCTTTCCTGCGATAGGTATTATCTTCTTCAATTCAAATTTTGCAGTTTGTAATAATCTTAATAATCATAATCAAAATCATAATAATATTTATGATAATTATTTATAATAACAACAATGAAGATTTCTGTGGCACCTCACATAACGGTACTCACGTACCGGTACGTCATCATCGCTAAAAAATACTTATTTTCGACACCATTGCCAGCATCGTGCGGATTATGCTTTCCTCTGTTCCAGGAACATGTTCCGTTGACGCTGATGATTTATCTGTCTACGAAACTGCATGGACGGAAAACAACCCAGATGTGCAGCCAGGTTATGAGCTAACTCCTGGAGAAATACTTCACGTCAGTCAGTGCAAAGAATGGTAAGATATTGAAACATTGTAGCCTATTTTACGCCATTCGTTTGCAAACGTTTTTTGAGAGACAGTATCCACTATCCAGAGCCATATCAATGACCTGTGGCGTCAACGTCATTTTTTTATGTTTCATTCTTCCTTGACGTTCCATTGACCCTAAAAAACACATTTTGAATTAAGCCCTAAAGCTCGGAAACCTCGGCACGTCTGACCAGACGTCCGATGTCTGTTGCACCATAAAACAGACGGATGCTACAGTGCTTGATCAATCATCCAATACTTTTATTTATTACCGTAATGAATGGAAAAAATCAATGTCGGCATTCATGTGCGGAGGCGCCACTGGTTTCCATTCGTTTTTGCTACATTATCGTCTTTAAAGTGTTATGGCTATTTCGTTCGATTTATATTCCCTCTGAAACCTACGTCCATTTCTATGATCTAGTAACATAACCAACTGGTGTGTCGTGCATTATGACAAAGGCGCTACATCGGTTATTTGACGAAAGTAGATTTTCTGCTTGAACTTACTCCTTCAGAGAAAGGTAAATCCGCAGGTACATGTATGCCTAAAGTGCAATCACTTATAGAGATTTCTGTCACTTGCAGCCGGTGTACATCGAGTGGTTCGTTAAGCTGCAGTGTAAGTACAATTTTTACATCGTTGCTGCTTGCCTTTATCAGTAAAACACTCAGAATCATCTGGACATCTAGGTCTATTACTGATTGAACGAACGATCAAACAGTCGCTCGCATGTATGTGCATTGTGCACAGATGCATGCACGTTTGTATCAATAGTTGGTAATTGCTCATTTTATCACTTGGCATGCACAGTGCGAATACAATTATCACTATCATTCTGTTGAAAAACTTATTATAGTTTCGGATAGTGTTTGATGCCAATGATGAGTCTAAAGCACAATGCTGTGTATTAAATTTTGCCCCAATACGTTCTCGAATATTATCATCTGCAGTGAAATACGAATACGTCTCGGATCTAGGGCAAAATGAATTAATTCACCAATTAATTATGTATGGTTTATCTTACAGTAATGTTTGAAATAAATTGCTGGAAGTTATGTTTTGCAAAGGAAGTCTTGTCTGTCATTGCAGGAAGTGAAGACGCAGTTGCCTTCAGACGATCCGTGTATAATTATAACATGTACACCATCGTATGAAACTAGCCCCTTCTACGTATCAGAATCCTGCGTGTGCGAAGAGGTTATTAAAGTTCACTCCATAGGTTTTCTTGCCGACAGTTTTGAAACTTGCATAATTATTTGACATCAAATCTACTAATGAGTGATTAACTGAAAGCAGCTCAGAACCTGTGTCAAAAAAGATGCGCCTGTTGACATATTTAAATTAGGGCATTAGCCTTCTCACTAGGGTTCGGTTTCAAATGGTCCTTTCTTGTTAATATTAGGAAATACAATACTATTGTGACCAACTGTCGCAAGTTAAGCCAGTCGTCATTCACTCAAGCTGTTCGTGCTCAACTGATTCGCATGAATACTTTTTCGTTATTTATAGCTTACACAAGTAATATATCCGTTCATGCGTTGAAGGCTAAATCCATCCTTGGTGAAGCTGCAGATGGTGACTTTAACTTTTACGAAAAGTTGTTGCGGCTTCTTTTGTTCCGTTCAGTCCCTAGATATCTCTATAATTGTGTGGGGTAGCTTTGTATATAAATAAAAGCCTGACATGTTTATGTGATATTTAATTATGTCATCAGGACAGAAGTCTAAACTAGTTTGATGTATCTCAAAAGGTGATCGAGCCATTTCCACATAATTATTATTATCATTATTGCAAAAGTCAAACTTGATCATCAAATGAACGTTGGCGTCCGTTACGTTACCTAGCAGGTATTTTATTTTGTAGGACGAAATATTGGTTGATGATGTTCCTGCTCCGGTTTGCTGCCAATGTCTTCCAAGTAATTTTTCATTATCGCTTGACAAATAATTATGTTGAAGAGAAATAGTTTATGCAGAATCACAATACAACTTTTATCGCAATTTCTAAATCTCGGAAGAAAGGTATTGATTAATCAGGAGAGTTGCAGGCTCCGTCTGGTGGCAAAGAGCCTTGAATGTGCCAGATCGATATTTTAATCTATGAAATATCCACACATTTACATATTGGTCTTGGTGATAACATTGTGCTTGCTCTGTTGTTTCAGCTTCAACAGTGACGCCTACATGGGGCCTTTCAAGTATGCTCACACTTTTTTCGTTCACTTTCCTGATAATAACGCTCTATCAAAATTTCGTGGTTGCACAATACACATAAACCATAAAACTGCTTAGTTCACATTCAAGCGTGCGGGCAATGTGGGGTAGGAGGATTTCACCCGATGAACTCTGTAGAAATCACCGAGACTGAATAACTATTGGTGCATTGCAATTTTTGCGTTAACCTTGCCTGTCGAGTCTTTCGTAACTAGTAGATTGCAGTGTTCGGAAGTGAGATTTAGTTAGTGAACAATGTTTCCAGTGTAGACTGTAGAGTCTACAGTCCTACGTGGATTTGCCTCTTCCACTAAATGTTAAGTTGTAGACAACTTGCTGTGTTCTAAATAAAAATAAATCATTCAAATGACTCTGCTGTCAGAAGACCACTGAACGATAGGCTACATAGACGTGTGAAGTACGTTTGTAAATGATATGTTAAGGTCATTTCGTCATGATGGATTGGCAACAAATCAAATATTTACGCTGTTCTTGTTGTTTTTTAGGTGGGACAACAACCCCACCGTACGGAGGTATTTCCCAATTTTCTTCATATGATGGCTCTTAAAAATGAAAGTGTGAATTTGCAATCACTCACCTTTCAAGTTGTTAGGTTTTTGAATTATAAGTGTAGAAAACATGTTGTGTGAACTCACAGAACCGACAGCTTCCCACGGTCATTGCAGAAGAGCAACCGGTCTGCTGATCTTTTTCGACCTGTTTCTCTGACCTAACAAACCATAGATAATGTATGTCAACAAAGATCAGACCCGAATGCGATGGGGCGTAAATATTAAGAGCGCCAAACAACAGCAACTCGGAAGATGTACTACTGGAAAACATGAAACCAGTGAAGGCATAGTTAGGTAGCAAAATAATCCAGTATCACCTTAGGTGCTCAGGTACAGAATTTTAACACTTTCTGTGATCACAAGCAGGAATCAAATCATCAACCAGTCAGGCTGTGCTAGCCTAGACTCTGACCCATCATAATGTTCCTACAGAAGAGCGGACACATTACCATCCTTTCTGTGCTTACCGCGAAGGTCCAGCTCCAAAGAGGGCACGGTTAAACATGACGTCCCGCAGACACTTTCTTTGCTCGACAGAACCAACGTATCATTCAGAGATGCAACCGTGATAATAATTATTGTCCGCAAAGTTTCGTGTCGCCTTGGGCATATTGTCACTTATTTGAATATCAAAAGTCTAATTCTTCTTGCCAGCGCTAACCACAGCATAAGCTTAGGCCTACAGCCTGAAATCAGAGTTCACTGCAACTGTGCCTTTGACAGCACATTGGGGTGGGAAGCCAAAGGACGATCCAACTTGCTCATAGCATATTGACCTTCTTTCAATTCTTATATCAAATGCTGGATAACGGATACTATATCAAATGTGTTTTGTTGTATTTGCAGGTGTAACAACCACTAGACCTCGTGAGTCAAAATCATTCCTTGATTATGAAACGATCTTTCATTAATTGTCGAGTTCACTGTTTAGAATTGATATTTATGTGGTCTTAGATTTAGGCCTACTATTCTCAACTGGTACGCAACTTGCAGTGTTATGCACAAACCCGTTATTAGGGTCTTTTGATGTACGCACAATTAACTGCTGCAGACTAAATTATTACACTAAGTCTTGTTTTGTTGAAGGTCCAACAAGATCTACGTCTCTGCCACCAGGTAAGTTCAAACTATTCTTTGCAAGTTAAACAGTGCTTCATTTGTAGTCGTTTCAACCGTAAGATTTTTGTTGACTTTGAGTTGTTTTGCGGTAAATTCCTGCGTAAAACTTCTTTTCCTATTTTGTTGTCAAATAGTAGGCCTACACAACTTGCCAAATAGACCTATTAACGCAAGTTGATAAAGCCGAATCGTAATCGTGATCCTAATTTTTTGCGCCTCCCGAAAATCAAACGCAGGGCAACAGCTTATTCAAAAGCGCTGTGCCTGTGCAGTTAACGAACAAATTTGACTCTGCTGTCAGAAGACCATTGATGGATAGACTACAGCGACGCGCAAACTACGTTGGTAACTGATATGTAGCCTATAGGTCATTTCGTCAAAATAGACTGGCAACAATTCGAATATTTACGTTTTTGCTGTTGTATTTTAGGTTGGACAGGAACCCCACCGTCCGGAGGTATGACCTAATTTTCTTCATAGGATGGCTCTTAAAAATGAAAGTGTGAATTTGCAATCACTTACCATTTCAAGTTGTTAGGTTTTTGAAGAATAAATGTAGAAAAAAATTTGGTGGAAATCTGATAATATTTGGACGTAGCCTTCGACGTCAAAGTTTTGGCACGTAGACCTATAATAGGCCAATTAAGTAAAAGATGCCACACCGTTCACATTATTAAAGAAGTTCTTGATTGCCTTATCAATTACCTAATTTCAGTCTATGGAAGGAGTAAGGCAGGCGATTACCTTCTATTCATTTTTGTTCATTCATTCATTCATTCCCATAATTTATATAGCGCATTTTCAAAAGACCTACAAATAGGCACTCTCAGCCAAGCAACAGCGGGAAAAGTGAAATAATAGGCGACTTATAATAAGCAAACGAGTTTTACCTAGCCATCAATCGCAGATCTAATGCGAATCCATTCCAGATACAAGGACCGACAAGCGAAAAGGCTCAACGCTTCTAATAGAAGTTTCAACTAGCAGAACCGACAGCTTCACACGGTCATTGTAGAAGAGCGAAGGGTATGCTTATCTTTGTCGACTTGTCTCTCTGACCTCACAAACCACAGATACAA
Source organism: Lumbricus rubellus (assembly GCA_945859605.1). Taxonomy (NCBI): domain Eukaryota; kingdom Metazoa; phylum Annelida; class Clitellata; order Crassiclitellata; family Lumbricidae; genus Lumbricus; species Lumbricus rubellus. The sequence continues at coordinate 38,352,414 of OX243817.1, forward strand.
GTCAACAAAGATGAGACCCGAATGCGATGGGGCGAAAATAACAACAACGCCAAACAAGAGCAGCAACTCGGAAGATGTACTACTGAAAACCATGAAGCCAGTGAAGAACGTCACAAATATAATCAGAGGCATATTTTTGAAGCAAAATGATTTAGTATCACCTCGGGTGCTCAGGTACAGAGTTTGAACACTTTATGTGAGCGCAAGCAGGAATCAAGTCATCAACTGTGCTGTGCTGTCCTAGACTCTGACCCATCATAATGTTGCTACAGAAGAGAGGACACATTACCATCCTTCCTGTGCTCCAAAGAGGGCACGATTATACATAGTTATAGTCCCGTAGACACCCTCTTTGCTCGACAGAGCCAATGCATCATCCAGGGGTGTAACCGAAATTGTCAGCAAATGTTCGTGTGGCCTTGGGCATATTGTCACTTATTAAATTTCGGTTCCATCCCTGGATGATGCATTGGCTCTGTCGAGCAAATTTTGAATATCAAAAGTCCAATTAACCACAGCATAAGCTTACAGCCTGGAATCAGAGTTCACTGTAACCGTACCTTTGACAGCACATTGTGGTGGGAAGCCAGAGGACGATTCAACTTGCCCATAGCATATTGACCATCTTTCAGTGATTATATCAAATGCTGCGATACGGATACTGTATCAAATGTGTTTTGTTGCATTTGCAGGTGGAACTACTACTAGACCTCGTGAGTCAAAATCATTCCTTGATTATGAAGCGAGCTTTCATTGATTGTCGATTCCTCTGCTTAGAATTGATGTTTATGTGGTCTTAAATTTTCACTCTACATTTCGCAACTACATTTCTCAGTGTTATAAACAAACCCGACATTAGATTCTTTTGATGTACGCAGAATTAACTGCTGCTATTACATTTGTTTTGTTAAAGGTCCAACAAGATCTACTTCTCTTCCACCAGGTCAGTTCAAACTATTATTTGCAAGTTAAACAGTGCTTCATTTGTAGTCGTTTCAGCCGGAAGATGTACTACTGAGAGACATGAAGCCAGCGAAGAACGTCACGCATATAAGCAGAGGCATATTTAGGAAGACAAAATGACCCAGTATCACCTCAAACAGTGCGTATAAGAGCGCTCAGGTACAGAATTTTAAACACCTGTGATCACAAGCATGCATCAAAGCATCAACCAGTCAGGTTGTGCTAGCCTAGACTCTGACCCATCATAATATTGCTGCAGAAAAGAGGACACATTATCATCCTTCCTGTGCTTACGGCGAAGGTCGAGCTCCAAAGAGGGCACGGTTGAACATAAAGTCCCTTAGACACTCCCTGTCTCTGCTCCACAGAACCAATGTATCATCCAGAGATGCAACCGTATTTGTCAGCAAATGTTCGTGTCGCCTTGGGCATACTGCCACTTATTTGAATATCAACAGTACAATTCTTCTTCTTGCCAACGCTAACCACAGCATAAAACTTGCAGCCTGAAATCAGAGTTCACTGTAACTGTACCGTTGACAGCATATTGGGGTAGGAAGCCAAATGACGATCCAACTTGCCCATAGCATATTGACCATCTTTCAATTCTTATATCAAGTGCTGGGATACGGATACTAAGCTTATATCATAGCCTACATATTATGTGTTTTGTTGCATTATTTTACAGGTGAAACTACTATACCTCGTGAGTCAAAACTATTGCTTGGTTGTGACGCGATCTTTCATTATTTGTCTATTTCACTGCTTAGAATTGATATTTATGTGGTCTTAAATTTTCCCTCTACATTTCTCAACTGGTACGCAACGTGCAGTATTCTAAATAAAACCGATATTAGTAGGCCTAATAACTTCTTGGCCACCAACTTTCCAACGTATTTTTTGCAAGTTAAACAGTGCTTCATTTGTAGTCGTTTCAACCGTAAGATTTCTTTGTTTTTTAGTTGCTTTGCGGTAAAATCCTCCGTGAAATTTCTTTTGATGTTTTGTTGTTAAATAGTAGGGATACACAACTTGCTAAATAAACCTATGAACGCAAGCTGATCAAGCGGGATCGTAATCGTGATCCCAAATTTGTAGAGCGCCACCCGAAAGTCAAACGCAGGGCAACAGCTTATTCAAACGCGTTGTGCTTGTGGAGTTAATGATTCAATTTTACCCTTCTGTTATAAAAGCAATTCAATTCAATTTTCGTTTAATCAACACTTCAGGCCGGCAGAAAGCAGCATGTTACATTTGAACTTATTTTGCAAATGTTTTATGTATGGGTGCAGTTTATAAGCTTCAGAAATAAATATTGGGTTTGAATTAAGATTAATTGATGTGTTTGTTGTAGGGTTTGCGAGGTTTAAGAAATGTTTTTGTATAGAACTCTAGAGATAAAGTTGCAATGATCATTGAAGGATTCGCTATAGATACGTGTGAGGGACAATGACAATGACAGATATACGCAGCGTCGGTTACGACATGGTGATTGTTGCCACGACAAGGTGACAAACATGGAATTCTACTTCAAGACAGTGCATTGTTTTGAAACATGTATGTCCGTGACTGTACTTGTTTTGAATTTTCAGAATTCTGCACCATGACTAACGACATACCACCTGATCAGCCAGTATGGATTGAAAAAGACAACATACCTGGGCCAACTGATGGCGATACGATCATCTATCCTGGGGACCCAGTGGACCCAGATGAGAAAGTCCAGTTGGGATACTGCAAAGAATGGTACTGCCACACTCCCTGATATCTTAGCACACGATTTCTTTACCATTATTGACTGCGAGCATGCATGCACGTTATAAACAAGTTGCATGCACACATTACATAGGCCTACTATTATACAGTACTGTGAAAAAGTATGTGGACAGCACAGAAATAGTAGGAAAATATCAATTTTCTTCAGTTATAATGGTTTTTGAAAGTAACTGCTGGAGTTATTTTGTTACAACTACACTCAATTGTTTCGTCAGACACAAAATACGAGTTAACCGACTATATTATACTACTATTTCCGGTTGAAACGTATAAATATAATGTGTGCAAAATTACAGTATGTTTGTGTGAATTCTGACATTTTAGCATAGAAATGGTTCTAGGGGCCTGGCATACACGCCTATAAAGCGTGTATGTATCGTTGCTTTGCATGAAGAAGGTCTTAGCATTCGTGAAATAGCTGCAGATGGTCATGAAAAGAAGAGTGGTATGGTATACAAATGTGATAAAACGGTATTCTTCCACTGGTCTATGTCCAGGTCTTTCGCTAACAGCTGACTGTGGTGCCCGATAAAGTCCTGTCCACTTCTAAGCAGTGCTTAATGACTACAGGAAAGAAAGCTTAGAATAGTTAATATTAATACCGGAAAGCTTTAATTCTTTCGTTTTGCTTAAGATTGCTAAACGACCAAAGCGCATTATGCGTGCAAACCTACGGCTGATGTTGAAGCGCCGATATTTAAAATGTAGCCTAAAATGTGCAAAAATCCTACAATAATCAGAGCGTTTCGTCTGTTTAGAGTGCAATGGTTCTAACTCCAATGCTTATAGCCATGGAGTTAGCACCATTGCACTCTAAACAGACTGTTTGTTTGTTCGCTAATTGACTATGGCTGCTATCAGAATGGCAGTGGCTGCAAATATAGTTCATGTTTATAATGTTTTCAAAGCGACTAGTGAGTAGGTATAGGCTATAAATACTTTCAAAGGATTTTGGGCATTTCAACTTAGCAATTTGGTTATTTCCTTGCAGTGTTTGTGAACCTGGAAAACCCATCACTAAGTCTTGCCACGTAAGTATTGACATGTTTTAATGGTAGACCTAAGTGTTGTTGCTCATTTTAATAATTTTATGATTCCAGTAACTGTTATCTTTGATCTTAGCTAGGCCTAACAGCTGAGGAATTGAAAAGTTGTTTCTCTTCTTTGGCACACCTATCTAATGGGCCTCAGACCTCCATAGCACGATGTTTGCGACCGATGAATCACGCCAATTAGTGACCCAAGGAAAATGCTCATTTCTAAGTAACTATACGATCACTGCCAGCGGATGTAGGCTATCTGTCGAGCGTGACTATAAAAAGTCTTGTTTCTTCTTGGTTTCTGCTGCTCGATTCTGTCAGTAGCCTAAGGCATAGCATTTGTGCGCTTAAATAGCCTAATATCTGCAATCTGCAGGACACGCTTGTTTTAGGACCTCGCTCGGTTTCGCGTCGACGCGTAGGCCTACAAATTGAAAACGATGAACACTGAACGGTGATGGGATATAATAGATTAAAGTCAGCAGCTGCTTAACGGTGGCCGTTGCATGCCCATACCTTATTTATGATCATCGCGCATGGCTTTGTGTTGTTTCTGAAATATGGTTTGCATTATAATAATTATCAAATTTTATATGACTCACAATTAGCATATTGCAACACTGCCTGTAAGCCTACTGCTTCATTTGTACGCAATTTCTTTTTACAATTATAGTTGTGAATAGCCTATGCTTGGACATAATTTTCGAAGTTCCTGTTTTAGAATGGACCAAAACAGATGCTATCTGGCATCAAATGTCTGTATATGTTTAGGTTTCTCTTCAAAAACTTGTGCATTTGTTAGTTTCAGGCCAATCTACAGACTTGGGTTTCGCCAGAAGATCCGTGCATTATTGAGTCGTGCCTTGGGAATCCAGTCAACAAGTCAGCATCTTGCAAGTGCCCTGAAGTGCGTGTACATAATTCTCTAAAAAGTCTACTGATAGGAAACATCGCTTAAGCGCTAGCTTTATTTAGTCCTTCTTCATTTTCTCATGGCAGTTAGACAGACAAAAGATCTACTGATCATACTGTAATTGTATCACTGATAATTTATTGTAAAATCTTCTCGAAATTAAGACATGATATTTTGCGCTTACTTGATGCCGACGAGTTCCTTGTATGTTGGATGTTCAATTAATAATGTATGTAAAAGTCCATTCACAACGTTATCTTTTGTACAGGGAAGCGATGTGATATTGGCGCCACCTGAAGACTGCTGCGGTTGCTTTCCTGCGATAGGTATTATCTTCTTCAATTCAAATTTTGCAGTTTGTAATAATCTTAATAATCATAATCAAAATCATAATACTATTTATGATAATTATTTATAATAACAACAATGAAGATTTCTGTGGCACCTCACATAACGGTACTCACGTACCGGTACGTCATCATCGCTAAAAAATACTTATTTTCGACACCATTGCCAGCATCGTGCGGATTATGCTTTCCTCTGTTCCAGGAACATGTTCCGTTGACGCTGATGATTTATCTGTCTACGAAACTGCATGGACGGAAAACAACCCAGATGTGCAGCCAGGTTATGAGCTAACTCCTGGAGAAATACTTCACGTCAGTCAGTGCAAAGAATGGTAAGATATTGAAACATTGTAGCCTATTTTACGCCATTCGTTTGCAAACGTTTTTTGAGAGACAGTATCCACTATCCAGAGCCATATCAATGACCTGTGGCGTCAACGTCATTTTTTATGTTTCATTCTTCCTTGACGTTCCATTGACCCTAAAAAACACATTTTGAATTAAGCCCTAAAGCTCGGAAACCTCGGCACGTCTGACCAGACGTCCGATGTCTGTTGCACCATAAAACAGACGGATGCTACAGTGCTTGATCAATCATCCAATACTTTTATTTATTACCGTAATGAATGGAAAAAATCAATGTCGGCATTCATGTGCGGAGGCGCCACTGGTTTCCATTCGTTTTTGCTACATTATCGTCTTTAAAGTGTTATGGCTATTTCGTTCGATTTATATTCCCTCTGAAACCTACGTCCATTTCTATGATCTAGTAACATAACCAACTGGTGTGTCGTGCATTATGACAAAGGCGCTACATCGGTTATTTGACGAAAGTAGATTTTCTGCTTGAACTTACTCCTTCAGAGAAAGGTAAATCCGCAGGTACATGTATGCCTAAAGTGCAATCACTTATAGAGATTTCTGTCACTTGCAGCCGGTGTACATCGAGTGGTTCGTTAAGCTGCAGTGTAAGTACAATTTTTACATCGTTGCTGCTTGCCTTTATCAGTAAAACACTCAGAATCATCTGGACATCTAGGTCTATTACTGATTGAACGAACGATCAAACAGTCGCTCGCATGTATGTGCATTGTGCACAGATGCATGCACGTTTGTATCAATAGTTGGTAATTGCTCATTTTATCACTTGGCATGCACAGTGCGAATACAATTATCACTATCATTCTGTTGAAAAACTTATTATAGTTTCGGATAGTGTTTGATACCAATGATGAGTCTAAAGCACAATGCTGTGTATTAAATTTTGCCCCAATACGTTCTCGAATATTATCATCTGCAGTGAAATACGAATACGTTTCGGATCTAGGGCAAAATGAATTAATTCACCAATTAATTATGTATGGTTTATCTTACAGTAATGTTTGAAATAAATTGCTGGAAGTTATGTTTTGCAAAGGAAGTCTTGTCTGTCATTGCAGGAAGTGAAGACGCAGTTGCCTTCAGACGATCCGTGTATAATTATAACATGTACACCATCGTATGAAACTAGCCCCTTCTACGTATCAGAATCCTGCGTGTGCGAAGAGGTTATTAAAGTTCACTCCATAGGTTTTCTTGCCGACAGTTTTGAAACTTGCATAATTATTTGACATCAAATCTACTAATGAGTGATTAACTGAAAGCAGCTCAGAACCTGTGTCAAAAAAGATGCGCCTGTTGACATATTTAAATTAGGGCATTAGCCTTCTCACTAGGGTTCGGTTACAAATGGTCCTTTCTTGTTAATATTAGGAAATACAATACTATTGTGACCAACTGTCGCAAGTTAAGCCAGTCGTCATTCACTCAAGCTGTTCGTGCTCAACTGATTCGCATGAATACTTTTTCGTTATTTATAGCTTACACAAGTAATATATCCGTTCATGCGTTGAAGGCTAAATCCATCCTTGGTGAAGCTGCAGATGGTGACTTTAACTTTTACGAAAAGTTGTTGCGGCTTCTTTTGTTCCGTTCAGTCCCTAGATATCTCTATAATTGTGTGGGGTAGCTTTGTATATAAATAAAAGCCTGACATGTTTATGTGATATTTAATTATGTCATCAGGACAGAAGTCTAAACTAGTTTGATGTATCTCAAAAGGTGATCGAGCCATTTCCACATAATTATTATTATCATTATTGCAAAAGTCAAACTTGATCATCAAATGACCGTTGGCGTCCGTTACGTTACCTAGCAGGTATTTTATTTTGTAGGACGAAATATTGGTTGATGATGTTCCTGCTCCGGTTTGCTGCCAATGTCTTCCAAGTAATTTTTCATTATCGCTTGACAAATAATTAGGCCTATGTTGAAGAGAAATAGTTTATGCAGAATCACAATACAACTGGGGTAGGAGGATTTCACCCGATGAACTCTGTAGAAATCACCGAGACTGAATAACTATTGGTGCATTGCAATTTTTGCGTTAACCTTGCCTGTCGAGTCTTTCGTAACTAGTAGATTGCAGTGTTCGGAAGTGAGATTTAGTTAGTGAACAATGTTTCCAGTGTAGACTGTAGAGTCTACATTCCTACGTAGATTTGCCTCTTCCGCTAAATGTTAAGTTGTAGACAACTTGCTGTGTTCTAAATAAAAATAAATCGTTCAAATGACTCTGCTGTCAGAAGACCACTGAACGATAGGCTACATAGACGTGTGAAGTACGTTTGTAAATGATATGTTAAGGTCATTTCGTCATGATGGATTGGCAAGAAATCAAATATTTACGCTGTTCTTGTTGTTTTTTAGGTGGGACAACAACCCCACCGTACGGAGGTATGGCCCAATTTTCTTCATATGATGGCTCTTAAAAATGAAAGTGTGAATTTGCAATCACTCACCTTTTAAGTTGTTAGGTTTTCAGAAGACAACTGAACGATAGGCTACATAGACGTGTGAAGTACGTTTGTAAATGATATGTTAAGGTCATTCCGTCATGATGGATTGGCAAGAAATCAAATATTTACGCTGTTCTTGTTGTTTTTTAGGTGGGACAACAACCCCACCGTACGGAGGTATGTATGGCCCAATTTTCTTCATATGATGGCTCTTAAAAATGAAAGTGTGAATTTGCAATCACTCACCTTTCAAGTTGTTAGGTTTTTGAATTATAAGTGTAGAAAACATGTTGTGTGAACTCGCAGAACCGACAGCTTCCCACGGTCATTGCAGAAGAGCAACCGGTCTGCTGATCTTTTTCGACCTGTTTCTCTGACCTAACAAACCACAGATAATGTATGTCAACAAAGATCAGACCCGAATGCGATGGGGCGTAAATATTAAGAGCGCCAAACAGCAGCAACTCGGAAGATGTACTACTGGAAAACATGAAACCAGTGAAGGCATAGTTAGGTAGCAAAATAATCCAGTATCACCTTAGGTGCTCAGGTACAGAATTTTAACACTTTCTGTGATCACAAGCAGGAATCAAATCATCAACCAGTCAGGCTGTGCTAGCCTAGACTCTGACCCATCATAATGTTCATACAGAAAAGCGGACACATTACCATCCTTTCTGTGCTTACCGCGAAGGTCCAGCTCCAAAGAGGGCACGGTTAAACATGACGTCCCGCAGACACTTTCTTTGCTCGACAGAACCAACGTAGCCTATCATTCAGAGATGCAACCGTGATAATAATTATTGTCCGCAAAGTTTTGTGTCGCCTTGGGCATATTGTCACTTATTTGAATATCAAAAGTCCAATTCTTCGTGCCAGCGCTAACCACAGCATAAGCTTAGGCCTACAGCCTGAAATCAGAGTTCACTGCAACTGTACCTTTGACAGCACATTGGGGTGGGAAGCCAAAGGACGATCCAACTTGCTCATAGCATATTGACCTTCTTTCAATTCTTATATCAAATGCTGGATAACGGATACTATATCAAATGTGTTTTGTTGTATTTGCAGGTGTAACAACCACTAGACCTCGTGAGTCAAAATCATTCCTTGATTATGAAACGATCTTTCATTAATTGTCGAGTTCACTGTTTAAAATTGATATTTATGTGGTCTTAGAGTTAGGCCTACTATTCTCAACTGGTACGCAACTTGCAGTGTTATGCACAAACCCGTTATTAGGGTCTTTTGATGTACGCACAATTAACTGCTGCAGACTAAATTATTACACTTGTTTTGTTGAAGGTCCAACAAGATCTACGTCTCTGCCACCAGGTAAGTCCAAACTATTCTTTGCAAGTTAAACAGTGCTTCATTTGTAGTCGTTTCAACCGTAAGATTTTTGTTGGCTTTGAGTTGTTTTGCGGTAAATTCCTGCGTAAAACTTCTTTTCCTATTTTGTTGTCAAATAGTAGGCCTACACAACTTGCCAAATAGACCTATTAACGCAAGTTGATAAAGCCGAATCGTAATCGTGATCCTAATTTTTTGCGCCTCCCGAAAATCAAACGCAGGGCAACAGCTTATTCAAAAGCGCTGTGCCTGTGCAGTTAACGAACAAATTTGACTCTGCTGTCAGAAGACCATTGATGGATGGACTACAGTGACGCGCAAACTACGTTGATAACTGATATGTAGCCTATAGGTCATTTCGTCAAAATAGACTGGCAACAATTCGAATATTTACGTTTTTGCTGTTGTATTTTAGGTTGGACAGGAACCCCACCGTCCGGAGGTATGGCCTAATTTTCTTCATAGGATGGCTCTTAAAAATGAAAGTGTGAATTTGCAATCACTTACCATTTCAAGTTGTTAGGTTTTTGAAGAATAAATGTAGAAAACAATTTGGTGGAAATCTGATAATATTTGGACGTAGCCTTCGACGTCAAAGTTTTGGCACGTAGACCTATAATAGGCCAATTAAGTAAAAGATGCCACACCGTTCACATTATTAAAGAAGTTCTTGATTGCCTTATCAATTACCTAATTTCAGTCTATGGAAGGAGTAAGGCAGGCGATTACCTTCTATTCATTTTTGTTCATTCATTCATTCATTCCCATAATTTATATAGCGCATTTTCAAAAGACCTACAAATAGGCACTCTCAGCCAAGCAACAGCGGGAAAAGTGAAATAATAGGCGACTTATAATAAGCAAACGAGTTTTACCTGGCCATCAATCGCAGATCTAATGCGAATCCATTCCAGATACAAGGACCGACAAGCGAAAAGGCTCAACGCTTCTAATAGAAGTTTCAACTAGCAGAACCGACAGCTTCACACGGTCATTTAAGAAGAGCGAAGGGTATGCTTATCTTTGTCGACTTGTCTCTCTGACCTCACAAACCACAGATACAAGTCAACAAAGATGAGACCCGAATGCGATGGGGCGAAAATAACAACAACGCCAAACAAGAGCAGCAACTCGGAAGATGTACTACTGAAAACCATGAAGCCAGTGAAGAACGTCACAAATATAATCAGAGGCATATTTTTGAAGCAAAATGATTTAGTATCACCTCGGGTGCTCAGGTACAGAGTTTGAACACTTTATGTGAGCGCAAGCAGGAATCAAGTCATCAACTGTGCTGTGCTGTCCTAGACTCTGACCCATCATAATGTTGCTACAGAAGAGAGGACACATTACCATCCTTCCTGTGCTCCAAAGAGGACACGATTATACATAGTTATAGTCCCGTAGACACCCTCTTTGCTCGACAGAGCCAATGCATCATCCAGGGGTGGAACCGAAATTGTCAGCAAATGTTCGTGTGGCCTTGGGCATATTGTCACTTATTAAATTTCGGTTCCATCCCTGGATGATGCATTGGCTCTGTCGAGCAAATTTTGAATATCAAAAGTCCAATTAACCACAGCATAAGCTTACAGCCTGGAATCAGAGTTCACTGTAACCGTACCTTTGACAGCACATTGTGGTGGGAAGCCAGAGGACGATTCAACTTGCCCACAGCATATTGACCATCTTTCAGTGATTATATCAAATGCTGCGATACGGATACTGTATCAAATGTGTTTTGTTGCATTTGCAGGTGGAACTACTACTAGACCTCGTGAGTCAAAATCATTCCTTGATTATGAAGCGAGCTTTCATTGATTGTCGATTCCTCTGCTTAGAATTGATATTTATGTGGTCTTAAATTTTCACTCTACATTTCGCAACTACATTTCTCAGTGTTATAAACAAACCCGACATTAGGTTCTTTTTATGTACGCAGAATTAACTGCTGCTATTACAATTGTTTTGTTAAAGGTCCAACAAGATCTACTTCTCTTCCACCAGGTAAGTTCAAACTATTATTTGCAAGTTAAACAGTGCTTCATTTGTAGTCGTTTCAGCCGGAAGATGTACTACTGAGAGACATGAAGCCAGCGAAGAACGTCACGCATAGGGTAAAGTGCCTAATTACTGGCCGGTGCCCAGTTACTGGCCATTTTTGTAAAGCTCAAACACGCAGATCATGCATTTCTAGCGATGAAATTTAATTCTGAATTCTTTGTTTCTATTAAGAGCTACCAAATCACGTGATTCATTCATCATTTGACCTAGTTTCACTTTGTTTTGATGCCTCAAAGTTTAGGTCAATCTCGTAAGTAATCTCGCTGATTTTTTCAAAATCGAACTTCTTCCAAAGGATTTTAATACCCATTCTGCACATTTCGGCATTAGCAAACTGGCTTAAATATAAAACTAAATATGTTGTAATTTTGTAGAACATGCTTTAAATATTGTTTTACTATTCCTTATTTTAAAAATAATTTTGTTTATCTGCCGTATGAAAGTGCCCGGTTACTGGCCGCATTGTTGCCTAGTTATTGGCCATGGCTAGTAATTGGTACACGTGGCCAGTAATTGTTCGCAAATACTTAGACATTTCCTAAAACATGCTACGATCATGACTTAGGTTAAAGCGCAATTACTTTTTCAAATGTCTACCGTTCTTACTACAATATTTACATTTTACACCAATATTTTACAATTAATTTTAGGTCTGTTGTTATTAGATGCACAGACCTACGGATTTGCTCCAAATAATACAGGCCAATATATAGTAAGTAAGTATGTACTTTATTGAACCGCCTGCAAACGCACTGAGGGGGAAAATATAAATATAAATATGACTAACTACACTGTAATAATAATTGGTAAACGTGTAATTTAGCGTCGTAAATTATTCGCTCATTGCAGCATTGTTATTTTTAATCAATCCAGCGTCTAGTTTCCTCGTATGCAGAAGCTGATAAATTGAAGTCGCTTACACTTCAAACCCATGCCAAATAAATAAATATCTGGCTGATAAATGTCTAGATGTCCTAGAAGGATAGCTTTCTCGAGAATTTCACACTATGCCGGGTATTTGTGCAAGGAATTATATACCGAATACCAATTACTGGCCGGGCGGCCAGTAACTGGTCATGTATGGCCAGTAAGTGGGCATTTTCACAAAATCTTGAATTTGCTAAATTTCTCTTTTGCTTCTGGCCAATTTTAAAAAAAAATTTTTGAATTGCAAGTGATTTTAATTATCTAAAATTTAATATATAATAAGCTAAATTTACTACAATGTTGACTAATGTAAATAATATTTTTAAAAAACTTGCGGCCAGTAATTGGGCACTTTACCCTATAAGCAGAGGCATATTTAGGAAGACAAAATGACCCAGTATCACCTCAAACAGTGCGTATAAGAGCGCTCAGGTACAGAATTTTAAACACCTGTGATCACAAGCATGCATCAAAGCATCAACCAGTCAGGTTGTGCTAGCCTAGACTCTGACCCATCATAATATTGCTGCAGAAAAGAGGACACATTATCATCCTTCCTGTGCTTACGGCGAAGGTCGAGCTCCAAAGAGGGCACGGTTGAACATAAAGTCCCTTAGACACTCCCTGTCTCTGCTCCACAGAACCAATGTATCATCCAGAGATGCAACCGTATTTGTCAGCAAATGTTCGTGTCGCCTTGGGCATACTGCCACTTATTTGAATATCAACAGTACAATTCTTCTTCTTGCCAACGCTAACCACAGCATAAAACTTGCAGCCTGAAATCAGAGTTCACTGTAACTGTACCGTTGACAGCATATTGGGGTAGGAAGCCAAATGACGATCCAATCATCCAACTTGCCCATAGCATATTGACCATCTTTCAATTCTTATATCAAGTGCTGGGATACGGATACTAAGCTTATATCATAGCCTACATATTATGTGTTTTGTTGCATTATTTTACAGGTGGAACTACTATACCTCGTGAGTCAAAACTATTGCTTGGTTGTGACGCGATCTTTCATTATTTGTCTATTTCACTGCTTAGAATTGATATTTATGTGGTCTTAAATTTTCCCTCTACATTTCTCAACTGGTACGCAACGTGCAGTATTCTAAATAAAACCGATATTAGTAGGCCTAATAACTTCTTGGCCACCAACTTTCCAACGTATTTTTTGCAAGTTAAACAGTGCTTCATTTGTAGTCGTTTCAACCGTAAGATTTCTTTGTTTTTTAGTTGCTTTGCGGTAAAATCCTCCGTGAAATTTCTTTTGATGTTTTGTTGTCAAATAGTAGGAATACACAACTTGCTAAATAAACCTATGAACGCAAGCTGATCAAGCGGGATCGTAATCGTGATCCCAAATTTGTAGAGCGCCACCCGAAAGTCAAACGCAGGGCAACAGCTTATTCAAACGCGTTGTGCTTGTGGAGTTAATGATTCAATTTTACCCTTCTGTTATAAAAGCAATTCAATTCAATTTTCGTTTAATCAACACTTCAGGCCGGCAGAAAGCAGCATGTTACATTTGAACTTATTTTGCAAATGTTTTATGTATGGGTGCAGTTTATAAGCTTCAGAAATAAATATTGGGTTTGAATTAAGATTAATTGATGTGTTTGTTGTAGGGTTTGCGAGGTTTAAGAAATGTTTTTGTATAGAACTCTAGAGATAAAGTTGCAATGATCATTGAAGGATTCGCTATAGATACGTGTGAGGGACAATGACAATGACAGATATACGCAGCGTCGGTTACGACATGGTGATTGTTGCCACGACAAGGTGACAAACATGGAATTCTACTTCAAGACAGTGCATTGTTTTGAAACATGTATGTCCGTGACTGTACTTGTTTTGAATTTTCAGAATTCTGCACCATGACTAACGACATACCACCTGATCAGCCAGTATGGATTGAAAAAGACAACATACCTGGGCCAACTGATGGCGATACGATCATCTATCCTGGGGACCCAGTGGACCCAGATGAGAAAGTTCAGTTGGGATACTGCAAAGAATGGTACTGCCACACTCCCTGATATCTTAGCACACAATTTCTTTACCATTATTGACTGCGAGCATGCATGCACGTTATAAACAAGTTGCATGCACACATTACATAGGCCTACTATTATACAGTACTGTGAAAAAGTATGTGGACAGCACAGAAATAGTAGGAAAGAATCTATTTTCTTCAGTTATAATGGTTTTTGAAAGTAACTGCTGGAGTTATTTTGTTACAACTACACTCAATTGTTTCGTCAGACACAAAATACGAGTTAACCGACTATATTATACTACTATTTCCGGTTGAAACGTATAAATATAATGTGTGCAAAATTACAGTATGTTTGTGTGAATTCTGACATTTTAGCATAGAAATGGTTCTAGGGGCCTGGCATACACGCCTATAAAGCGTGTATGTATCGTTGCTTTGCATGAAGAAGGTCTTAGCATTCGTGAAATAGCTGCAGATGGTCATGAAAAGAAGAGTGGTATGGTATACAAATGTGATAAAACGGTATTCTTCCACTGGTCTATGTCCAGGTCTTTCGCTAACAGCTGACTGTGGTGCCCGATAAAGTCCTGTCCACTTCTAAGCAGTGCTTAATGACTACAGGAAAGAAAGCTTAGAATAGTTAATATTAATACCGGAAAGCTTTAATTCTTCCGTTTTGCTTAAGATTGCTAAACGACCAAAGCGCATTATGCGTGCAAACCTACGGCTGATGTTGAAGCGCCGATATTTAAAATGTAGCCTAAAATGTGCAAAAATCCTACAATAATCAGAGCGTTTCGTCTGTTTAGAGTGCAATGGTTCTAACTCCAATGCTTATAGCCATGGAGTTAGCACCATTGCACTCTAAACAGACTGTTTGTTTGTTCGCTAATTGACTATGGCTGCTATGCAGTGGCTGCAAATATAGTTCATGTTTATAATGTTTTCAAAGCGACTAGTGAGTAGGTATAGGCTATAAATACTTTCAAAGGATTTTGGGCATTTCAACTTAGCAATTTGGTTATTTCCTTGCAGTGTTTGTGAACCTGGAAAACCCATCACTAAGTCTTGCCACGTAAGTATTGACATGTTTTAATGGTAGACCTAAGTGTTGTTGCTCATTTTAATAATTTTATGATTCCAGTAACTGTTATCTTTGATCTTAGCTAGGCCTAACAGCTGAGGAATTGAAAAGTTGTTTCTCTTCTTTGGCACACCTATCTAATGGGCCTCAGACCTCCATAGCACGATGTTTGCGACCGATGAATCACGCCAATTAGTGACCCAAGGAAAATGCTCATTTCTAAGTAACTATACGATCACTGCCAGCGGATGTAGGCTATCTGTCGAGCGTGACTATAAAAAGTCTTGTTTCTTCTTGGTTTCTGCTGCTCGATTCTGTCAGTAGCCTAAGGCATAGCATTTGTGCGCTTAAATAGCCTAATATCTGCAATCTGCAGGACACGCTTGTTTTAGGACCTCGCTCGGTTTCGCGTCGACGCGTAGGCCTACAAATTGAAAACGATGAACACTGAACGGTGATGGGATATAATAGATTAAAGTCAGCAGCTGCTTAACGGTGGCCGTTGCATGCCCATACCTTATTTATGATCATCGCGCATGGCTTTGTGTTGTTTCTGAAATATGGTTTGCATTATAATAATTATCAAATTTTATATGACTCACAATTAGCATATTGCAACACTGCCTGTAAGCCTACTGCTTCATTTGTACGCAATTTCTTTTTACAATTATAGTTGTGAATAGCCTATGCTTGGACATAATTTTCGAAGTTCCTGTTTTAGAATGGACCAAAACAGATGCTATCTGGCATCAAATGTCTGTATATGTTTAGGTTTCTCTTCAAAAACTTGTGCATTTGTTAGTTTCAGGCCAATCTACAGACTTGGGTTTCGCCAGAAGATCCGTGCATTATTGAGTCGTGCCTTGGGAATCCAGTCAACAAGTCAGCATCTTGCAAGTGCCCTGAAGTGCGTGTACATAATTCTCTAAAAAGTCTACTGATAGGAAACATCGCTTAAGCGCTAGCTTTATTTAGTCCTTCTTCATTTTCTCATGGCAGTTAGACAGACAAAAGATCTACTGATCATACTGTAATTGTATCACTGATAATTTATAGTAAAATCTTCTCGAAATTAAGACATGATATTTTGCGCTTACTTGATGCCGACGAGTTCCTTGTATGTTGGATGTTCAATTAATAATGTATGTAAAAGTCCATTCACAACGTTATCTTTTGTACAGGGAAGCGATGTGATATTGGCGCCACCTGAAGACTGCTGCGGTTGCTTTCCTGCGATAGGTATTATCTTCTTCAATTCAAATTTTGCAGTTTGTAATAATCTTAATAATCATAATCAAAATCATAATACTATTTATGATAATTATTTATAATAACAACAATGAAGATTTCTGTGGCACCTCACATAACGGTACT
This sequence comes from Lumbricus rubellus, assembly GCA_945859605.1. Lineage (NCBI taxonomy): Eukaryota > Metazoa > Annelida > Clitellata > Crassiclitellata > Lumbricidae > Lumbricus > Lumbricus rubellus. Next base: position 38,369,098 of record OX243817.1, read on the forward strand.
CACGTACCGGTACGTCATCATCGCTAAAAAATACTTATTTTCGACACCATTGCCAGCATCGTGCGGATTATGCTTTCCTCTGTTCCAGGAACATGTTCCGTTGACGCTGATGATTTATCTGTCTACGAAACTGCATGGACGGAAAACAACCCAGATGTGCAGCCAGGTTATGAGCTAACTCCTGGAGAAATACTTCACGTCAGTCAGTGCAAAGAATGGTAAGATATTGAAACATTGTAGCCTATTTTACGCCATTCGTTTGCAAACGTTTTTTGAGAGACAGTATCCACTATCCAGAGCCATATCAATGACCTGTGGCGTCAACGTCATTTTTTATGTTTCATTCTTCCTTGACGTTCCATTGACCCTAAAAAACACATTTTGAATTAAGCCCTAAAGCTCGGAAACCTCGGCACGTCTGACCAGACGTCCGATGTCTGTTGCACCATAAAACAGACGGATGCTACAGTGCTTGATCAATCATCCAATACTTTTATTTATTACCGTAATGAATGGAAAAAATCAATGTCGGCATTCATGTGCGGAGGCGCCACTGGTTTCCATTCGTTTTTGCTACATTATCGTCTTTAAAGTGTTATGGCTATTTCGTTCGATTTATATTCCCTCTGAAACCTACGTCCATTTCTATGATCTAGTAACATAACCAACTGGTGTGTCGTGCATTATGACAAAGGCGCTACATCGGTTATTTGACGAAAGTAGATTTTCTGCTTGAACTTACTCCTTCAGAGAAAGGTAAATCCGCAGGTACATGTATGCCTAAAGTGCAATCACTTATAGAGATTTCTGTCACTTGCAGCCGGTGTACATCGAGTGGTTCGTTAAGCTGCAGTGTAAGTACAATTTTTACATCGTTGCTGCTTGCCTTTATCAGTAAAACACTCAGAATCATCTGGACATCTAGGTCTATTACTGATTGAACGAACGATCAAACAGTCGCTCGCATGTATGTGCATTGTGCACAGATGCATGCACGTTTGTATCAATAGTTGGTAATTGCTCATTTTATCACTTGGCATGCACAGTGCGAATACAATTATCACTATCATTCTGTTGAAAAACTTATTATAGTTTCGGATAGTGTTTGATGCCAATGATGAGTCTAAAGCACAATGCTGTGTATTAAATTTTGCCCCAATACGTTCTCGAATATTATCATCTGCAGTGAAATACGAATACGTCTCGGATCTAGGGCAAAATGAATTAATTCACCAATTAATTATGTATGGTTTATCTTACAGTAATGTTTGAAATAAATTGCTGGAAGTTATGTTTTGCAAAGGAAGTCTTGTCTGTCATTGCAGGAAGTGAAGACGCAGTTGCCTTCAGACGATCCGTGTATAATTATAACATGTACACCATCGTATGAAACTAGCCCCTTCTACGTATCAGAATCCTGCGTGTGCGAAGAGGTTATTAAAGTTCACTCCATAGGTTTTCTTGCCGACAGTTTTGAAACTTGCATAATTATTTGACATCAAATCTACTAATGAGTGATTAACTGAAAGCAGCTCAGAACCTGTGTCAAAAAAGATGCGCCTGTTGACATATTTAAATTAGGGCATTAGCCTTCTCACTAGGGTTCGGTTACAAATGGTCCTTTCTTGTTAATATTAGGAAATACAATACTATTGTGACCAACTGTCGCAAGTTAAGCCAGTCGTCATTCACTCAAGCTGTTCGTGCTCAACTGATTCGCATGAATACTTTTTCGTTATTTATAGCTTACACAAGTAATATATCCGTTCATGCGTTGAAGGCTAAATCCATCCTTGGTGAAGCTGCAGATGGTGACTTTAACTTTTACGAAAAGTTGTTGCGGCTTCTTTTGTTCCGTTCAGTCCCTTGATATCTCTATAATTGTGTGGGGTAGCTTTGTATATAAATAAAAGCCTGACATGTTTATGTGATATTTAATTATGTCATCAGGACAGAAGTCTAAACTAGTTTGATGTATCTCAAAAGGTGATCGAGCCATTTCCACATAATTATTATTATCATTATTGCAAAAGTCAAACTTGACCATCAAATGAACGTTGGCGTCCGTTACGTTACCTAGCAGGTATTTTATTTTGTAGGACGAAATATTGGTTGATGATGTTCCTGCTCCGGTTTGCTGCCAATGTCTTCCAAGTAATTTTTCATTATCGCTTGACAAATAATTATGTTGAAGAGAAATAGTTTATGCAGAATCACAATACAACTTTTATCGCAATTTCTAAATCTCGGAAGAAAGGTATTGATTAATCAGGAGAGTTGCAGGCTCCGTCTGGTGGCAAAGAGCCTTGAATGTGCCAGATCGATATTTTAATCTATAAAATATCCACACATTTACATATTGGTCTTGGTGATAACATTGTGCTTGCTCTGTTGTTTCAGCTTCAACAGTGACGCCTACATGGGGCCTTTCAAGTATGCTCACACTTTCTTCGTTCACTTTCCTGATAATAACGCTCTATCAAAATTTCGGGGTTGCACAATACACATAAACCATAAAACTGCTTAGTTCACATTCAAGCGTGCGGGCAGTGTGGGGTAGAGGGATTTCACCCGATGAACTCTGTAGAAATCACCGAGACTGAATAACTATTGGTGCATTGCAATTTTTGCGTTAACCTTGTCTGTCGAGTCTTTCGTAACTAGTAGATTGCAGTGTTCGGAAGTGAGATTTAGTTAGTGAACAATGTTTCCAGTGTAGACTGTAGAGTCTACAGTCCTACGTGGATTTGCCTCTTCCACTAAATGTTAAGTTGTAGACAACTTGCTGTGTTCTAAATAAAAATAAATCATTCAAATGACTCTGCTGTCAGAAGACCACTGAACGATAGGCTACATAGACGTGTGAAGTACGTTTGTAAATGATATGTTAAGGTCATTTCGTCATGATGGATTGGCAACAAATCAAATATTTACGCTGTTCTTGTTGTTTTTTTAGGTGGGACAACAACCCCACCGTACGGAGGTATTTTCCAATTTTCTTCATATGATGGCTCTTAAAAATGAAAGTGTGAATTTGCAATCACTCACCTTTCAAGTTGTTAGGTTTTTGAATTATAAGTGTAGAAAACATGTTGTGTGAACTCACAGAACCGACAGCTTCCCACGGTCATTGCAGAAGAGCAACCGGTCTGCTGATCTTTTTCGACCTGTTTCTCTGACCTAACAAACCATAGATAATGTATGTCAACAAAGATCAGACCCGAATGCGATGGGGCGTAAATATTAAGAGCGCCAAACAACAGCAACTCGGAAGATGTACTACTGGAAAACATGAAACCAGTGAAGGCATAGTTAGGTAGCAAAATAATCCAGTATCACCTTAGGTGCTCAGGTACAGAATTTTAACACTTTCTGTGATCACAAGCAGGAATCAAATCATCAACCAGTCAGGCTGTGCTAGCCTAGACTCTGACCCATCATAATGTTCATACAGAAGAGCGGACACATTACCATCCTTTCTGTGCTTACCGCGAAGGTCCAGCTCCAAAGAGGGCACGGTTAAACATGACGTCCCGCAGACACTTTCTTTGCTCGACAGAACCAACGTATCATTCAGAGATGCAACTGTGATAATAATTATTGTCCGCAAAGTTTCGTGTCGCCTTGGGCATATTGTCACTTATTTGAATATCAAAAGTCTAATTCTTCTTGCCAGCGCTAACCACAGCATAAGCTTAGGCCTACAGCCTGAAATCAGAGTTCACTGCAACTGTACCTTTGACAGCACATTGGGGTGGGAAGCCAAAGGACGATCCAACTTGCTCATAGCATATTGACCTTCTTTCAATTCTTATATCAAATGCTGGATAACGGATACTATATCAAATGTGTTTTGTTGTATTTGCAGGTGTAACAACCACTAGACCTCGTGAGTCAAAATCATTCCTTGATTATGAAACGATCTTTCATTAATTGTCGAGTTCACTGTTTAGAATTGATATTTATGTGGTCTTAGATTTAGGCCTACTATTCTCAACTGGTACGCAACTTGCAGTGTTATGCACAAACCCGTTATTAGGGTCTTTTGATGTACGCACAATTAACTGCTGCAGACTAAATTATTACACTAAGTCTTGTTTTGTTGAAGGTCCAACAAGATCTACGTCTCTGCCACCAGGTAAGTTCAAACTATTCTTTGCAAGTTAAACAGTGCTTCATTTGTAGTCGTTTCAACCGTAAGATTTTTGTTGACTTTGAGTTGTTTTGCGGTAAATTCCTGCGTAAAACTTCTTTTCCTATTTTGTTGTCAAATAGTAGGCCTACACAACTTGCCAAATAGACCTATTAACGCAAGTTGATAAAGCCGAATCGTAATAGTGATCCTAATTTTTTGCGCCTCCCGAAAATCAAACGCAGGGCAACAGCTTATTCAAAAGCGCTGTGCCTGTGCAGTTAACGAACAAATTTGACTCTGCTGTCAGAAGACCATTGATGGATAGACTACAGCGACGCGCAAACTACGTTGGTAACTGATATGTAGCCTATAGGTCATTTCGTCAAAATAGACTGGCAACAATTCGAATATTTACGTTTTTGCTGTTGTATTTTAGGTTGGACAGGAACCCCACCGTCCGGAGGTATGGCCTAATTTTCTTCATAGGATGGCTCTTAAAAATGAAAGTGTGAATTTGCAATCACTTACCATTTCAAGTTGTTAGGTTTTTGAAGAATAAATGTAGAAAACAATTTGGTGGAAATCTGATAATATTTGGACGTAGCCTTCGACGTCAAAGTTTTGGCACGTAGACCTATAATAGGCCAATTAAGTAAAAGATGCCACACCGTTCACATTATTAAAGAAGTTCTTGATTGCCTTATCAATTACCTAATTTCAGTCTATGGAAGGAGTAAGGCAGGCGATTACCTTCTATTCATTTTTGTTCATTCATTCATTCATTCCCATAATTTATATAGCGCATTTTCAAAAGACCTACAAATAGGCACTCTCAGCCAAGCAACAGCGGGAAAAGTGAAATAATAAGCGACTTATAATAAGCAAACGAGTTTTACCTGGCCATCAATCGCAGATCTAATGCGAATCCATTCCAGATACAAGGACCGACAAGCGAAAAGGCTCAACGCTTCTAATAGAAGTTTCAACTAGCAGAACCGACAGCTTCACACGGTCATTGTAGAAGAGCGAAGGGTATGCTTATCTTTGTCGACTTGTCTCTCTGACCTCACAAACCACAGATACAAGTCAACAAAGATGAGACCCGAATGCGATGGGGCGAAAATAACAACAACGCCAAACAAGAGCAGCAACTCGGAAGATGTACTACTGAAAACCATGAAGCCAGTGAAGAACGTCACAAATATAATCAGAGGCATATTTTTGAAGCAAAATGATTTAGTATCACCTCGGGTGCTCAGGTACAGAGTTTGAACACTTTATGTGAGCGCAAGCAGGAATCAAGTCATCAACTGTGCTGTGCTGTCCTAGACTCTGACCCATCATAATGTTGCTACAGAAGAGAGGACACATTACCATCCTTCCTGTGCTCCAAAGAGGACACGATTATACATAGTTATAGTCCCGTAGACACCCTCTTTGCTCGACAGAGCCAATGCATCATCCAGGGGTGGAACCGAAATTGTCAGCAAATGTTCGTGTGGCCTTGGGCATATTGTCACTTATTAAATTTCGGTTCCATCCCTGGATGATGCATTGGCTCTGTCGAGCAAATTTTGAATATCAAAAGTCCAATTAACCACAGCATAAGCTTACAGCCTGGAATCAGAGTTCACTGTAACCGTACCTTTGACAGCACATTGTGGTGGGAAGCCAGAGGACGATTCAACTTGCCCATAGCATATTGACCATCTTTCAGTGATTATATCAAATGCTGCGATACGGATACTGTATCAAATGTGTTTTGTTGCATTTGCAGGTGGAACTACTACTAGACCTCGTGAGTCAAAATCATTCCTTGAATAATCAAGGAATGATTTTGACTCACAGCTTTCATTGATTGTCGATTCCTCTGCTTAGAATTGATGTTTATGTGGTCTTAAATTTTCACTCTACGTTTCGCAACTACATTTATCAGTGTTATAAACAAACCCGACATTAGGTTCTTTTGATGTACGCAGAATTAACTGCTGCTATTACATTTGTTTTGTTAAAGGTCCAACAAGATCTACTTCTCTTCCACCAGGTCAGTTCAAACTATTATTTGCAAGTTAAACAGTGCTTCATTTGTAGTCGTTTCAGCCGGAAGATGTACTACTGAGAGACATGAAGCCAGCGAAGAACGTCACGCATATAAGCAGAGGCATATTTAGGAAGACAAAATGACCCAGTATCACCTCAAACAGTGCGTATAAGAGCGCTCAGGTACAGAATTTTAACACTCGAGTGCCCAAGGTATTTTTTGGTACACGAAGGCCCAAGGGGGGGTCCGCGCGGACCCCAGCGTTTTATGTTAATATCTTGAGAAGGGATTGGAATATCGTCACAGAATTTAGTTCTATGTGAACCCAAATGAATTTCCAATCGATTGGTGTATCTTATATGACAATAACACCACCTGGTGTTAAATAATAGTGTAAAATCTCGTGATACACATTTTACGCTTGCTTGCGTTATTGACCAAAGGAAGCCCAGCGTTTTCATGCCAATATCTTGAGAAGGGATTGGAATATCGTTATAGAATTTATTTCAATGTAATCCTAAATGAATTTGCAATCGATTGATGTATCTCATAGCACAATAACACCACCTGGTGTAAACTAATAGTGTAAAAATCTCGTAATACGTATGATAAGCTTGCATGCTTGCGTTATTCATCGAAGGAAAGCCTATACGTCCGGCGCGGACCCCAGCGTGTTCATGTTAATATCTTGAGAAGGGATTGGAATATCGTTATATAATTTAGTTTTAAGTAATCCCAACTAAATTTGCAATCGATTGATATATATTATATCACAATAGCACCACCTGGTATAAAATAATAGTTATTGACCAGTAACCATGCGCTTGTATGAATATCAGCCGCATATCATGGGGTACCCTTAGTATATGCTGTGGTTGTGGGGTGCAGGGTTGGACAATACTCACGCAAAATATACCATTCTATGCCCAAATGGTTGCTCTAGGAATACCTAAAAGCATTTATGCAGATCCCTAGCCTTTAAAAAGTTATCCGGGAAAAACAGGCCTGGGGTCCGGTCGGACCCCCCCCCTTGGGCACTCGAGGGTTAAACACCTGTGATCACAAGCATGCATCAAAGCATCAACCAGTCAGGTTGTGCTAGCCTAGACTCTGACCCATCATAATATTGCTGCAGAAAAGAGGACACATTATCATCCTTCCTGTGCTTACGGCGAAGGTCGAGCTCCAAAGAGGGCACGGTTGAACATAAAGTCCCTTAGACACTCCCTGTCTCTGCTCCACAGAACCAATGTATCATCCAGAGATGCAACCGTATTTGTCAGCAAATGTTCGTGTCGCCTTGGGCATACTGCCACTTATTTGAATATCAACAGTACAATTCTTCTTCTTGCCAACGCTAACCACAGCATAAAACTTGCAGCCTGAAATCAGAGTTCACTGTAACTGTACCGTTGACAGCATATTGGGGTAGGAAGCCAAATGACGATCCAACTTGCCCATAGCATATTGACCATCTTTCAATTCTTATATCAAGTGCTGGGATACGGATACTAAGCTTATATCATAGCCTACATATTATGTGTTTTGTTGCATTATTTTACAGGTGGAACTACTATACCTCGTGAGTCAAAACTATTGCTTGGTTGTGACGCGATCTTTCATTATTTGTCTATTTCACTGCTTAGAATTGATATTTATGTGGTCTTAATTTTTCCCTCTACATTTCTCAACTGGTACGCAACGTGCAGTATTCTAAATAAAACCGATATTAGTAGGCCTAATAACTTCTTGGCCACCAACTTTCCAACGTATTTTTTGCAAGTTAAACAGTGCTTCATTTGTAGTCGTTTCAACCGTAAGATTTCTTTGTTTTTTAGTTGCTTTGCGGTAAAATCCTCCGTGAAATTTCTTTTGATGTTTTGTTGTCAAATAGTAGGAATACACAACTTGCTAAATAAACCTATGAACGCAAGCTGATCAAGCGGGATCGTAATCGTGATCCCAAATTTGTAGAGCGCCACCCGAAAGTCAAACGCAGGGCAACAGCTTATTCAAACGCGTTGTGCTTGTGGAGTTAATGATTCAATTTTACCCTTCTGTTATAAAAGCAATTCAATTCAATTTTCGTTTAATCAACACTTCAGGCCGGCAGAAAGCAGCATGTTACATTTTAACTTATTTTGCAAATGTTTTATGTATGGGTGCAGTTTATAAGCTTCAGAAATAAATATTGGGTTTGAATTAAGATTAATTGATGTGTTTGTTGTAGGGTTTGCGAGGTTTAAGAAATGTTTTTGTATAGAACTTTAGAGATAAAGTTGCAATGATCATTGAAGGATTCGCTATAGATACGTGTGAGGGACAATGACAATGACAGATATACGCAGCGTCGGTTACGACATGGTGATTGTTGCCACGACAAGGTGACAAACATGGAATTCTACTTCAAGACAGTGCATTGTTTTGAAACATGTATGTCCGTGACTGTACTTGTTTTGAATTTTCAGAATTCTGCACCATGACTAACGACGTACCACCTGATCAGCCAGTATGGATTGAAAAAGACAACATACCTGGGCCAACTGATGGCGATACGATCATCTATCCTGGGGACCCAGTGGACCCAGATGAGAAAGTCCAGTTGGGATACTGCAAAGAATGGTACTGCCACACTCCCTGATATCTTAGCACACAATTTCTTTACCATTATTGACTGCGAGCATGCATGCACGTTATAAACAAGTTGCATGCACACATTACATAGGCCTACTATTATACAGTACTGTGAAAAAGTATGTGGACAGCACAGAAATAGTAGGAAAATATCAATTTTCTTCAGTTATAATGGTTTTTGAAAGTAACTGCTGGAGCTATTTTGTTACAACTACACTCAATTGTTTCGTCAGACACAAAATACGAGTTAACCGACTATATTATACTACTATTTCCGGTTGAAACGTATAAATATAATGTGTGCAAAATTACAGTATGTTTGTGTGAATTCTGACATTTTAGCATAGAAATGGTTCTAGGGGCCTGGCATACACGCCTATAAAGCGTGTATGTATCGTTGCTTTGCATGAAGAAGGTCTTAGCATTCGTGAAATAGCTGCAGATGGTCATGAAAAGAAGAGTGGTATGGTATACAAATGTGATAAAACGGTATTCTTCCACTGGTCTATGTCCAGGTCTTTCGCTAACAGCTGACTGTGGTGCCCGATAAAGTCCTGTCCACTTCTAAGCAGTGCTTAATGACTACAGGAAAGAAAGCTTAGAATAGTTAATATTAATACCGGAAAGCTTTAATTCTCCCGTTTTGCTTAAGATTGCTAAACGACCAAAGCGCATTATGCGTGCAAACCTACGGCTGATGTTGAAGCGCCGATATTTAAAATGTAGCCTAAAATGTGCAAAAATCCTACAATAATCAGAGCGTTTCGTCTGTTTAGAGTGCAATGGTTCTAACTCCAATGCTTATAGCCATGGAGTTAGCACCATTGCACTCTAAACAGACTGTTTGTTTGTTCGCTAATTGACTATGGCTGCTATCAGAATGGCAGTGGCTGCAAATATAGTTCATGTTTATAATGTTTTCAAAGCGACTAGTGAGTAGGTATAGGCTATAAATACTTTCAAAGGATTTTGGGCATTTCAACTTAGCAATTTGGTTATTTCCTTGCAGTGTTTGTGAACCTGGAAAACCCATCACTAAGTCTTGCCACGTAAGTATTGACATGTTTTAATGGTAGACCTAAGTGTTGTTGCTCATTTTAATAATTTTATGATTCCAGTAACTGTTATCTTTGATCTTAGCTAGGCCTAACAGCTGAGGAATGTTTCTCTTCTTTGGCACACCTATCTAATGGGCCTCAGACCTCCATAGCACGATGTTTGCGACCGATGAATCACGCCAATTAGTGACCCAAGGAAAATGCTCATTTCTAAGTAACTATACGATCACTGCCAGCGGATGTAGGCTATCTGTCGAGCGTGACTATAAAAAGTCTTGTTTCTTCTTGGTTTCTGCTGCTCGATTCTGTCAGTAGCCTAAGGCATAGCATTTGTGCGCTTAAATAGCCTAATATCTGCAATCTGCAGGACACGCTTGTTTTAGGACCTCGCTCGGTTTCGCGTCGACGCGTAGGCCTACAAATTGAAAACGATGAACACTGAACGGTGATGGGATATAATAGATTAAAGTCAGCAGCTGCTTAACGGTGGCCGTTGCATGCCCATACCTTATTTATGATCATCGCGCATGGCTTTGTGTTGTTTCTGAAATATGGTTTGCATTATAATAATTATCAAATTTTATATGACTCACAATTAGCATATTGCAACACTGCCTGTAAGCCTACTGCTTCATTTGTACGCAATTTCTTTTTACAATTATAGTTGTGAATAGCCTATGCTTGGACATAATTTTCGAAGTTCCTGTTTTAGAATGGACCAAAACAGATGCTATCTGGCATCAAATGTCTGTATATGTTTAGGTTTCTCTTCAAAAACTTGTGCATTTGTTAGTTTCAGGCCAATCTACAGACTTGGGTTTCGCCAGAAGATCCGTGCATTATTGAGTCGTGCCTTGGGAATCCAGTCAACAAGTCAGCATCTTGCAAGTGCCCTGAAGTGCGTGTACATAATTCTCTAAAAAGTCTACTGATAGGAAACATCGCTTAAGCGCTAGCTTTATTTAGTCCTTCTTCATTTTCTCATGGCAGTTAGACAGACAAAAGATCTACTGATCATACTGTAATTGTATCACTGATAATTTATTGTAAAATCTTCTCGAAATTAAGACATGATATTTTGCGCTTACTTGATGCCGACGAGTTCCTTGTATGTTCAATTAATAATGTATGTAAAAGTCCATTCACAGCGTTATCTTTTGTACAGGGAAGCGATGTGATATTGGCGCCACCTGAAGACTGCTGCGGTTGCTTTCCTGCGATAGGTATTATCTTCTTCAATTCAAATTTTGCAGTTTGTAATAATCTTAATAATCATAATCAAAATCATAATAATATTTATGATAATTATTTATAATAACAACAATGAAGATTTTTGTGGCACCTCACATAACGGTACTCACGTACCGGTACGTCATCATCGCTAAAAAATACTTATTTTCGACACCATTGCCAGCATCGTGCGGATTATGCTTTCCTCTGTTCCAGGAACATGTTCCGTTGACGCTGATGATTTATCTGTCTACGAAACTGCATGGACGGAAAACAACCCAGATGTGCAGCCAGGTTATGAGCTAACTCCTGGAGAAATACTTCACGTCAGTCAGTGCAAAGAATGGTAAGATATTGAAACATTGTAGCCTATTTTACGCCATTCGTTTGCAAACGTTTTTTGAGAGACAGTATCCACTATCCAGAGCCATATCAATGACCTGTGGCGTCAACGTCATTTTTTTATGTTTCATTCTTCCTTGACGTTCCATTGACCCTAAAAACACATTTTGAATTAAGCCCTAAAGCTCGGAAACCTCGGCACGTCTGACCAGACGTCCGATGTCTGTTGCACCATAAAACAGACGGATGCTACAGTGCTTGATCAATCATCCAATACTTTTATTTATTACCGTAATGAATGGAAAAAATCAATGTCGGCATTCATGTGCGGAGGCGCCACTGGTTTCCATTCGTTTTTGCTACATTATCGTCTTTAAAGTGTTATGGCTATTTCGTTCGATTTATATTCCCTCTGAAACCTACGTCCATTTCTATGATCTAGTAACATAACCAACTGGTGTGTCGTGCATTATGACAAAGGCGCTACATCGGTTATTTGACGAAAGTAGATTTTCTGCTTGAACTTACTCCTTCAGAGAAAGGTAAATCCGCAGGTACATGTATGCCTAAAGTGCAATCACTTATAGAGATTTCTGTCACTTGCAGCCGGTGTACATCGAGTGGTTCGTTAAGCTGCAGTGTAAGTACAATTTTTACATCGTTGCTGCTTGCCTTTATCAGTAAAACACTCAGAATCATCTGGACATCTAGGTCTATTACTGATTGAACGAACGATCAAACAGTCGCTCGCATGTATGTGCATTGTGCACAGATGCATGCACGTTTGTATCAATAGTTGGTAATTGCTCATTTTATCACTTGGCATGCACAGTGCGAATACAATTATCACTATCATTCTGTTGAAAAACTTATTATAGTTTCGGATAGTGTTTGATGCCAATGATGAGTCTAAAGCACAATGCTGTGTAATAAATTTTGCCCCAATACGTTCTCGAATATTATCATCTGCAGTGAAATACGAATACGTCTCGGATCTAGGGCAAAATGAATTAATTCACCAATTAATTATGTATGGTTTATCTTACAGTAATGTTTGAAATAAATTGCTGGAAGTTATGTTTTGCAAAGGAAGTCTTGTCTGTCATTGCAGGAAGTGAAGACGCAGTTGCCTTCAGACGATCCGTGTATAATTATAACATGTACACCATCGTATGAAACTAGCCCCTTCTACGTATCAGAATCCTGCGTGTGCGAAGAGGTTATTAAAGTTCACTCCATAGGTTTTCTTGCCGACAGTTTTGAAACTTGCATAATTATTTGACATCAAATCTACTAATGAGTGATTAACTGAAAGCAGCTCAGAACCTGTGTCAAAAAGATGCGCCTGTTGACATATTTAAATTAGGGCATTAGCCTTCTCATAGGGGCCTACTCACTAGGGTTCGGTTTCAAATGGTCCTTTCTTGTTAATATTAGGAAATACAATAATTATTATTGTGACCAACAGTCGCAAGTTAAGCCAGTCGTCATTCACTCAAGCTGTTCGAGCTCAACTGATTCGCATGAATATTTTTTCGTTATTTATAGCTTACACAAGTAATATATCCGTTCATGCGTTGAAGGCTAAATCCATCCTTGGTGAAGCTGCAGATGGTGACTTTAACTTTTACGAAAAGTTGTTGCGGCTTCTTTTGTTCCGTTCAGTCCCTAACGAAGTTCCAATTTAAATTAGGCATGTCATGTTTCCAATATATATAATTAATTGTACAAACTTCTGTTTTAGCTAGATATCTCTATAAATGTGTGGGGTAGCTTTGTATATATATAGCAGCCTGACATGTTTATGTGATATTTAATTATGTCATCAGGACAGAAGTCTAAACTAGTTTGATGTATCTCAAAAGGTGATCGAGCCATTTCCACATAATTATTATTATCATTATTGCAAAAGTCAAACTTGATCATCAAATGACCGTTGGCGTCCGTTACGTTACCTAGCAGGTATTTTATTTTGTAGGACGAAATATTGGTTGATGATGTTCCTGCTCCGGTTTGCTGCCAATGTCTTCCAAGTAATTTTTCATTATCGCTTGACAAATAATTATGTTGAAGAGAAATAGTTTATGCAGAATCACAATACAACTTTTATCGCAATTTCTAAATCTCGGAAGAAAGGTATTGATTAATCAGGAGAGTTGCAGGCTCCGTCTGGTGGCAAAGAGCCTTGAATGTGCCAGATCGATATTTTAATCTATAAAATATCCACACATTTACATATTGGTCTTGGTGATAACATTGTGCTTGCTCTGTTGTTTCAGCTTCAACAGTGACGCCTACATGGGGCCTTTCAAGTATGCTCACACTTTCTTCGTTCACTTTCCTGATAATAACGCTCTATCAAAATTTCGTGGTTGCACAATACACATAAACCATAAAACTGCTTAGTTCACATTCAAGCGTGCGGGCAGTGTGGGGTAGGGGGATTTCACCCGATGAACTCTGTAGAAATCACCGAGACTGAATAACTATTGGTGCATTGCAATTTTTGCGTTAACCTTGCCTGTCGAGTCTTTCGTAACTAGTAGATTGCAGTGTTCGGAAGTGAGAGTTAGTTAGTGAACAATGTTTCCAGTGTAGACTGTAGAGTCTACAGTCCTACGTGGATTTGCCTCTTCCACTAAATGTTAAGTTGTAGACAACTTGCTGTGTTCTAAATAAAAATAAATCATTCAAATGACTCTGCTGTCAGAAGACCACTGAACGATAGGCTACATAGACGTGTGAAGTACGTTTGTAAATGATATGTTAAGGTCATTTCGTCATGATGGATTGGCAACAAATCAAATATTTACGCTGTTCTTGTTGTTTTTTAGGTGGGACAACAACCCCACCGTACGGAGGTATGGCCCAATTTTCTTCATATGATGGCTCTTAAAAATGAAAGTGTGAATTTGCAATCACTCACCTTTCAAGTTGTTAGGTTTTTGAATTATAAATGTAGAAAACATGTTGTGTCAACTCGCAGAACCGACAGCTTCCCACGGTCATTGCAGAAGAGCAACCGGTCTGCTGATCTTTTTCGACCTGTTTCTCTGACCTAACAAACCACAGATAATGTATGTCAACAAAGATCAGACCCGAATACGATGGGGCGTAAATATTAAGAGCGCCAAACAGCAGCAACTCGGAAGATGTACTACTGGAAAACATGAAACCAGTGAAGGCATAGTTAGGTAGCAAAATAATCCAGTATCACCTTAGGTGCTCAGGTACAGAATTTTAACACTTTCTGTGATCACAAGCAGGAATCAAATCATCAACCAGTCTGGCTGTGCTAGCCTAGACTCTGACCCATCATAATGTTCCTACAGAAGAGCGGACACATTACCATCCTTTCTGTGCTTACCGCAAAGGTCCAGCTCCAAAGAGGGCACGGTTAAACATGACGTCCCGCAGACACTTTCTTTGCTCGACAGAACCAACGTATCATTCAGAGATGCAACCGTGATAATAATTATTGTCCGCAAAGTTTCGTGTCGCCCTGGGCATATTGTCACTTATTTGAATATCAAAAGTCTAATTCTTCTTGCCAGCGCTAACCACAGCATAAGCTTAGGCCTACAGCTTGAAATCAGAGTTCACTGCAACTGTACCTTTGACAGCACATTGGGGTGGGAAGCCAAAGGACGATCCAACTTGCTCATAGCATATTGACCTTCTTTCAATTCTTATATCAAATGCTGGATAACGGATACTATATCAAATGTGTTTTGTTGTATTTGCAGGTGTAACAACCACTAGACCTCGTGAGTCAAAATCATTCCTTGATTATGAAACGATCTTTCATTAATTGTCGAGTTCACTGTTTAGAATTGATATTTATGTGGTCTTAGATTTAGGCCTACTATTCTCAACTGGTACGCAACTTGCAGTGTTATGCACAAACCCGTTATTAGGGTCTTTTGATGTACGCACAATTAACTGCTGCAGACTAAATTATTACACTTGTTTTGTTGAAGGTCCAACAAGATCTACTTCTCTGCCACCAGGTAAGTCCAAACTATTCTTTGCAAGTTAAACAGTGCTTCATTTGTAGTCGTTTCAACCGTAAGATTTTTGTTGACTTTGAGTTGTTTTGCGGTAAAGTCCTGCGTAAAACTTCTTTTCCTATTTTGTTGTCAAATAGTAGGCCTACACAACTTGCCAAATAGACCTATTAACGCAAGTTGATAAAGCCGAATCGTAATCGTGATCCTAATTTTTTGCGCCTCCCGAAAATCAAACGCAGGGCAACAGCTTATTCAAAAGCGCTGTGCCTGTGCAGTTAACGAACAAATTTGACTCTGCTGTCAGCAGACCATTGATGGATAGACTACAGCGACGCGCAAACTACGTTGGTAACTGATATGTAGCCTATAGGTCATTTCGTCAAAATAGACTGGCAACAATTCGAATATTTACGTTTTTGCTGTTGTATTTTAGGTTGGACAGGAACCCCACCGTCCGGAGGTATGACCTAATTTTCTTCATAGGATGGCTCTTAAAAATGAAAGTGTGAATTTGCAATCACTTACCATTTCAAGTTGTTAGGTTTTTGAAGAATAAATGTAGAAAACAATTTGGTGGAAATCTGATAATATTTGGACGTAGCCTTCGACGTCAAAGTTTTGGCACGTAGACCTATAATAGGCCAATTAAGTAAAAGATGCCACACCGTTCACATTATTAAAGAAGTTCTTGATTGCCTTATCAATTACCTAATTTCAGTCTATGGAAGGAGTAAGGCAGGCGATTACCTTCTATTCATTTTTGTTCATTCATTCATTCATTCCCATAATTTATATAGCGCATTTTCAAAAGACCTACAAATAGGCACTCTCAGCCAAGCAACAGCGGGAAAAGTGAAATAATAGGCGACTTATAATAAGCAAACGAGTTTTACCTGGCCATCAATCGCAGATCTAATGCGAATCCATTCCAGATACAAGGACCGACAAGCGAAAAGGCTCAACGCTTCTAATAGAAGTTTCAACTAGCAGAACCGACAGCTTCACACGGTCATTGTAGAAGAGCGAAGGGTATGCTTATCTTTGTCGACTTGTCTCTCTGACCTCACAAACCACAGATACAAGTCAACAAAGATGAGACCCGAATGCGATGGGGCGAAAATAACAACAACGCCAAACAAGAGCAGCAACTCGGAAGATGTACTACTGAAAACCATGAAGCCAGTGAAGAACGTCACAAATATAATCAGAGGCATATTTTTGAAGCAAAATGATTTAGTATCACCTCGGGTGCTCAGGTACAGAGTTTGAACACTTTATGTGAGCGCAAGCAGGAATCAAGTCATCAACTGTGCTGTGCTGTCCTAGACTCTGACCCATCATAATGTTGCTACAGAAGAGAGGACACATTACCATCCTTCCTGTGCTCCAAAGAGGACACGATTATACATAGTTATAGTCCCGTAGACACCCTCTTTGCTCGACAGAGCCAATGCATCATCCAGGGGTGGAACCGAAATTGTCAGCAAATGTTCGTGTGGCCTTGGGCATATTGTCACTTATTAAATTTCGGTTCCATCCCTGGATGATGCATTGGCTCTGTCGAGCAAATTTTGAATATCAAAAGTCCAATTAACCACAGCATAAGCTTACAGCCTGGAATCAGAGTTCACTGTAACCGTACCTTTGACAGCACATTGTGGTGGGAAGCCAGAGGACGATTCAACTTGCCCATAGCATATTGACCATCTTTCAGTGATTATATCAAATGCTGCGATACGGATACTGTATCAAATGTGTTTTGTTGCATTTGCAGGTGGAACTACTACTAGACCTCGTGAGTCAAAATCATTCCTTGATTATGAAGCGAGCTTTCATTGATTGTCGATTCCTCTGCTTAGAATTGATGTTTATGTGGTCTTAAATTTTCACTCTACATTTCGCAACTACATTTCTCAGTGTTATAAACAAACCCGACATTAGGTTCTTTTGATGTACGCAGAATTAACTGCTGCTATTACATTTGTTTTGTTAAAGGTCCAACAAGATCTACTTCTCTTCCACCAGGTCAGTTCAAACTATTATTTGCAAGTTAAACAGTGCTTCATTTGTAGTCGTTTCAGCCGGAAGATGTACTACTGAGAGACATGAAGCCAGCGAAGAACGTCACGCATATAAGCAGAGGCATATTTAGGAAGACAAAATGACCCAGTATCACCTCAAACAGTGCGTATAAGAGCGCTCAGGTACAGAATTTTAAACACCTGTGATCACAAGCATGCATCAAAGCATCAACCAGTCAGGTTGTGCTAGCCTAGACTCTGACCCATCATAATATTGCTGCAGAAAAGAGGACACATTATCATCCTTCCTGTGCTTACGGCGAAGGTCGAGCTCCAAAGAGGGCACGGTTGAACATAAAGTCCCTTAGACACTCCCTGTCTCTGCTCCACAGAACCAATGTATCATCCAGAGATGCAACCGTATTTGTCAGCAAATGTTCGTGTCGCCTTGGGCATACTGCCACTTATTTGAATATCAACAGTACAATTCTTCTTCTTGCCAACGCTAACCACAGCATAAAACTTGCAGCCTGAAATCAGAGTTCACTGTAACTGTACCGTTGACAGCATATTGGGGTAGGAAGCCAAATGACGATCCAACTTGCCCATAGCATATTGACCATCTTTCAATTCTTATATCAAGTGCTGGGATACGGATACTAAGCTTATATCATAGCCTACATATTATGTGTTTTGTTGCATTATTTTACAGGTGGAACTACTATACCTCGTGAGTCAAAACTATTGCTTGGTTGTGACACGATCTTTCATTATTTGTCTATTTCACTGCTTAGAATTGATATTTATGTGGTCTTAAATTTTCCCTCTACATTTCTCAACTGGTACGCAACGTGCAGTATTCTAAATAAAACCGATATTAGTAGGCCTAATAACTTCTTGGCCACCAACTTTCCAACGTATTTTTTGCAAGTTAAACAGTGCTTCATTTGTAGTCGTTTCAACCGTAAGATTTCTTTGTTTTTTAGTTGCTTTGCGGTAAATTCCTCCGTGAAATTTCTTTTGATGTTTTGTTGTCAAATAGTAGGGATACACAACTTGCTAAATAAACCTATGAACGCAAGCTGATCAAGCGGGATCGTAATCGTGATCCCAAATTTGTAGAGCGCCACCCGAAAGTCAAACGCAGGGCAACAGCTTATTCAAACGCGTTGTGCTTGTGGAGTTAATGATTCAATTTTACCCTTCTGTTATAAAAGCAATTCAATTCAATTTTCGTTTAATCAACACTTCAGGCCGGCAGAAAGCAGCATGTTACATTTTAACTTATTTTGCAAATGTTTTATGTATGCGTGCAGTTTATAAGCTTTAGAAATAAATATTGGGTTTGAATTAAGATTAATTGATGTGTTTGTTGTAGGGTTTGCGAGGTTTAAGAAATGTTTTTGTATAGAACTCTAGAGATAAAGTTGCAATGATCATTGAAGGATTCGCTATAGAGACGTGTGAGGGACAATGACAATGACAGATATACGCAGCGTCGGTTACGACATGGTGATTGTTGCCACGACAAGGTGACAAACATGGAATTCTACTTCAAGACAGTGCATTGTTTTGAAACATGTATGTCCGTGACTGTACTTGTTTTGAATTTTCAGAATTCTGCACCATGACTAACGACATACCACCTGATCAGCCAGTATGGATTGAAAAAGACAACATACCTGGGCCAACTGATGGCGATACGATCATCTATCCTGGGGACCCAGTGGACCCAGATGAGAAAGTCCAGTTGGGATACTGCAAAGAATGGTACTGCCACACTCCCTGATATCTTAGCACACAATTTCTTTACCATTATTGACTGCGAGCATGCATGCACGTTATAAACATGTTGCATGCACACATTACATAGGCCTACTATTATACAGTACTGTGAAAAAGTATGTGGACAGCACAGAAATAGTAGGAAAATATCAATTTTCTTCAGTTATAATGGTTTTTGAAAGTAACTGCTGGAGTTATTTTGTTACAACTACACTCAATTGTTTCGTCAGACACAAAATACGAGTTAACCGACTATATTATACTACTATTTCCGGTTGAAACGTATAAATATAATGTGTGCAAAATTACAGTATGTTTGTGTGAATTCTGACATTTTAGCATAGAAATGGTTCTAGGGGCCTGGCATACACGCCTATAAAGCGTGTATGTATCGTTGCTTTGCATGAAGAAGGTCTTAGCATTCGTGAAATAGCTGCAGATGGTCATGAAAAGAAGAGTGGTATGGTATACAAATGTGATAAAACGGTATTCTTCCACTGGTCTATGTCCAGGTCTTTCGCTAACAGCTGACTGTGGTGCCCGATAAAGTCCTGTCCACTTCTAAGCAGTGCTTAATGACTACAGGAAAGAAAGCTTAGAATAGTTAATATTAATACCGGAAAGCTTTAATTCTCCCGTTTTGCTTAAGATTGCTAAACGACCAAAGCGCATTATGCGTGCAAACCTACGGCTGATGTTGAAGCGCCGATATTTAAAATGTAGCCTAAAATGTGCAAAAATCCTACAATAATCAGAGCGTTTCGTCTGTTTAGAGTGCAATGGTTCTAACTCCAATGCTTATAGCCATGGAGTTAGCACCATTGCACTCTAAACAGACTGTTTGTTTGTTCGCTAATTGACTATGGCTGCTATCAGAATGGCAGTGGCTGCAAATATAGTTCATGTTTATAATGTTTTCAAAGCGACTAGTGAGTAGGTATAGGCTATAAATACTTTCAAAGGATTTTGGGCATTTCAACTTAGCAATTTGGTTATTTCCTTGCAGTGTTTGTGAACCTGGAAAACCCATCACTAAGTCTTGCCACGTAAGTATTGACATGTTTTAATGGTAGACCTAAGTGTTGTTGCTCATTTTAATAATTTTATGATTCCAGTAACTGTTATCTTTGATCTTAGCTAGGCCTAACAGCTGAGGAATGTTTCTCTTCTTTGGCACACCTATCTAATGGGCCTCAGACCTCCATAGCACGATGTTTGCGACCGATGAATCACGCCAATTAGTGACCCAAGGAAAATGCTCATTTCTAAGTAACTATACGATCACTGCCAGCGGATGTAGGCTATCTGTCGAGCGTGACTATAAAAAGTCTTGTTTCTTCTTGGTTTCTGCTGCTCGATTCTGTCAGTAGCCTAAGGCATAGCATTTGTGCGCTTAAATAGCCTAATATCTGCAATCTGCAGGACACGCTTGTTTTAGGACCTCGCTCGGTTTCGCGTCGACGCGTAGGCCTACAAATTGAAAACGATGAACACTGAACGGTGATGGGATATAATAGATTAAAGTCAGCAGCTGCTTAACGGTGGCCGTTGCATGCCCATACCTTATTTATGATCATCGCGCATGGCTTTGTGTTGTTTCTGAAATATGGTTTGCATTATAATAATTATCAAATTTTATATGACTCACAATTAGCATATTGCAACACTGCCTGTAAGCCTACTGCTTCATTTGTACGCAATTTCTTTTTACAATTATAGTTGTGAATAGCCTATGCTTGGACATAATTTTCGAAGTTCCTGTTTTAGAATGGACCAAAACAGATGCTATCTGGCATCAAATGTCTGTATATGTTTAGGTTTCTCTTCAAAAACTTGTGCATTTGTTAGTTTCAGGCCAATCTACAGACTTGGGTTTCGCCAGAAGATCCGTGCATTATTGAGTCGTGCCTTGGGAATCCAGTCAACAAGTCAGCATCTTGCAAGTGCCCTGAAGTGCGTGTACATAATTCTCTAAAAAGTCTACTGATAGGAAACATCGCTTAAGCGCTAGCTTTATTTAGTCCTTCTTCATTTTCTCATGGCAGTTAGACAGACAAAAGATCTACTGATCATACTGTAATTGTATCACTGATAATTTATTGTAAAATCTTCTCGAAATTAAGACATGATATTTTGCGCTTACTTGATGCCGACGAGTTCCTTGTATGTTCAATTAATAATGTATGTAAAAGTCCATTCACAGCGTTATCTTTTGTACAGGGAAGCGATGTGATATTGGCGCCACCTGAAGACTGCTGCGGTTGCTTTCCTGCGATAGGTATTATCTTCTTCAATTCAAATTTTGCAGTTTGTAATAATCTTAATAATCATAATCAAAATCATAATAATATTTATGATAATTATTTATAATAACAACAATGAAGATTTTTGTGGCACCTCACATAACGGTACTCACGTACCGGTACGTCATCATCGCTAAAAAATACTTATTTTCGACACCATTGCCAGCATCGTGCGGATTATGCTTTCCTCTGTTCCAGGAACATGTTCCGTTGACGCTGATGATTTATCTGTCTACGAAACTGCATGGACGGAAAACAACCCAGATGTGCAGCCAGGTTATGAGCTAACTCCTGGAGAAATACTTCACGTCAGTCAGTGCAAAGAATGGTAAGATATTGAAACATTGTAGCCTATTTTACGCCATTCGTTTGCAAACGTTTTTTGAGAGACAGTATCCACTATCCAGAGCCATATCAATGACCTGTGGCGTCAACGTCATTTTTTTATGTTTCATTCTTCCTTGACGTTCCATTGACCCTAAAAACACATTTTGAATTAAGCCCTAAAGCTCGGAAACCTCGGCACGTCTGACCAGACGTCCGATGTCTGTTGCACCATAAAACAGACGGATGCTACAGTGCTTGATCAATCATCCAATACTTTTATTTATTACCGTAATGAATGGAAAAAATCAATGTCGGCATTCATGTGCGGAGGCGCCACTGGTTTCCATTCGTTTTTGCTACATTATCGTCTTTAAAGTGTTATGGCTATTTCGTTCGATTTATATTCCCTCTGAAACCTACGTCCATTTCTATGATCTAGTAACATAACCAACTGGTGTGTCGTGCATTATGACAAAGGCGCTACATCGGTTATTTGACGAAAGTAGATTTTCTGCTTGAACTTACTCCTTCAGAGAAAGGTAAATCCGCAGGTACATGTATGCCTAAAGTGCAATCACTTATAGAGATTTCTGTCACTTGCAGCCGGTGTACATCGAGTGGTTCGTTAAGCTGCAGTGTAAGTACAATTTTTACATCGTTGCTGCTTGCCTTTATCAGTAAAACACTCAGAATCATCTGGACATCTAGGTCTATTACTGATTGAACGAACGATCAAACAGTCGCTCGCATGTATGTGCATTGTGCACAGATGCATGCACGTTTGTATCAATAGTTGGTAATTGCTCATTTTATCACTTGGCATGCACAGTGCGAATACAATTATCACTATCATTCTGTTGAAAAACTTATTATAGTTTCGGATAGTGTTTGATGCCAATGATGAGTCTAAAGCACAATGCTGTGTAATAAATTTTGCCCCAATACGTTCTCGAATATTATCATCTGCAGTGAAATACGAATACGTCTCGGATCTAGGGCAAAATGAATTAATTCACCAATTAATTATGTATGGTTTATCTTACAGTAATGTTTGAAATAAATTGCTGGAAGTTATGTTTTGCAAAGGAAGTCTTGTCTGTCATTGCAGGAAGTGAAGACGCAGTTGCCTTCAGACGATCCGTGTATAATTATAACATGTACACCATCGTATGAAACTAGCCCCTTCTACGTATCAGAATCCTGCGTGTGCGAAGAGGTTATTAAAGTTCACTCCATAGGTTTTCTTGCCGACAGTTTTGAAACTTGCATAATTATTTGACATCAAATCTACTAATGAGTGATTAACTGAAAGCAGCTCAGAACCTGTGTCAAAAAGATGCGCCTGTTGACATATTTAAATTAGGGCATTAGCCTTCTCATAGGGGCCTACTCACTAGGGTTCGGTTTCAAATGGTCCTTTCTTGTTAATATTAGGAAATACAATAATTATTATTGTGACCAACAGTCGCAAGTTAAGCCAGTCGTCATTCACTCAAGCTGTTCGAGCTCAACTGATTCGCATGAATATTTTTTCGTTATTTATAGCTTACACAAGTAATATATCCGTTCATGCGTTGAAGGCTAAATCCATCCTTGGTGAAGCTGCAGATGGTGACTTTAACTTTTACGAAAAGTTGTTGCGGCTTCTTTTGTTCCGTTCAGTCCCTAACGAAGTTCCAATTTAAATTAGGCATGTCATGTTTCCAATATATATAATTAATTGTACAAACTTCTGTTTTAGCTAGATATCTCTATAAATGTGTGGGGTAGCTTTGTATATATATAGCAGCCTGACATGTTTATGTGATATTTAATTATGTCATCAGGACAGAAGTCTAAACTAGTTTGATGTATCTCAAAAGGTGATCGAGCCATTTCCACATAATTATTATTATCATTATTGCAAAAGTCAAACTTGATCATCAAATGACCGTTGGCGTCCGTTACGTTACCTAGCAGGTATTTTATTTTGTAGGACGAAATATTGGTTGATGATGTTCCTGCTCCGGTTTGCTGCCAATGTCTTCCAAGTAATTTTTCATTATCGCTTGACAAATAATTATGTTGAAGAGAAATAGTTTATGCAGAATCACAATACAACTTTTATCGCAATTTCTAAATCTCGGAAGAAAGGTATTGATTAATCAGGAGAGTTGCAGGCTCCGTCTGGTGGCAAAGAGCCTTGAATGTGCCAGATCGATATTTTAATCTATAAAATATCCACACATTTACATATTGGTCTTGGTGATAACATTGTGCTTGCTCTGTTGTTTCAGCTTCAACAGTGTCGCCTACATGGGGCCTTTCAAGTATGCTCACACTTTCTTCGTTCACTTTCCTGATAATAACGCTCTATCAAAATTTCGTGGTTGCACAATACACATAAACCATAAAACTGCTTAGTTCACATTCAAGCGTGCGGGCAGTGTGGGGTAGGGGGATTTCACCCGATGAACTCTGTAGAAATCACCGAGACTGAATAACTATTGGTGCATTGCAATTTTTGCGTTAACCTTGCCTGTCGAGTCTTTCGTAACTAGTAGATTGCAGTGTTCGGAAGTGAGATTTAGTTAGTGAACAATGTTTCCAGTGTAGACTGTAGAGTCTACAGTCCTACGTGGATTTGCCTCTTCCACTAAATGTTAAGTTGTAGACAACTTGCTGTGTTCTAAATAAAAATAAATCATTCAAATGACTCTGCTGTCAGAAGACCACTGAACGATAGGCTACATAGACGTGTGAAGTACGTTTGTAAATGATATGTTAAGGTCATTTCGTCATGATGGATTGGCAACAAATCAAATATTTACGCTGTTCTTGTTGTTTTTTAGGTGGGACAACAACCCCACCGTACGGAGGTATGGCCCAATTTTCTTCATATGATGGCTCTTAAAAATGAAAGTGTGAATTTGCAATCACTCACCTTTCAAGTTGTTAGGTTTTTGAATTATAAATGTAGAAAACATGTTGTGTCAACTCGCAGAACCGACAGCTTCCCACGGTCATTGCAGAAGAGCAACCGGTCTGCTGATCTTTTTCGACCTGTTTCTCTGACCTAACAAACCACAGATAATGTATGTCAACAAAGATCAGACCCGAATGCGATGGGGCGTAAATATTAAGAGCGCCAAACAGCAGCAACTCGGAAGATGTACTACTGGAAAACATGAAACCAGTGAAGGCATAGTTAGGTAGCAAAATAATCCAGTATCACCTTAGGTGCTCAGGTACAGAATTTTAACACTTTCTGTGATCACAAGCAGGAATCAAATCATCAACCAGTCTGGCTGTGCTAGCCTAGACTCTGACCCATCATAATGTTCCTACAGAAGAGCGGACACATTACCATCCTTTCTGTGCTTACCGCAAAGGTCCAGCTCCAAAGAGGGCACGGTTAAACATGACGTCCCGCAGACACTTTCTTTGCTCGACAGAACCAACGTATCATTCAGAGATGCAACCGTGATAATAATTATTGTCCGCAAAGTTTCGTGTCGCCCTGGGCATATTGTCACTTATTTGAATATCAAAAGTCTAATTCTTCTTGCCAGCGCTAACCACAGCATAAGCTTAGGCCTACAGCTTGAAATCAGAGTTCACTGCAACTGTACCTTTGACAGCACATTGGGGTGGGAAGCCAAAGGACGATCCAACTTGCTCATAGCATATTGACCTTCTTTCAATTCTTATATCAAATGCTGGATAACGGATACTATATCAAATGTGTTTTGTTGTATTTGCAGGTGTAACAACCACTAGACCTCGTGAGTCAAAATCATTCCTTGATTATGAAACGATCTTTCATTAATTGTCGAGTTCACTGTTTAGAATTGATATTTATGTGGTCTTAGATTTAGGCCTACTATTCTCAACTGGTACGCAACTTGCAGTGTTATGCACAAACCCGTTATTAGGGTCTTTTGATGTACGCACAATTAACTGCTGCAGACTAAATTATTACACTTGTTTTGTTGAAGGTCCAACAAGATCTACTTCTCTGCCACCAGGTAAGTCCAAACTATTCTTTGCAAGTTAAACAGTGCTTCATTTGTAGTCGTTTCAACCGTAAGATTTTTGTTGACTTTGAGTTGTTTTGCGGTAAAGTCCTGCGTAAAACTTCTTTTCCTATTTTGTTGTCAAATAGTAGGCCTACACAACTTGCCAAATAGACCTATTAACGCAAGTTGATAAAGCCGAATCGTAATCGTGATCCTAATTTTTTGCGCCTCCCGAAAATCAAACGCAGGGCAACAGCTTATTCAAAAGCGCTGTGCCTGTGCAGTTAACGAACAAATTTGACTCTGCTGTCAGAAGACCATTGATGGATAGACTACAGCGACGCGCAAACTACGTTGGTAACTGATATGTAGCCTATAGGTCATTTCGTCAAAATAGACTGGCAACAATTCGAATATTTACGTTTTTGCTGTTGTATTTTAGGTTGGACAGGAACCCCACCGTCCGGAGGTATGACCTAATTTTCTTCATAGGATGGCTCTTAAAAATGAAAGTGTGAATTTGCAATCACTTACCATTTCAAGTTGTTAGGTTTTTGAAGAATAAATGTAGAAAACAATTTGGTGGAAATCTGATAATATTTGGACGTAGCCTTCGACGTCAAAGTTTTGGCACGTAGACCTATAATAGGCCAATTAAGTAAAAGATGCCACACCGTTCACATTATTAAAGAAGTTCTTGATTGCCTTATCAATTACCTAATTTCAGTCTATGGAAGGAGTAAGGCAGGCGATTACCTTCTATTCATTTTTGTTCATTCATTCATTCATTCCCATAATTTATATAGCGCATTTTCAAAAGACCTACAAATAGGCACTCTCAGCCAAGCAACAGCGGGAAAAGTGAAATAATAGGCGACTTATAATAAGCAAACGAGTTTTACCTGGCCATCAATCGCAGATCTAATGCGAATCCATTCCAGATACAAGGACCGACAAGCGAAAAGGCTCAACGCTTCTAATAGAAGTTTCAACTAGCAGAACCGACAGCTTCACACGGTCATTGTAGAAGAGCGAAGGGTATGCTTATCTTTGTCGACTTGTCTCTCTGACCTCACAAACCACAGATACAAGTCAACAAAGATGAGACCCGAATGCGATGGGGCGAAAATAACAACAACGCCAAACAAGAGCAGCAACTCGGAAGATGTACTACTGAAAACCATGAAGCCAGTGAAGAACGTCACAAATATAATCAGAGGCATATTTTTGAAGCAAAATGATTTAGTATCACCTCGGGTGCTCAGGTACAGAGTTTGAACACTTTATGTGAGCGCAAGCAGGAATCAAGTCATCAACTGTGCTGTGCTGTCCTAGACTCTGACCCATCATAATGTTGCTACAGAAGAGAGGACACATTACCATCCTTCCTGTGCTCCAAAGAGGACACGATTATACATAGTTATAGTCCCGTAGACACCCTCTTTGCTCGACAGAGCCAATGCATCATCCAGGGGTGGAACCGAAATTGTCAGCAAATGTTCGTGTGGCCTTGGGCATATTGTCACTTATTAAATTTCGGTTCCATCCCTGGATGATGCATTGGCTCTGTCGAGCAAATTTTGAATATCAAAAGTCCAATTAACCACAGCATAAGCTTACAGCCTGGAATCAGAGTTCACTGTAACCGTACCTTTGACAGCACATTGTGGTGGGAAGCCAGAGGACGATTCAACTTGCCCATAGCATATTGACCATCTTTCAGTGATTATATCAAATGCTGCGATACGGATACTGTATCAAATGTGTTTTGTTGCATTTGCAGGTGGAACTACTACTAGACCTCGTGAGTCAAAATCATTCCTTGATTATGAAGCGAGCTTTCATTGATTGTCGATTCCTCTGCTTAGAATTGATGTTTATGTGGTCTTAAATTTTCACTCTACATTTCGCAACTACATTTCTCAGTGTTATAAACAAACCCGACATTAGGTTCTTTTGATGTACGCAGAATTAACTGCTGCTATTACATTTGTTTTGTTAAAGGTCCAACAAGATCTACTTCTCTTCCACCAGGTCAGTTCAAACTATTATTTGCAAGTTAAACAGTGCTTCATTTGTAGTCGTTTCAGCCGGAAGATGTACTACTGAGAGACATGAAGCCAGCGAAGAACGTCACGCATATAAGCAGAGGCATATTTAGGAAGACAAAATGACCCAGTATCACCTCAAACAGTGCGTATAAGAGCGCTCAGGTACAGAATTTTAAACACCTGTGATCACAAGCATGCATCAAAGCATCAACCAGTCAGGTTGTGCTAGCCTAGACTCTGACCCATCATAATATTGCTGCAGAAAAGAGGACACATTATCATCCTTCCTGTGCTTACGGCGAAGGTCGAGCTCCAAAGAGGGCACGGTTGAACATAAAGTCCCTTAGACACTCCCTGTCTCTGCTCCACAGAACCAATGTATCATCCAGAGATGCAACCGTATTTGTCAGCAAATGTTCGTGTCGCCTTGGGCATACTGCCACTTATTTGAATATCAACAGTACAATTCTTCTTCTTGCCAACGCTAACCACAGCATAAAACTTGCAGCCTGAAATCAGAGTTCACTGTAACTGTACCGTTGACAGCATATTGGGGTAGGAAGCCAAATGACGATCCAACTTGCCCATAGCATATTGACCATCTTTCAATTCTTATATCAAGTGCTGGGATACGGATACTAAGCTTATATCATAGCCTACATATTATGTGTTTTGTTGCATTATTTTACAGGTGGAACTACTATACCTCGTGAGTCAAAACTATTGCTTGGTTGTGACACGATCTTTCATTATTTGTCTATTTCACTGCTTAGAATTGATATTTATGTGGTCTTAAATTTTCCCTCTACATTTCTCAACTGGTACGCAACGTGCAGTATTCTAAATAAAACTGATATTAGTAGGCCTAATAACTTCTTGGCCACCAACTTTCCAACGTATTTTTTGCAAGTTAAACAGTGCTTCATTTGTAGTCGTTTCAACCGTAAGATTTCTTTGTTTTTTAGTTGCTTTGCGGTAAAATCCTCCGTGAAATTTCTTTTGATGTTTTGTTGTCAAATAGTAGGAATACACAACTTGCTAAATAAACCTATGAACGCAAGCTGATCAAGCGGGATCGTAATCGTGATCCCAAATTTGTAGAGCGCCACCCGAAAGTCAAACGCAGGGCAACAGCTTATTCAAACGCGTTGTGCTTGTGGAGTTAATGATTCAATTTTACCCTTCTGTTATAAAAGCAATTCAATTCAATTTTCGTTTAATCAACACTTCAGGCCGGCAGAAAGCAGCATGTTACATTTGAACTTATTTTGCAAATGTTTTATGTATGGGTGCAGTTTATAAGCTTCAGAAATAAATATTGGGTTTGAATTAAGATTAATTGATGTGTTTGTTGTAGGGTTTGCGAGGTTTAAGAAATGTTTTTGTATAGAACTCTAGAGATAAAGTTGCAATGATCATTGAAGGATTCGCTATAGATACGTGTGAGGGACAATGACAATGACAGATATACGCAGCGTCGGTTACGACATGGTGATTGTTGCCACGACAAGGTGACAAACATGGAATTCTACTTCAAGACAGTGCATTGTTTTGAAACATGTATGTCCGTGACTGTACTTGTTTTGAATTTTCAGAATTCTGCACCATGACTAACGACATACCACCTGATCAGCCAGTATGGATTGAAAAAGACAACATACCTGGGCCAACTGATGGCGATACGATCATCTATCCTGGGGACCCAGTGGACCCAGATGAGAAAGTCCAGTTGGGATACTGCAAAGAATGGTACTGCCACACTCCCTGATATCTTAGCACACAATTTCTTTACCATTATTGACTGCGAGCATGCATGCACGTTATAAACAAGTTGCATGCACACATTACATAGGCCTACTATTATACAGTACTGTGAAAAAGTATGTGGACAGCACAGAAATAGTAGGAAAATATCAATTTTCTTCAGTTATAATGGTTTTTGAAAGTAACTGCTGGAGTTATTTTGTTACAACTACACTCAATTGTTTCGTCAGACACAAAATACGAGTTAACCGACTATATTATACTACTATTTCCGGTTGAAACGTATAAATATAATGTGTGCAAAATTACAGTATGTTTGTGTGAATTCTGACATTTTAGCATAGAAATGGTTCTAGGGGCCTGGCATACACGCCTATAAAGCGTGTATGTATCGTTGCTTTGCATGAAGAAGGTCTTAGCATTCGTGAAATAGCTGCAGATGGTCATGAAAAGAAGAGTGGTATGGTATACAAATGTGATAAAACGGTATTCTTCCACTGGTCTATGTCCAGGTCTTTTGCTAACAGCTGACTGTGGTGCCCGATAAAGTCCTGTCCACTTCTAAGCAGTGCTTAATGACTACAGGAAAGAAAGCTTAGAATAGTTAATATTAATACCGGAAAGCTTTAATTCTTTCGTTTTGCTTAAGATTGCTAAACGACCAAAGCGCATTATGCGTGCAAACCTACGGCTGATGGTGAAGCGCCGATATTTAAAATGTAGCCTAAAATGTGCAAAAATCCTACAATAATCAGAGCGTTTCGTCTGTTTAGAGTGCAATGGTTCTAACTCCAATGCTTATAGCCATGGAGTTAGCACCATTGCACTCTAAACAGACTGTTTGTTTGTTCGCTAATTGACTATGGCTGCTATCAGAATGGCAGTGGCTGCAAATATAGTTCATGTTTATAATGTTTTCAAAGCGACTAGTGAGTAGGTATAGGCTATAAATACTTTCAAAGGATTTTGGGCATTTCAACTTAGCAATTTGGTTATTTCCTTGCAGTGTTTGTGAACCTGGAAAACCCATCACTAAGTCTTGCCACGTAAGTATTGACATGTTTTAATGGTAGACCTAAGTGTTGTTGCTCATTTTAATAATTTTATGATTCCAGTAACTGTTATCTTTGATCTTAGCTAGGCCTAACAGCTGAGGAATTGAAAAGTTGTTTCTCTTCTTTGGCACACCTATCTAATGGGCCTCAGACCTCCATAGCACGATGTTTGCGACCGATGAATCACGCCAATTAGTGACCCAAGGAAAATGCTCATTTCTAAGTAACTATACGATCACTGCCAGCGGATGTAGGCTATCTGTCGAGCGTGACTATAAAAAGTCTTGTTTCTTCTTGGTTTCTGCTGCTCGATTCTGTCAGTAGCCTAAGGCATAGCATTTGTGCGCTTAAATAGCCTAATATCTGCAATCTGCAGGACACGCTTGTTTTAGGACCTCGCTCGGTTTCGCGTCGACGCGTAGGCCTACAAATTGAAAACGATGAACACTGAACGGTGATGGGATATAATAGATTAAAGTCAGCAGCTGCTTAACGGTGGCCGTTGCATGCCCATACCTTATTTATGATCATCGCGCATGGCTTTGTGTTGTTTCTGAAATATGGTTTGCATTATAATAATTATCAAATTTTATATGACTCACAATTAGCATATTGCAACACTGCCTGTAAGCCTACTGCTTCATTTGTACGCAATTTCTTTTTACAATTATAGTTGTGAATAGCCTATGCTTGGACATAATTTTCGAAGTTCCTGTTTTAGAATGGACCAAAACAGATGCTATCTGGCATCAAATGTCTGTATATGTTTAGGTTTCTCTTCAAAAACTTGTGTATTTGTTAGTTTCAGGCCAATCTACAGACTTGGGTTTCGCCAGAAGATCCGTGCATTATTGAGTCGTGCCTTGGGAATCCAGTCAACAAGTCAGCATCTTGCAAGTGCCCTGAAGTGCGTGTACATAATTCTCTAAAAAGTCTACTGATAGGAAACATCGCTTAAGCGCTAGCTTTATTTAGTCCTTCTTCATTTTCTCATGGCAGTTAGACAGACAAAAGATCTACTGATCATACTGTAATTGTATCACTGATAATTTATTGTAAAATCTTCTCGAAATTAAGACATGATATTTTGCGCTTACTTGATGCCGACGAGTTCCTTGTATGTTGGATGTTCAATTAATAATGTATGTAAAAGTCCATTCACAACGTTATCTTTTGTACAGGGATGCGATGTGATATTGGCGCCACCTGAAGACTGCTGCGGTTGCTTTCCTGCGATAGGTATTATCTTCTTCAATTCAAATTTTGCAGTTTGTAATAATCTTAATAATCATAATCAAAATCATAATAATATTTATGATAATTATTTATAATAACAACAATGAAGATTTCTGTGGCACCTCACATAACGGTACTCACGTACCGGTACGTCATCATCGCTAAAAAATACTTATTTTCGACACCATTGCCAGCATCGTGCGGATTATGCTTTCCTCTGTTCCAGGAACATGTTCCGTTGACGCTGATGATTTATCTGTCTACGAAACTGCATGGACGGAAAACAACCCAGATGTGCAGCCAGGTTATGAGCTAACTCCTGGAGAAATACTTCACGTCAGTCAGTGCAAAGAATGGTAAGATATTGAAACATTGTAGCCTATTTTACGCCATTCGTTTGCAAACGTTTTTTGAGAGACAGTATCCACTATCCAGAGCCATATCAATGACCTGTGGCGTCAACGTCATTTTTTTATGTTTCATTCTTCCTTGACGTTCCATTGACCCTAAAAAACACATTTTGAATTAAGCCCTAAAGCTCGGAAACCTCGGCACGTCTGACCAGACGTCCGATGTCTGTTGCACCATAAAACAGACGGATGCTACAGTGCTTGATCAATCATCCAATACTTTTATTTATTACCGTAATGAATGGAAAAAATCAATGTCGGCATTCATGTGCGGAGGCGCCACTGGTTTCCATTCGTTTTTGCTACATTATCGTCTTTAAAGTGTTATGGCTATTTCGTTCGATTTATATTCCCTCTGAAACCTACGTCCATTTCTATGATCTAGTAACATAACCAACTGGTGTGTCGTGCATTATGACAAAGGCGCTACATCGGTTATTTGACGAAAGTAGATTTTCTGCTTGAACTTACTCCTTCAGAGAAAGGTAAATCCGCAGGTACATGTATGCCTAAAGTGCAATCACTTATAGAGATTTCTGTCACTTGCAGCCGGTGTACATCGAGTGGTTCGTTAAGCTGCAGTGTAAGTACAATTTTTACATCGTTGCTGCTTGCCTTTATCAGTAAAACACTCAGAATCATCTGGACATCTAGGTCTATTACTGATTGAACGAACGATCAAACAGTCGCTCGCATGTATGTGCATTGTGCACAGATGCATGCACGTTTGTATCAATAGTTGGTAATTGCTCATTTTATCACTTGGCATGCACAGTGCGAATACAATTATCACTATCATTCTGTTGAAAAACTTATTATAGTTTCGGATAGTGTTTGATGCCAATGATGAGTCTAAAGCACAATGCTGTGTATTAAATTTTGCCCCAATACGTTCTCGAATATTATCATCTGCAGTGAAATACGAATACGTCTCGGATCTAGGGCAAAATGAATTAATTCACCAATTAATTATGTATGGTTTATCTTACAGTAATGTTTGAAATAAATTGCTGGAAGTTATGTTTTGCAAAGGAAGTCTTGTCTGTCGTTGCAGGAAGTGAAGACGCAATTGCCTTCAGACGATCCGTGTATAATTATAACATGTACACCATCGTATGAAACTAGCCCCTTCTACGTATCAGAATCCTGCGTGTGCGAAGAGGTTATTAAAGTTCACTCCATAGGTTTTCTTGCCGACAGTTTTGAAACTTGCATAATTATTTGACATCAAATCTACTAATGAGTGATTAACTGAAAGCAGCTCAGAACCTGTGTCAAAAAAGATGCGCCTGTTGACATATTTAAATTAGGGCATTAGCCTTCTCATAGGGGCCTACTCATTAGGGTTCGGTTTCAAATGGTCCTTTCTTGTTAATATTAGGAAATACAATAATTATTATTGTGACCAACAGTCGCAAGTTAAGCCAGTCGTCATTCACTCAAGCTGTTCGTGCTCAACTGATTCGCATGAATATTTTTTCGTTATTTATAGCTTACACAAGTAATATATCCGTTCATGCGTTGAAGGCTAAATCCATCCTTGGTGAAGCTGCAGATGGGGACTTTAACTTTTACGAAAAATGGTTGCGGCTTCTTTTGTTCCGTTCAGTCCCTAACGAAGTTCCAATTTAAATTTAGGCATGTCATGTATTCAATATATAATTAATTGTACAAACTTCTGTTTTAGCTAGATATATCTATAATTGTGTGGGGTAGCTTTGTATATATATAAAAGCCTGACATGTTTATGTGATATTAATTATGTCATCAGGACAGAAGTCTAAACTAGTTTGATGTATCTCAAAAGGTGATCGAGCCATTTCCACATAATTATTATTATCATTATTGCAAAAGTCAAACTTGATCATCAAATGACCGTTG
This sequence comes from Lumbricus rubellus, assembly GCA_945859605.1. Lineage (NCBI taxonomy): Eukaryota > Metazoa > Annelida > Clitellata > Crassiclitellata > Lumbricidae > Lumbricus > Lumbricus rubellus. Next base: position 38,403,379 of record OX243817.1, read on the forward strand.
GCGTCCGTTACGTTACCTAGCAGGTATTTTATTTTGTAGGACGAAATATTGGTTGATGATGTTCCTGCTCCGGTTTGCTGCCAATGTCTTCCAAGTAATTTTTCATTATCGCTTGACAAATAATTATGTTGAAGAGAAATAGTTTATGCAGAATCACAATACAACTTTTATCGCAATTTCTAAATCTCGGAAGAAAGGTATTGATTAATCAGGAGAGTTGCAGGCTCCGTCTGGTGGCAAAGAGCCTTGAATGTGCCAGATCGATATTTTAATCTATAAAATATCCACACATTTACATATTGGTCTTGGTGATAACATTGTGCTTGCTCTGTTGTTTCAGCTTCAACAGTGACGCCTACATGGGGCCTTTCAAGTATGCTCACACTTTATTCGTTCACTTTCCTGATAATAACGCTCTATCAAAATTTCGTGGTTGCACAATACACATAAACCATAAAACTGCTTAGTTCACATTCAAGCGTGCGGACAGTGTGGGGTAGGGGGATTTCACCCGATGAACTCTGTAGAAATCACCGAGACTGAATAACTATTGGTGCATTGCAATTTTTGCGTTAACCTTGCCTGTCGAGTCTTTCGTAACTAGTAGATTGCAGTGTTCGGAAGTGAGATTTAGTTAGTGAACAATGTTTCCAGTGTAGACTGTAGAGTCTACATTCCTACGTGGATTTGCCTCTTCCGCTAAATGTTAAGTTGTAGACAACTTGCTGTGTTCTAAATAAAAATAAATCATTCAAATGACTCTGCTGTCAGAAGACCACTGAACGATAGGCTACATAGACGTGTGAAGTACGTTTGTAAATGATATGTTAAGGTCATTTCGTCATGATGGATTGGCAACAAATCAAATATTTACGCTGTTCTTGTTGTTTTTTAGGTGGGACAACAACCCCACCGTACGGAGGTATGGCCCAATTTTCTTCATATGATGGCTCTTAAAAATGAAAGTGTGAATTTGCAATCACTCACCTTTCAAGTTGTTAGGTTTTTGAATTATAAGTGTGGAAAACATGTTGTGTGAACTCGCAGAACCGACAGCTTCCCACGGTCATTGCAGAAGAGCAACCGGTCTGCTGATCTTTTTCGACCTGTTTCTCTGACCTAACATATCGCCGAAGAATGGTTCACGCAGGTCAGTGGAGTTAACTCGATCGGATGTTGTCTCTCGTGGCGTTCAAAACTACCGACCGACAAGCGACAGATGCCTTCGACTGTGCAATCCTTGTGCCCGACGATAAGACGGTCACGCGCGTCATCTTCTACCAGCGAGGGGCTTCAGTTTCGTCAGCGTTTCGTGTTTTCGAGCCCTGTCACCTGTCGCCGCTCTACTCTATTAACGCAACCTGTAGGCCTACCAGAGACTCTGAACTTTCACACCATCTAAAGGCTGTCGACGGGATTCTGTTGGATGATTCTACGTGTCTGCGAGGGATCGCCACTGAAGACTGTTTCCGGCTCACTGTGACTTATTTTGCTATATGATGAAATTTTCTTGTTGTTATGACATTTAACATCACTTCGGCTAGTTAGCGCAGAGAGCGCCTCTGAGTTGATTTCTTGAAGAGGCGCTATATAAATTCTCTAAATAAATAAAATAAATAAAAATAAAAATAAATAAAAACAAACCATAGATAATGTATGTCAACAAAGATCAGACCCGAATGCGATGGGGCGTAAATATTAAGAGCGCCAAACAACAGCAACTCGGAAGATGTACTACTGGAAAACATGAAACCAGTGAAGGCATAGTTAGGTAGCAAAATAATCCAGTATCACCTTAGGTGCTCAGGTACAGAATTTTAACACTTTCTGTGATCACAAGCAGGAATCAAATCATCAACCAGTCAAGCTGTGCTAGCCTAGACTCTGACCCATCATAATGTTTCTACAGAAGAGCGGACACATTACCATCCTTTCTGTGCTTACCGCGAAGGTCCAGCTCCATAGAGGGCACGGTTAAACATGACGTCCCGCAGACACTTTCTTTGCTCGACAGAACCAACGTATCATTCAGAGATGCAACCGTGATAATAATTATTGTCCGCAAAGTTTCGTGTCGCCTTGGGCATATTGTCACTTATTTGAATATCAAAAGCCTAATTCTTCGTGCCAGCGCTAACCACAGCATAAGCTTAGGCCTACAGCCTGAAATCAGAGTTCACTGCAACTGTACCTTTGACAGCACATTGGGGTGGGAAGCCAAAGGACGATCCAACTTGCTCATAGCATATTGACCTTCTTTCAATTCTTATATCAAATGCTGGATAACGGATACTATATCAAATGTGTTTTGTTTTATTTGCAGGTGTAACAACCACTAGACCTGGTGAGTCAAAATCATTCCTTGATTATGAAACGATCTTTCATTAATTGTCGAGTTCACTGTTTAGAATTGATATTTATGTGGTCTTAGATTTAGGCCTACTATTCTCAACTGGTACGCAACTTGCAGTGTTATGCACAAACCCGTTATTAGGGTCTTTTGATGTACGCACAATTAACTGCTGCAGACTAAATTATTACACTTGTTTTGTTGAAGGTCCAACAAGATCTACTTCTCTGCCACCAGGTAAATCAAAACTATTCTTTGCAAGTTAAACAGTGCTTCATTTGTAGTCGTTTCAACCGTAAGATTTTTGTTGGCTTTGAGTTGTTTTGCGGTAAATTCCTGCGTAAAACTTCTTTTCCTATTTCGTTGTCAAATAGTAGGCCTACACAACTTGCCAAATAGACCTATTAACGCAAGTTGATAAAGCCGAATCGTAATCGTGATCCTAATTTTTTGCGCCTCCCGAAAATCAAACGCAGGGCAACATCTTATTCAAAAGCCCAGTCAGGTTGTGCTAGCCTAGACTCTGACCCATCATAATATTGCTGCAGAAAAGAGGACACATTATCATCCTTCCTGTGCTTACGGCGAAGGTCGAGCTCCAAAGAGGGCACGGTTGAACATAGAGTCCCTTAGACACTCCCTGTCTCTGCTCCACAGAACCAATGTATCATCCAGAGATGCAACCGTATTTGTCAGCAAATGTTCGTGTCGCCTTGGGCATACTGCCACTTATTTGAATATCAACAGTACAATTCTTCTTCTTGCCAACGCTAACCACAGCATAAAACTTGCAGCCTGAAATCAGAGTTCACTGTAACTGTACCGTTGACAGCATATTGGGGTAGGAAGCCAAATGACGATCCAACTTGCCCATAGCATATTGACCATCTTTCAATTCTTATATCAAGTGCTGGGATACGGATACTAAGCTTATATCATAGCCTACATATTATGTGTTTTGTTGCATTATTTTACAGGTGGAACTACTATACCTCGTGAGTCAAAACTATTGCTTGGTTGTGACGCGATCTTTCATTATTTGTCTATTTCACTGCTTAGAATTGATATTTATGTGGTCTTAAATTTTCCCTCTACATTTCTCAACTGGTACGCAACGTGCAGTATTCTAAATAAAACCGATATTAGTAGGCCTAATAACTTCTTGGCCACCAACTTTCCAACGTATTTTTTGCAAGTTAAACAGTGCTTCATTTGTAGTCGTTTCAACCGTAAGATTTCTTTGTTTTTTAGTTGCTTTGCGGTAAATTCCTCCGTGAAATTTCTTTTGATGTTTTGTTGTCAAATAGTAGGGATACACAACTTGCTAAATAAACCTATGAACGCAAGCTGATCAAGCGGGATCGTAATCGTGATCCCAAATTTGTAGAGCGCCACCCGAAAGTCAAACGCAGGGCAACAGCTTATTCAAACGCGTTGTGCTTGTGGAGTTAATGATTCAATTTTACCCTTCTGTTATAAAAGCAATTCAATTCAATTTTCGTTTAATCAACACTTCAGGCCGGCAGAAAGCAGCATGTTACATTTTAACTTATTTTGCAAATGTTTTATGTATGCGTGCAGTTTATAAGCTTTAGAAATAAATATTGGGTTTGAATTAAGATTAATTGATGTGTTTGTTGTAGGGTTTGCGAGGTTTAAGAAATGTTTTTGTATAGAACTCTAGAGATAAAGTTGCAATGATCATTGAAGGATTCGCTATAGAGACGTGTGAGGGACAATGACAATGACAGATATACGCAGCGTCTGTTACGACATGGTGATTGTTGCCACGACAAGGTGACAAACATGGAATTCTACTTCAAGACAGTGCATTGTTTTGAAACATGTATGTCCGTGACTGTACTTGTTTTGAATTTTCAGAATTCTGCACCATGACTAACGACATACCACCTGATCAGCCAGTATGGATTGAAAAAGACAACATACCTGGGCCAACTGATGGCGATACGATCATCTATCCTGGGGACCCAGTGGACCCAGATGAGAAAGTCCAGTTGGGATACTGCAAAGAATGGTACTGCCACACTCCCTGATATCTTAGCACACAATTTCTTTACCATTATTGACTGCGAGCATGCATGCACGTTATAAACATGTTGCATGCACACATTACATAGGCCTACTATTATACAGTACTGTGAAAAAGTATGTGGACAGCACAGAAATAGTAGGAAAATATCAATTTTCTTCAGTTATAATGGTTTTTGAAAGTAACTGCTGGAGTTATTTTGTTACAACTACACTCAATTGTTTCGTCAGACACAAAATACGAGTTAACCGACTATATTATACTACTATTTCCGGTTGAAACGTATAAATATAATGTGTGCAAAATTACAGTATGTTTGTGTGAATTCTGACATTTTAGCATAGAAATGGTTCTAGGGGCCTGGCATACACGCCTATAAAGCGTGTATGTATCGTTGCTTTGCATGAAGAAGGTCTTAGCATTCGTGAAATAGCTGCAGATGGTCATGAAAAGAAGAGTGGTATGGTATACAAATGTGATAAAACGGTATTCTTCCACTGGTCTATGTCCAGGTCTTTCGCTAACAGCTGACTGTGGTGCCCGATAAAGTCCTGTCCACTTCTAAGCAGTGCTTAATGACTACAGGAAAGAAAGCTTAGAATAGTTAATATTAATACCGGAAAGCTTTAATTCTCCCGTTTTGCTTAAGATTGCTAAACGACCAAAGCGCATTATGCGTGCAAACCTACGGCTGATGTTGAAGCGCCGATATTTAAAATGTAGCCTAAAATGTGCAAAAATCCTACAATAATCAGAGCGTTTCGTCTGTTTAGAGTGCAATGGTTCTAACTCCAATGCTTATAGCCATGGAGTTAGCACCATTGCACTCTAAACAGACTGTTTGTTTGTTCGCTAATTGACTATGGCTGCTATCAGAATGGCAGTGGCTGCAAATATAGTTCATGTTTATAATGTTTTCAAAGCGACTAGTGAGTAGGTATAGGCTATAAATACTTTCAAAGGATTTTGGGCATTTCAACTTAGCAATTTGGTTATTTCCTTGCAGTGTTTGTGAACCTGGAAAACCCATCACTAAGTCTTGCCACGTAAGTATTGACATGTTTTAATGGTAGACCTAAGTGTTGTTGCTCATTTTAATAATTTTATGATTCCAGTAACTGTTATCTTTGATCTTAGCTAGGCCTAACAGCTGAGGAATGTTTCTCTTCTTTGGCACACCTATCTAATGGGCCTCAGACCTCCATAGCACGATGTTTGCGACCGATGAATCACGCCAATTAGTGACCCAAGGAAAATGCTCATTTCTAAGTAACTATACGATCACTGCCAGCGGATGTAGGCTATCTGTCGAGCGTGACTATAAAAAGTCTTGTTTCTTCTTGGTTTCTGCTGCTCGATTCTGTCAGTAGCCTAAGGCATAGCATTTGTGCGCTTAAATAGCCTAATATCTGCAATCTGCAGGACACGCTTGTTTTAGGACCTCGCTCGGTTTCGCGTCGACGCGTAGGCCTACAAATTGAAAACGATGAACACTGAACGGTGATGGGATATAATAGATTAAAGTCAGCAGCTGCTTAACGGTGGCCGTTGCATGCCCATACCTTATTTATGATCATCGCGCATGGCTTTGTGTTGTTTCTGAAATATGGTTTGCATTATAATAATTATCAAATTTTATATGACTCACAATTAGCATATTGCAACACTGCCTGTAAGCCTACTGCTTCATTTGTACGCAATTTCTTTTTACAATTATAGTTGTGAATAGCCTATGCTTGGACATAATTTTCGAAGTTCCTGTTTTAGAATGGACCAAAACAGATGCTATCTGGCATCAAATGTCTGTATATGTTTAGGTTTCTCTTCAAAAACTTGTGCATTTGTTAGTTTCAGGCCAATCTACAGACTTGGGTTTCGCCAGAAGATCCGTGCATTATTGAGTCGTGCCTTGGGAATCCAGTCAACAAGTCAGCATCTTGCAAGTGCCCTGAAGTGCGTGTACATAATTCTCTAAAAAGTCTACTGATAGGAAACATCGCTTAAGCGCTAGCTTTATTTAGTCCTTCTTCATTTTCTCATGGCAGTTAGACAGACAAAAGATCTACTGATCATACTGTAATTGTATCACTGATAATTTATTGTAAAATCTTCTCGAAATTAAGACATGATATTTTGCGCTTACTTGATGCCGACGAGTTCCTTGTATGTTCAATTAATAATGTATGTAAAAGTCCATTCACAGCGTTATCTTTTGTACAGGGAAGCGATGTGATATTGGCGCCACCTGAAGACTGCTGCGGTTGCTTTCCTGCGATAGGTATTATCTTCTTCAATTCAAATTTTGCAGTTTGTAATAATCTTAATAATCATAATCAAAATCATAATAATATTTATGATAATTATTTATAATAACAACAATGAAGATTTTTGTGGCACCTCACATAACGGTACTCACGTACCGGTACGTCATCATCGCTAAAAAATACTTATTTTCGACACCATTGCCAGCATCGTGCGGATTATGCTTTCCTCTGTTCCAGGAACATGTTCCGTTGACGCTGATGATTTATCTGTCTACGAAACTGCATGGACGGAAAACAACCCAGATGTGCAGCCAGGTTATGAGCTAACTCCTGGAGAAATACTTCACGTCAGTCAGTGCAAAGAATGGTAAGATATTGAAACATTGTAGCCTATTTTACGCCATTCGTTTGCAAACGTTTTTTGAGAGACAGTATCCACTATCCAGAGCCATATCAATGACCTGTGGCGTCAACGTCATTTTTTTATGTTTCATTCTTCCTTGACGTTCCATTGACCCTAAAAACACATTTTGAATTAAGCCCTAAAGCTCGGAAACCTCGGCACGTCTGACCAGACGTCCGATGTCTGTTGCACCATAAAACAGACGGATGCTACAGTGCTTGATCAATCATCCAATACTTTTATTTATTACCGTAATGAATGGAAAAAATCAATGTCGGCATTCATGTGCGGAGGCGCCACTGGTTTCCATTCGTTTTTGCTACATTATCGTCTTTAAAGTGTTATGGCTATTTCGTTCGATTTATATTCCCTCTGAAACCTACGTCCATTTCTATGATCTAGTAACATAACCAACTGGTGTGTCGTGCATTATGACAAAGGCGCTACATCGGTTATTTGACGAAAGTAGATTTTCTGCTTGAACTTACTCCTTCAGAGAAAGGTAAATCCGCAGGTACATGTATGCCTAAAGTGCAATCACTTATAGAGATTTCTGTCACTTGCAGCCGGTGTACATCGAGTGGTTCGTTAAGCTGCAGTGTAAGTACAATTTTTACATCGTTGCTGCTTGCCTTTATCAGTAAAACACTCAGAATCATCTGGACATCTAGGTCTATTACTGATTGAACGAACGATCAAACAGTCGCTCGCATGTATGTGCATTGTGCACAGATGCATGCACGTTTGTATCAATAGTTGGTAATTGCTCATTTTATCACTTGGCATGCACAGTGCGAATACAATTATCACTATCATTCTGTTGAAAAACTTATTATAGTTTCGGATAGTGTTTGATGCCAATGATGAGTCTAAAGCACAATGCTGTGTAATAAATTTTGCCCCAATACGTTCTCGAATATTATCATCTGCAGTGAAATACGAATACGTCTCGGATCTAGGGCAAAATGAATTAATTCACCAATTAATTATGTATGGTTTATCTTACAGTAATGTTTGAAATAAATTGCTGGAAGTTATGTTTTGCAAAGGAAGTCTTGTCTGTCATTGCAGGAAGTGAAGACGCAGTTGCCTTCAGACGATCCGTGTATAATTATAACATGTACACCATCGTATGAAACTAGCCCCTTCTACGTATCAGAATCCTGCGTGTGCGAAGAGGTTATTAAAGTTCACTCCATAGGTTTTCTTGCCGACAGTTTTGAAACTTGCATAATTATTTGACATCAAATCTACTAATGAGTGATTAACTGAAAGCAGCTCAGAACCTGTGTCAAAAAAGATGCGCCTGTTGACATATTTAAATTAGGGCATTAGCCTTCTCATAGGGGCCTACTCACTAGGGTTCGGTTTCAAATGGTCCTTTCTTGTTAATATTAGGAAATACAATAATTATTATTGTGACCAACAGTCGCAAGTTAAGCCAGTCGTCATTCACTCAAGCTGTTCGAGCTCAACTGATTCGCATGAATATTTTTTCGTTATTTATAGCTTACACAAGTAATATATCCGTTCATGCGTTGAAGGCTAAATCCATCCTTGGTGAAGCTGCAGATGGTGACTTTAACTTTTACGAAAAGTTGTTGCGGCTTCTTTTGTTCCGTTCAGTCCCTAACGAAGTTCCAATTTAAATTAGGCATGTCATGTTTCCAATATATATAATTAATTGTACAAACTTCTGTTTTAGCTAGATATCTCTATAAATGTGTGGGGTAGCTTTGTATATATATAGCAGCCTGACATGTTTATGTGATATTTAATTATGTCATCAGGACAGAAGTCTAAACTAGTTTGATGTATCTCAAAAGGTGATCGAGCCATTTCCACATAATTATTATTATCATTATTGCAAAAGTCAAACTTGATCATCAAATGACCGTTGGCGTCCGTTACGTTACCTAGCAGGTATTTTATTTTGTAGGACGAAATATTGGTTGATGATGTTCCTGCTCCGGTTTGCTGCCAATGTCTTCCAAGTAATTTTTCATTATCGCTTGACAAATAATTATGTTGAAGAGAAATAGTTTATGCAGAATCACAATACAACTTTTATCGCAATTTCTAAATCTCGGAAGAAAGGTATTGATTAATCAGGAGAGTTGCAGGCTCCGTCTGGTGGCAAAGAGCCTTGAATGTGCCAGATCGATATTTTAATCTATAAAATATCCACACATTTACATATTGGTCTTGGTGATAACATTGTGCTTGCTCTGTTGTTTCAGCTTCAACAGTGACGCCTACATGGGGCCTTTCAAGTATGCTCACACTTTCTTCGTTCACTTTCCTGATAATAACGCTCTATCAAAATTTCGTGGTTGCACAATACACATAAACCATAAAACTGCTTAGTTCACATTCAAGCGTGCGGGCAGTGTGGGGTAGGGGGATTTCACCCGATGAACTCTGTAGAAATCACCGAGACTGAATAACTATTGGTGCATTGCAATTTTTGCGTTAACCTTGCCTGTCGAGTCTTTCGTAACTAGTAGATTGCAGTGTTCGGAAGTGAGATTTAGTTAGTGAACAATGTTTCCAGTGTAGACTGTAGAGTCTACAGTCCTACGTGGATTTGCCTCTTCCACTAAATGTTAAGTTGTAGACAACTTGCTGTGTTCTAAATAAAAATAAATCATTCAAATGACTCTGCTGTCAGAAGACCACTGAACGATAGGCTACATAGACGTGTGAAGTACGTTTGTAAATGATATGTTAAGGTCATTTCGTCATGATGGATTGGCAACAAATCAAATATTTACGCTGTTCTTGTTGTTTTTTAGGTGGGACAACAACCCCACCGTACGGAGGTATGGCCCAATTTTCTTCATATGATGGCTCTTAAAAATGAAAGTGTGAATTTGCAATCACTCACCTTTCAAGTTGTTAGGTTTTTGAATTATAAATGTAGAAAACATGTTGTGTCAACTCGCAGAACCGACAGCTTCCCACGGTCATTGCAGAAGAGCAACCGGTCTGCTGATCTTTTTCGACCTGTTTCTCTGACCTAACAAACCACAGATAATGTATGTCAACAAAGATCAGACTCGAATGCGATGGGGCGTAAATATTAAGAGCGCCAAACAGCAGCAACTCGGAAGATGTACTACTGGAAAACATGAAACCAGTGAAGGCATAGTTAGGTAGCAAAATAATCCAGTATCACCTTAGGTGCTCAGGTACAGAATTTTAACACTTTCTGTGATCACAAGCAGGAATCAAATCATCAACCAGTCTGGCTGTGCTAGCCTAGACTCTGACCCATCATAATGTTCCTACAGAAGAGCGGACACATTACCATCCTTTCTGTGCTTACCGCAAAGGTCCAGCTCCAAAGAGGGCACGGTTAAACATGACGTCCCGCAGACACTTTCTTTGCTCGACAGAACCAACGTATCATTCAGAGATGCAACCGTGATAATAATTATTGTCCGCAAAGTTTCGTGTCGCCCTGGGCATATTGTCACTTATTTGAATATCAAAAGTCTAATTCTTCTTGCCAGCGCTAACCACAGCATAAGCTTAGGCCTACAGCTTGAAATCAGAGTTCACTGCAACTGTACCTTTGACAGCACATTGGGGTGGGAAGCCAAAGGACGATCCAACTTGCTCATAGCATATTGACCTTCTTTCAATTCTTATATCAAATGCTGGATAACGGATACTATATCAAATGTGTTTTGTTGTATTTGCAGGTGTAACAACCACTAGACCTCGTGAGTCAAAATCATTCCTTGATTATGAAACGATCTTTCATTAATTGTCGAGTTCACTGTTTAGAATTGATATTTATGTGGTCTTAGATTTAGGCCTACTATTCTCAACTGGTACGCAACTTGCAGTGTTATGCACAAACCCGTTATTAGGGTCTTTTGATGTACGCACAATTAACTGCTGCAGACTAAATTATTACACTTGTTTTGTTGAAGGTCCAACAAGATCTACTTCTCTGCCACCAGGTAAGTCCAAACTATTCTTTGCAAGTTAAACAGTGCTTCATTTGTAGTCGTTTCAACCGTAAGATTTTTGTTGACTTTGAGTTGTTTTGCGGTAAAGTCCTGCGTAAAACTTCTTTTCCTATTTTGTTGTCAAATAGTAGGCCTACACAACTTGCCAAATAGACCTATTAACGCAAGTTGATAAAGCCGAATCGTAATCGTGATCCTAATTTTTTGCGCCTCCCGAAAATCAAACGCAGGGCAACAGCTTATTCAAAAGCGCTGTGCCTGTGCAGTTAACGAACAAATTTGACTCTGCTGTCAGAAGACCATTGATGGATAGACTACAGCGACGCGCAAACTACGTTGGTAACTGATATGTAGCCTATAGGTCATTTCGTCAAAATAGACTGGCAACAATTCGAATATTTACGTTTTTGCTGTTGTATTTTAGGTTGGACAGGAACCCCACCGTCCGGAGGTATGACCTAATTTTCTTCATAGGATGGCTCTTAAAAATGAAAGTGTGAATTTGCAATCACTTACCATTTCAAGTTGTTAGGTTTTTGAAGAATAAATGTAGAAAACAATTTGGTGGAAATCTGATAATATTTGGACGTAGCCTTCGACGTCAAAGTTTTGGCACGTAGACCTATAATAGGCCAATTAAGTAAAAGATGCCACACCGTTCACATTATTAAAGAAGTTCTTGATTGCCTTATCAATTACCTAATTTCAGTCTATGGAAGGAGTAAGGCAGGCGATTACCTTCTATTCATTTTTGTTCATTCATTCATTCATTCCCATAATTTATATAGCGCATTTTCAAAAGACCTACAAATAGGCACTCTCAGCCAAGCAACAGCGGGAAAAGTGAAATAATAGGCGACTTATAATAAGCAAACGAGTTTTACCTGGCCATCAATCGCAGATCTAATGCGAATCCATTCCAGATACAAGGACCGACAAGCGAAAAGGCTCAACGCTTCTAATAGAAGTTTCAACTAGCAGAACCGACAGCTTCACACGGTCATTGTAGAAGAGCGAAGGGTATGCTTATCTTTGTCGACTTGTCTCTCTGACCTCACAAACCACAGATACAAGTCAACAAAGATGAGACCCGAATGCGATGGGGCGAAAATAACAACAACGCCAAACAAGAGCAGCAACTCGGAAGATGTACTACTGAAAACCATGAAGCCAGTGAAGAACGTCACAAATATAATCAGAGGCATATTTTTGAAGCAAAATGATTTAGTATCACCTCGGGTGCTCAGGTACAGAGTTTGAACACTTTATGTGAGCGCAAGCAGGAATCAAGTCATCAACTGTGCTGTGCTGTCCTAGACTCTGACCCATCATAATGTTGCTACAGAAGAGAGGACACATTACCATCCTTCCTGTGCTCCAAAGAGGACACGATTATACATAGTTATAGTCCCGTAGACACCCTCTTTGCTCGACAGAGCCAATGCATCATCCAGGGGTGGAACCGAAATTGTCAGCAAATGTTCGTGTGGCCTTGGGCATATTGTCACTTATTAAATTTCGGTTCCATCCCTGGATGATGCATTGGCTCTGTCGAGCAAATTTTGAATATCAAAAGTCCAATTAACCACAGCATAAGCTTACAGCCTGGAATCAGAGTTCACTGTAACCGTACCTTTGACAGCACATTGTGGTGGGAAGCCAGAGGACGATTCAACTTGCCCATAGCATATTGACCATCTTTCAGTGATTATATCAAATGCTGCGATACGGATACTGTATCAAATGTGTTTTGTTGCATTTGCAGGTGGAACTACTACTAGACCTCGTGAGTCAAAATCATTCCTTGATTATGAAGCGAGCTTTCATTGATTGTCGATTCCTCTGCTTAGAATTGATGTTTATGTGGTCTTAAATTTTCACTCTACATTTCGCAACTACATTTCTCAGTGTTATAAACAAACCCGACATTAGGTTCTTTTGATGTACGCAGAATTAACTGCTGCTATTACATTTGTTTTGTTAAAGGTCCAACAAGATCTACTTCTCTTCCACCAGGTCAGTTCAAACTATTATTTGCAAGTTAAACAGTGCTTCATTTGTAGTCGTTTCAGCCGGAAGATGTACTACTGAGAGACATGAAGCCAGCGAAGAACGTCACGCATATAAGCAGAGGCATATTTAGGAAGACAAAATGACCCAGTATCACCTCAAACAGTGCGTATAAGAGCGCTCAGGTACAGAATTTTAAACACCTGTGATCACAAGCATGCATCAAAGCATCAACCAGTCAGGTTGTGCTAGCCTAGACTCTGACCCATCATAATATTGCTGCAGAAAAGAGGACACATTATCATCCTTCCTGTGCTTACGGCGAAGGTCGAGCTCCAAAGAGGGCACGGTTGAACATAAAGTCCCTTAGACACTCCCTGTCTCTGCTCCACAGAACCAATGTATCATCCAGAGATGCAACCGTATTTGTCAGCAAATGTTCGTGTCGCCTTGGGCATACTGCCACTTATTTGAATATCAACAGTACAATTCTTCTTCTTGCCAACGCTAACCACAGCATAAAACTTGCAGCCTGAAATCAGAGTTCACTGTAACTGTACCGTTGACAGCATATTGGGGTAGGAAGCCAAATGACGATCCAACTTGCCCATAGCATATTGACCATCTTTCAATTCTTATATCAAGTGCTGGGATACGGATACTAAGCTTATATCATAGCCTACATATTATGTGTTTTGTTGCATTATTTTACAGGTGGAACTACTATACCTCGTGAGTCAAAACTATTGCTTGGTTGTGACACGATCTTTCATTATTTGTCTATTTCACTGCTTAGAATTGATATTTATGTGGTCTTAAATTTTCCCTCTACATTTCTCAACTGGTACGCAACGTGCAGTATTCTAAATAAAACTGATATTAGTAGGCCTAATAACTTCTTGGCCACCAACTTTCCAACGTATTTTTTGCAAGTTAAACAGTGCTTCATTTGTAGTCGTTTCAACCGTAAGATTTCTTTGTTTTTTAGTTGCTTTGCGGTAAAATCCTCCGTGAAATTTCTTTTGATGTTTTGTTGTCAAATAGTAGGAATACACAACTTGCTAAATAAACCTATGAACGCAAGCTGATCAAGCGGGATCGTAATCGTGATCCCAAATTTGTAGAGCGCCACCCGAAAGTCAAACGCAGGGCAACAGCTTATTCAAACGCGTTGTGCTTGTGGAGTTAATGATTCAATTTTACCCTTCTGTTATAAAAGCAATTCAATTCAATTTTCGTTTAATCAACACTTCAGGCCGGCAGAAAGCAGCATGTTACATTTGAACTTATTTTGCAAATGTTTTATGTATGGGTGCAGTTTATAAGCTTCAGAAATAAATATTGGGTTTGAATTAAGATTAATTGATGTGTTTGTTGTAGGGTTTGCGAGGTTTAAGAAATGTTTTTGTATAGAACTCTAGAGATAAAGTTGCAATGATCATTGAAGGATTCGCTATAGATACGTGTGAGGGACAATGACAATGACAGATATACGCAGCGTCGGTTACGACATGGTGATTGTTGCCACGACAAGGTGACAAACATGGAATTCTACTTCAAGACAGTGCATTGTTTTGAAACATGTATGTCCGTGACTGTACTTGTTTTGAATTTTCAGAATTCTGCACCATGACTAACGACATACCACCTGATCAGCCAGTATGGATTGAAAAAGACAACATACCTGGGCCAACTGATGGCGATACGATCATCTATCCTGGGGACCCAGTGGACCCAGATGAGAAAGTCCAGTTGGGATACTGCAAAGAATGGTACTGCCACACTCCCTGATATCTTAGCACACAATTTCTTTACCATTATTGACTGCGAGCATGCATGCACGTTATAAACAAGTTGCATGCACACATTACATAGGCCTACTATTATACAGTACTGTGAAAAAGTATGTGGACAGCACAGAAATAGTAGGAAAATATCAATTTTCTTCAGTTATAATGGTTTTTGAAAGTAACTGCTGGAGTTATTTTGTTACAACTACACTCAATTGTTTCGTCAGACACAAAATACGAGTTAACCGACTATATTATACTACTATTTCCGGTTGAAACGTATAAATATAATGTGTGCAAAATTACAGTATGTTTGTGTGAATTCTGACATTTTAGCATAGAAATGGTTCTAGGGGCCTGGCATACACGCCTATAAAGCGTGTATGTATCGTTGCTTTGCATGAAGAAGGTCTTAGCATTCGTGAAATAGCTGCAGATGGTCATGAAAAGAAGAGTGGTATGGTATACAAATGTGATAAAACGGTATTCTTCCACTGGTCTATGTCCAGGTCTTTTGCTAACAGCTGACTGTGGTGCCCGATAAAGTCCTGTCCACTTCTAAGCAGTGCTTAATGACTACAGGAAAGAAAGCTTAGAATAGTTAATATTAATACCGGAAAGCTTTAATTCTTTCGTTTTGCTTAAGATTGCTAAACGACCAAAGCGCATTATGCGTGCAAACCTACGGCTGATGGTGAAGCGCCGATATTTAAAATGTAGCCTAAAATGTGCAAAAATCCTACAATAATCAGAGCGTTTCGTCTGTTTAGAGTGCAATGGTTCTAACTCCAATGCTTATAGCCATGGAGTTAGCACCATTGCACTCTAAACAGACTGTTTGTTTGTTCGCTAATTGACTATGGCTGCTATCAGAATGGCAGTGGCTGCAAATATAGTTCATGTTTATAATGTTTTCAAAGCGACTAGTGAGTAGGTATAGGCTATAAATACTTTCAAAGGATTTTGGGCATTTCAACTTAGCAATTTGGTTATTTCCTTGCAGTGTTTGTGAACCTGGAAAACCCATCACTAAGTCTTGCCACGTAAGTATTGACATGTTTTAATGGTAGACCTAAGTGTTGTTGCTCATTTTAATAATTTTATGATTCCAGTAACTGTTATCTTTGATCTTAGCTAGGCCTAACAGCTGAGGAATGTTTCTCTTCTTTGGCACACCTATCTAATGGGCCTCAGACCTCCATAGCACGATGTTTGCGACCGATGAATCACGCCAATTAGTGACCCAAGGAAAATGCTCATTTCTAAGTAACTATACGATCACTGCCAGCGGATGTAGGCTATCTGTCGAGCGTGACTATAAAAAGTCTTGTTTCTTCTTGGTTTCTGCTGCTCGATTCTGTCAGTAGCCTAAGGCATAGCATTTGTGCGCTTAAATAGCCTAATATCTGCAATCTGCAGGACACGCTTGTTTTAGGACCTCGCTCGGTTTCGCGTCGACGCGTAGGCCTACAAATTGAAAACGATGAACACTGAACGGTGATGGGATATAATAGATTAAAGTCAGCAGCTGCTTAACGGTGGCCGTTGCATGCCCATACCTTATTTATGATCATCGCGCATGGCTTTGTGTTGTTTCTGAAATATGGTTTGCATTATAATAATTATCAAATTTTATATGACTCACAATTAGCATATTGCAACACTGCCTGTAAGCCTACTGCTTCATTTGTACGCAATTTCTTTTTACAATTATAGTTGTGAATAGCCTATGCTTGGACATAATTTTCGAAGTTCCTGTTTTAGAATGGACCAAAACAGATGCTATCTGGCATCAAATGTCTGTATATGTTTAGGTTTCTCTTCAAAAACTTGTGCATTTGTTAGTTTCAGGCCAATCTACAGACTTGGGTTTCGCCAGAAGATCCGTGCATTATTGAGTCGTGCCTTGGGAATCCAGTCAACAAGTCAGCATCTTGCAAGTGCCCTGAAGTGCGTGTACATAATTCTCTAAAAAGTCTACTGATAGGAAACATCGCTTAAGCGCTAGCTTTATTTAGTCCTTCTTCATTTTCTCATGGCAGTTAGACAGACAAAAGATCTACTGATCATACTGTAATTGTATCACTGATAATTTATTGTAAAATCTTCTCGAAATTAAGACATGATATTTTGCGCTTACTTGATGCCGACGAGTTCCTTGTATGTTCAATTAATAATGTATGTAAAAGTCCATTCACAGCGTTATCTTTTGTACAGGGAAGCGATGTGATATTGGCGCCACCTGAAGACTGCTGCGGTTGCTTTCCTGCGATAGGTATTATCTTCTTCAATTCAAATTTTGCAGTTTGTAATAATCTTAATAATCATAATCAAAATCATAATAATATTTATGATAATTATTTATAATAACAACAATGAAGATTTCTGTGGCACCTCACATAACGGTACTCACGTACCGGTACGTCATCATCGCTAAAAAATACTTATTTTCGACACCATTGCCAGCATCGTGCGGATTATGCTTTCCTCTGTTCCAGGAACATGTTCCGTTGACGCTGATGATTTATCTGTCTACGAAACTGCATGGACGGAAAACAACCCAGATGTGCAGCCAGGTTATGAGCTAACTCCTGGAGAAATACTTCACGTCAGTCAGTGCAAAGAATGGTAAGATATTGAAACATTGTAGCCTATTTTACGCCATTCGTTTGCAAACGTTTTTTGAGAGACAGTATCCACTATCCAGAGCCATATCAATGACCTGTGGCGTCAACGTCATTTTTTTATGTTTCATTCTTCCTTGACGTTCCATTGACCCTAAAAAACACATTTTGAATTAAGCCCTAAAGCTCGGAAACCTCGGCACGTCTGACCAGACGTCCGATGTCTGTTGCACCATAAAACAGACGGATGCTACAGTGCTTGATCAATCATCCAATACTTTTATTTATTACCGTAATGAATGGAAAAAATCAATGTCGGCATTCATGTGCGGAGGCGCCACTGGTTTCCATTCGTTTTTGCTACATTATCGTCTTTAAAGTGTTATGGCTATTTCGTTCGATTTATATTCCCTCTGAAACCTACGTCCATTTCTATGATCTAGTAACATAACCAACTGGTGTGTCGTGCATTATGACAAAGGCGCTACATCGGTTATTTGACGAAAGTAGATTTTCTGCTTGAACTTACTCCTTCAGAGAAAGGTAAATCCGCAGGTACATGTATGCCTAAAGTGCAATCACTTATAGAGATTTCTGTCACTTGCAGCCGGTGTACATCGAGTGGTTCGTTAAGCTGCAGTGTAAGTACAATTTTTACATCGTTGCTGCTTGCCTTTATCAGTAAAACACTCAGAATCATCTGGACATCTAGGTCTATTACTGATTGAACGAACGATCAAACAGTCGCTCGCATGTATGTGCATTGTGCACAGATGCATGCACGTTTGTATCAATAGTTGGTAATTGCTCATTTTATCACTTGGCATGCACAGTGCGAATACAATTATCACTATCATTCTGTTGAAAAACTTATTATAGTTTCGGATAGTGTTTGATGCCAATGATGAGTCTAAAGCACAATGCTGTGTATTAAATTTTGCCCCAATACGTTCTCGAATATTATCATCTGCAGTGAAATACGAATACGTCTCGGATCTAGGGCAAAATGAATTAATTCACCAATTAATTATGTATGGTTTATCTTACAGTAATGTTTGAAATAAATTGCTGGAAGTTATGTTTTGCAAAGGAAGTCTTGTCTGTCGTTGCAGGAAGTGAAGACGCAATTGCCTTCAGACGATCCGTGTATAATTATAACATGTACACCATCGTATGAAACTAGCCCCTTCTACGTATCAGAATCCTGCGTGTGCGAAGAGGTTATTAAAGTTCACTCCATAGGTTTTCTTGCCGACAGTTTTGAAACTTGCATAATTATTTGACATCAAATCTACTAATGAGTGATTAACTGAAAGCAGCTCAGAACCTGTGTCAAAAAAGATGCGCCTGTTGACATATTTAAATTAGGGCATTAGCCTTCTCATAGGGGCCTACTCATTAGGGTTCGGTTTCAAATGGTCCTTTCTTGTTAATATTAGGAAATACAATAATTATTATTGTGACCAACAGTCGCAAGTTAAGCCAGTCGTCATTCACTCAAGCTGTTCGTGCTCAACTGATTCGCATGAATATTTTTTCGTTATTTATAGCTTACACAAGTAATATATCCGTTCATGCGTTGAAGGCTAAATCCATCCTTGGTGAAGCTGCAGATGGGGACTTTAACTTTTACGAAAAATGGTTGCGGCTTCTTTTGTTCCGTTCAGTCCCTAACGAAGTTCCAATTTAAATTTAGGCATGTCATGTATTCAATATATAATTAATTGTACAAACTTCTGTTTTAGCTAGATATATCTATAATTGTGTGGGGTAGCTTTGTATATATATAAAAGCCTGACATGTTTATGTGATATTAATTATGTCATCAGGACAGAAGTCTAAACTAGTTTGATGTATCTCAAAAGGTGATCGAGCCATTTCCACATAATTATTATTATCATTATTGCAAAAGTCAAACTTGATCATCAAATGACCGTTGGCGTCCGTTACGTTACCTAGCAGGTATTTTATTTTGTAGGACGAAATATTGGTTGATGATGTTCCTGCTCCGGTTTGCTGCCAATGTCTTCCAAGTAATTTTTCATTATCGCTTGACAAATAATTATGTTGAAGAGAAATAGTTTATGCAGAATCACAATACAACTTTTATCGCAATTTCTAAATCTCGGAAGAAAGGTATTGATTAATCAGGAGAGTTGCAGGCTCCGTCTGGTGGCAAAGAGCCTTGAATGTGCCAGATCGATATTTTAATCTATAAAATATCCACACATTTACATATTGGTCTTGGTGATAACATTGTGCTTGCTCTGTTGTTTCAGCTTCAACAGTGACGCCTACATGGGGCCTTTCAAGTATGCTCACACTTTATTCGTTCACTTTCCTGATAATAACGCTCTATCAAAATTTCGTGGTTGCACAATACACATAAACCATAAAACTGCTTAGTTCACATTCAAGCGTGCGGACAGTGTGGGGTAGGGGGATTTCACCCGATGAACTCTGTAGAAATCACCGAGACTGAATAACTATTGGTGCATTGCAATTTTTGCGTTAACCTTGCCTGTCGAGTCTTTCGTAACTAGTAGATTGCAGTGTTCGGAAGTGAGATTTAGTTAGTGAACAATGTTTCCAGTGTAGACTGTAGAGTCTACATTCCTACGTGGATTTGCCTCTTCCGCTAAATGTTAAGTTGTAGACAACTTGCTGTGTTCTAAATAAAAATAAATCATTCAAATGACTCTGCTGTCAGAAGACCACTGAACGATAGGCTACATAGACGTGTGAAGTACGTTTGTAAATGATATGTTAAGGTCATTTCGTCATGATGGATTGGCAACAAATCAAATATTTACGCTGTTCTTGTTGTTTTTTAGGTGGGACAACAACCCCACCGTACGGAGGTATGGCCCAATTTTCTTCATATGATGGCTCTTAAAAATGAAAGTGTGAATTTGCAATCACTCACCTTTCAAGTTGTTAGGTTTTTGAATTATAAGTGTGGAAAACATGTTGTGTGAACTCGCAGAACCGACAGCTTCCCACGGTCATTGCAGAAGAGCAACCGGTCTGCTGATCTTTTTCGACCTGTTTCTCTGACCTAACATATCGCCGAAGAATGGTTCACGCAGGTCAGTGGAGTTAACTCGATCGGATGTTGTCTCTCGTGGCGTTCAAAACTACCGACCGACAAGCGACAGATGCCTTCGACTGTGCAATCCTTGTGCCCGACGATAAGACGGTCACGCGCGTCATCTTCTACCAGCGAGGGGCTTCAGTTTCGTCAGCGTTTCGTGTTTTCGAGCCCTGTCACCTGTCGCCGCTCTACTCTATTAACGCAACCTGTAGGCCTACCAGAGACTCTGAACTTTCACACCATCTAAAGGCTGTCGACGGGATTCTGTTGGATGATTCTACGTGTCTGCGAGGGATCGCCACTGAAGACTGTTTCCGGCTCACTGTGACTTATTTTGCTATATGATGAAATTTTCTTGTTGTTATGACATTTAACATCACTTCGGCTAGTTAGCGCAGAGAGCGCCTCTGAGTTGATTTCTTGAAGAGGCGCTATATAAATTCTCTAAATAAATAAAATAAATAAAAATAAAAATAAATAAAAACAAACCATAGATAATGTATGTCAACAAAGATCAGACCCGAATGCGATGGGGCGTAAATATTAAGAGCGCCAAACAACAGCAACTCGGAAGATGTACTACTGGAAAACATGAAACCAGTGAAGGCATAGTTAGGTAGCAAAATAATCCAGTATCACCTTAGGTGCTCAGGTACAGAATTTTAACACTTTCTGTGATCACAAGCAGGAATCAAATCATCAACCAGTCAAGCTGTGCTAGCCTAGACTCTGACCCATCATAATGTTTCTACAGAAGAGCGGACACATTACCATCCTTTCTGTGCTTACCGCGAAGGTCCAGCTCCATAGAGGGCACGGTTAAACATGACGTCCCGCAGACACTTTCTTTGCTCGACAGAACCAACGTATCATTCAGAGATGCAACCGTGATAATAATTATTGTCCGCAAAGTTTCGTGTCGCCTTGGGCATATTGTCACTTATTTGAATATCAAAAGCCTAATTCTTCGTGCCAGCGCTAACCACAGCATAAGCTTAGGCCTACAGCCTGAAATCAGAGTTCACTGCAACTGTACCTTTGACAGCACATTGGGGTGGAAAGCCAAAGGACGATCCAACTTGCTCATAGCATATTGACCTTCTTTCAATTCTTATATCAAATGCTGGATAACGGATACTATATCAAATGTGTTTTGTTTTATTTGCAGGTGTAACAACCACTAGACCTGGTGAGTCAAAATCATTCCTTGATTATGAAACGATCTTTCATTAATTGTCGAGTTCACTGTTTAGAATTGATATTTATGTGGTCTTAGATTTAGGCCTACTATTCTCAACTGGTACGCAACTTGCAGTGTTATGCACAAACCCGTTATTAGGGTCTTTTGATGTACGCACAATTAACTGCTGCAGACTAAATTATTACACTTGTTTTGTTGAAGGTCCAACAAGATCTACTTCTCTGCCACCAGGTAAATCAAAACTATTCTTTGCAAGTTAAACAGTGCTTCATTTGTAGTCGTTTCAACCGTAAGATTTTTGTTGGCTTTGAGTTGTTTTGCGGTAAATTCCTGCGTAAAACTTCTTTTCCTATTTCGTTGTCAAATAGTAGGCCTACACAACTTGCCAAATAGACCTATTAACGCAAGTTGATAAAGCCGAATCGTAATCGTGATCCTAATTTTTTGCGCCTCCCGAAAATCAAACGCAGGGCAACATCTTATTCAAAAGCCCAGTCAGGTTGTGCTAGCCTAGACTCTGACCCATCATAATATTGCTGCAGAAAAGAGGACACATTATCATCCTTCCTGTGCTTACGGCGAAGGTCGAGCTCCAAAGAGGGCACGGTTGAACATAGAGTCCCTTAGACACTCCCTGTCTCTGCTCCACAGAACCAATGTATCATCCAGAGATGCAACCGTATTTGTCAGCAAATGTTCGTGTCGCCTTGGGCATACTGCCACTTATTTGAATATCAACAGTACAATTCTTCTTCTTGCCAACGCTAACCACAGCATAAAACTTGCAGCCTGAAATCAGAGTTCACTGTAACTGTACCGTTGACAGCATATTGGGGTAGGAAGCCAAATGACGATCCAACTTGCCCATAGCATATTGACCATCTTTCAATTCTTATATCAAGTGCTGGGATACGGATACTAAGCTTATATCATAGCCTACATATTATGTGTTTTGTTGCATTATTTTACAGGTGGAACTACTATACCTCGTGAGTCAAAACTATTGCTTGGTTGTGACGCGATCTTTCATTATTTGTCTATTTCACTGCTTAGAATTGATATTTATGTGGTCTTAAATTTTCCCTCTACATTTCTCAACTGGTACGCAACGTGCAGTATTCTAAATAAAACCGATATTAGTAGGCCTAATAACTTCTTGGCCACCAACTTTCCAACGTATTTTTTGCAAGTTAAACAGTGCTTCATTTGTAGTCGTTTCAACCGTAAGATTTCTTTGTTTTTTAGTTGCTTTGCGGTAAATTCCTCCGTGAAATTTCTTTTGATGTTTTGTTGTCAAATAGTAGGGATACACAACTTGCTAAATAAACCTATGAACGCAAGCTGATCAAGCGGGATCGTAATCGTGATCCCAAATTTGTAGAGCGCCACCCGAAAGTCAAACGCAGGGCAACAGCTTATTCAAACGCGTTGTGCTTGTGGAGTTAATGATTCAATTTTACCCTTCTGTTATAAAAGCAATTCAATTCAATTTTCGTTTAATCAACACTTCAGGCCGGCAGAAAGCAGCATGTTACATTTTAACTTATTTTGCAAATGTTTTATGTATGCGTGCAGTTTATAAGCTTTAGAAATAAATATTGGGTTTGAATTAAGATTAATTGATGTGTTTGTTGTAGGGTTTGCGAGGTTTAAGAAATGTTTTTGTATAGAACTCTAGAGATAAAGTTGCAATGATCATTGAAGGATTCGCTATAGAGACGTGTGAGGGACAATGACAATGACAGATATACGCAGCGTCGGTTACGACATGGTGATTGTTGCCACGACAAGGTGACAAACATGGAATTCTACTTCAAGACAGTGCATTGTTTTGAAACATGTATGTCCGTGACTGTACTTGTTTTGAATTTTCAGAATTCTGCACCATGACTAACGACATACCACCTGATCAGCCAGTATGGATTGAAAAAGACAACATACCTGGGCCAACTGATGGCGATACGATCATCTATCCTGGGGACCCAGTGGACCCAGATGAGAAAGTCCAGTTGGGATACTGCAAAGAATGGTACTGCCACACTCCCTGATATCTTAGCACACAATTTCTTTACCATTATTGACTGCGAGCATGCATGCACGTTATAAACATGTTGCATGCACACATTACATAGGCCTACTATTATACAGTACTGTGAAAAAGTATGTGGACAGCACAGAAATAGTAGGAAAATATCAATTTTCTTCAGTTATAATGGTTTTTGAAAGTAACTGCTGGAGTTATTTTGTTACAACTACACTCAATTGTTTCGTCAGACACAAAATACGAGTTAACCGACTATATTATACTACTATTTCCGGTTGAAACGTATAAATATAATGTGTGCAAAATTACAGTATGTTTGTGTGAATTCTGACATTTTAGCATAGAAATGGTTCTAGGGGCCTGGCATACACGCCTATAAAGCGTGTATGTATCGTTGCTTTGCATGAAGAAGGTCTTAGCATTCGTGAAATAGCTGCAGATGGTCATGAAAAGAAGAGTGGTATGGTATACAAATGTGATAAAACGGTATTCTTCCACTGGTCTATGTCCAGGTCTTTCGCTAACAGCTGACTGTGGTGCCCGATAAAGTCCTGTCCACTTCTAAGCAGTGCTTAATGACTACAGGAAAGAAAGCTTAGAATAGTTAATATTAATACCGGAAAGCTTTAATTCTCCCGTTTTGCTTAAGATTGCTAAACGACCAAAGCGCATTATGCGT
The DNA here is from genome assembly GCA_945859605.1 of Lumbricus rubellus. NCBI lineage: Eukaryota > Metazoa > Annelida > Clitellata > Crassiclitellata > Lumbricidae > Lumbricus > Lumbricus rubellus. Next base: position 38,427,868 of record OX243817.1, read on the forward strand.
GCAAACCTACGGCTGATGTTGAAGCGCCGATATTTAAAATGTAGCCTAAAATGTGCAAAAATCCTACAATAATCAGAGCGTTTCGTCTGTTTAGAGTGCAATGGTTCTAACTCCAATGCTTATAGCCATGGAGTTAGCACCATTGCACTCTAAACAGACTGTTTGTTTGTTCGCTAATTGACTATGGCTGCTATCAGAATGGCAGTGGCTGCAAATATAGTTCATGTTTATAATGTTTTCAAAGCGACTAGTGAGTAGGTATAGGCTATAAATACTTTCAAAGGATTTTGGGCATTTCAACTTAGCAATTTGGTTATTTCCTTGCAGTGTTTGTGAACCTGGAAAACCCATCACTAAGTCTTGCCACGTAAGTATTGACATGTTTTAATGGTAGACCTAAGTGTTGTTGCTCATTTTAATAATTTTATGATTCCAGTAACTGTTATCTTTGATCTTAGCTAGGCCTAACAGCTGAGGAATGTTTCTCTTCTTTGGCACACCTATCTAATGGGCCTCAGACCTCCATAGCACGATGTTTGCGACCGATGAATCACGCCAATTAGTGACCCAAGGAAAATGCTCATTTCTAAGTAACTATACGATCACTGCCAGCGGATGTAGGCTATCTGTCGAGCGTGACTATAAAAAGTCTTGTTTCTTCTTGGTTTCTGCTGCTCGATTCTGTCAGTAGCCTAAGGCATAGCATTTGTGCGCTTAAATAGCCTAATATCTGCAATCTGCAGGACACGCTTGTTTTAGGACCTCGCTCGGTTTCGCGTCGACGCGTAGGCCTACAAATTGAAAACGATGAACACTGAACGGTGATGGGATATAATAGATTAAAGTCAGCAGCTGCTTAACGGTGGCCGTTGCATGCCCATACCTTATTTATGATCATCGCGCATGGCTTTGTGTTGTTTCTGAAATATGGTTTGCATTATAATAATTATCAAATTTTATATGACTCACAATTAGCATATTGCAACACTGCCTGTAAGCCTACTGCTTCATTTGTACGCAATTTCTTTTTACAATTATAGTTGTGAATAGCCTATGCTTGGACATAATTTTCGAAGTTCCTGTTTTAGAATGGACCAAAACAGATGCTATCTGGCATCAAATGTCTGTATATGTTTAGGTTTCTCTTCAAAAACTTGTGCATTTGTTAGTTTCAGGCCAATCTACAGACTTGGGTTTCGCCAGAAGATCCGTGCATTATTGAGTCGTGCCTTGGGAATCCAGTCAACAAGTCAGCATCTTGCAAGTGCCCTGAAGTGCGTGTACATAATTCTCTAAAAAGTCTACTGATAGGAAACATCGCTTAAGCGCTAGCTTTATTTAGTCCTTCTTCATTTTCTCATGGCAGTTAGACAGACAAAAGATCTACTGATCATACTGTAATTGTATCACTGATAATTTATTGTAAAATCTTCTCGAAATTAAGACATGATATTTTGCGCTTACTTGATGCCGACGAGTTCCTTGTATGTTCAATTAATAATGTATGTAAAAGTCCATTCACAGCGTTATCTTTTGTACAGGGAAGCGATGTGATATTGGCGCCACCTGAAGACTGCTGCGGTTGCTTTCCTGCGATAGGTATTATCTTCTTCAATTCAAATTTTGCAGTTTGTAATAATCTTAATAATCATAATCAAAATCATAATAATATTTATGATAATTATTTATAATAACAACAATGAAGATTTTTGTGGCACCTCACATAACGGTACTCACGTACCGGTACGTCATCATCGCTAAAAAATACTTATTTTCGACACCATTGCCAGCATCGTGCGGATTATGCTTTCCTCTGTTCCAGGAACATGTTCCGTTGACGCTGATGATTTATCTGTCTACGAAACTGCATGGACGGAAAACAACCCAGATGTGCAGCCAGGTTATGAGCTAACTCCTGGAGAAATACTTCACGTCAGTCAGTGCAAAGAATGGTAAGATATTGAAACATTGTAGCCTATTTTACGCCATTCGTTTGCAAACGTTTTTTGAGAGACAGTATCCACTATCCAGAGCCATATCAATGACCTGTGGCGTCAACGTCATTTTTTTATGTTTCATTCTTCCTTGACGTTCCATTGACCCTAAAAACACATTTTGAATTAAGCCCTAAAGCTCGGAAACCTCGGCACGTCTGACCAGACGTCCGATGTCTGTTGCACCATAAAACAGACGGATGCTACAGTGCTTGATCAATCATCCAATACTTTTATTTATTACCGTAATGAATGGAAAAAATCAATGTCGGCATTCATGTGCGGAGGCGCCACTGGTTTCCATTCGTTTTTGCTACATTATCGTCTTTAAAGTGTTATGGCTATTTCGTTCGATTTATATTCCCTCTGAAACCTACGTCCATTTCTATGATCTAGTAACATAACCAACTGGTGTGTCGTGCATTATGACAAAGGCGCTACATCGGTTATTTGACGAAAGTAGATTTTCTGCTTGAACTTACTCCTTCAGAGAAAGGTAAATCCGCAGGTACATGTATGCCTAAAGTGCAATCACTTATAGAGATTTCTGTCACTTGCAGCCGGTGTACATCGAGTGGTTCGTTAAGCTGCAGTGTAAGTACAATTTTTACATCGTTGCTGCTTGCCTTTATCAGTAAAACACTCAGAATCATCTGGACATCTAGGTCTATTACTGATTGAACGAACGATCAAACAGTCGCTCGCATGTATGTGCATTGTGCACAGATGCATGCACGTTTGTATCAATAGTTGGTAATTGCTCATTTTATCACTTGGCATGCACAGTGCGAATACAATTATCACTATCATTCTGTTGAAAAACTTATTATAGTTTCGGATAGTGTTTGATGCCAATGATGAGTCTAAAGCACAATGCTGTGTAATAAATTTTGCCCCAATACGTTCTCGAATATTATCATCTGCAGTGAAATACGAATACGTCTCGGATCTAGGGCAAAATGAATTAATTCACCAATTAATTATGTATGGTTTATCTTACAGTAATGTTTGAAATAAATTGCTGGAAGTTATGTTTTGCAAAGGAAGTCTTGTCTGTCATTGCAGGAAGTGAAGACGCAGTTGCCTTCAGACGATCCGTGTATAATTATAACATGTACACCATCGTATGAAACTAGCCCCTTCTACGTATCAGAATCCTGCGTGTGCGAAGAGGTTATTAAAGTTCACTCCATAGGTTTTCTTGCCGACAGTTTTGAAACTTGCATAATTATTTGACATCAAATCTACTAATGAGTGATTAACTGAAAGCAGCTCAGAACCTGTGTCAAAAAAGATGCGCCTGTTGACATATTTAAATTAGGGCATTAGCCTTCTCATAGGGGCCTACTCACTAGGGTTCGGTTTCAAATGGTCCTTTCTTGTTAATATTAGGAAATACAATAATTATTATTGTGACCAACAGTCGCAAGTTAAGCCAGTCGTCATTCACTCAAGCTGTTCGAGCTCAACTGATTCGCATGAATATTTTTTCGTTATTTATAGCTTACACAAGTAATATATCCGTTCATGCGTTGAAGGCTAAATCCATCCTTGGTGAAGCTGCAGATGGTGACTTTAACTTTTACGAAAAGTTGTTGCGGCTTCTTTTGTTCCGTTCAGTCCCTAACGAAGTTCCAATTTAAATTAGGCATGTCATGTTTCCAATATATATAATTAATTGTACAAACTTCTGTTTTAGCTAGATATCTCTATAAATGTGTGGGGTAGCTTTGTATATATATAGCAGCCTGACATGTTTATGTGATATTTAATTATGTCATCAGGACAGAAGTCTAAACTAGTTTGATGTATCTCAAAAGGTGATCGAGCCATTTCCACATAATTATTATTATCATTATTGCAAAAGTCAAACTTGATCATCAAATGACCGTTGGCGTCCGTTACGTTACCTAGCAGGTATTTTATTTTGTAGGACGAAATATTGGTTGATGATGTTCCTGCTCCGGTTTGCTGCCAATGTCTTCCAAGTAATTTTTCATTATCGCTTGACAAATAATTATGTTGAAGAGAAATAGTTTATGCAGAATCACAATACAACTTTTATCGCAATTTCTAAATCTCGGAAGAAAGGTATTGATTAATCAGGAGAGTTGCAGGCTCCGTCTGGTGGCAAAGAGCCTTGAATGTGCCAGATCGATATTTTAATCTATAAAATATCCACACATTTACATATTGGTCTTGGTGATAACATTGTGCTTGCTCTGTTGTTTCAGCTTCAACAGTGACGCCTACATGGGGCCTTTCAAGTATGCTCACACTTTCTTCGTTCACTTTCCTGATAATAACGCTCTATCAAAATTTCGTGGTTGCACAATACACATAAACCATAAAACTGCTTAGTTCACATTCAAGCGTGCGGGCAGTGTGGGGTAGGGGGATTTCACCCGATGAACTCTGTAGAAATCACCGAGACTGAATAACTATTGGTGCATTGCAATTTTTGCGTTAACCTTGCCTGTCGAGTCTTTCGTAACTAGTAGATTGCAGTGTTCGGAAGTGAGAGTTAGTTAGTGAACAATGTTTCCAGTGTAGACTGTAGAGTCTACAGTCCTACGTGGATTTGCCTCTTCCACTAAATGTTAAGTTGTAGACAACTTGCTGTGTTCTAAATAAAAATAAATCATTCAAATGACTCTGCTGTCAGAAGACCACTGAACGATAGGCTACATAGACGTGTGAAGTACGTTTGTAAATGATATGTTAAGGTCATTTCGTCATGATGGATTGGCAACAAATCAAATATTTACGCTGTTCTTGTTGTTTTTTAGGTGGGACAACAACCCCACCGTACGGAGGTATGGCCCAATTTTCTTCATATGATGGCTCTTAAAAATGAAAGTGTGAATTTGCAATCACTCACCTTTCAAGTTGTTAGGTTTTTGAATTATAAGTGTGGAAAACATGTTGTGTGAACTCGCAGAACCGACAGCTTCCCACGGTCATTGCAGAAGAGCAACCGGTCTGCTGATCTTTTTCGACCTGTTTCTCTGACCTAACATATCGCCGAAGAATGGTTCACGCAGGTCAGTGGAGTTAACTCGATCGGATGTTGTCTCTCGTGGCGTTCAAAACTACCGACCGACAAGCGACAGATGCCTTCGACTGTGCAATCCTTGTGCCCGACGATAAGACGGTCACGCGCGTCATCTTCTACCAGCGAGGGGCTTCAGTTTCGTCAGCGTTTCGTGTTTTCGAGCCCTGTCACCTGTCGCCGCTCTACTCTATTAACGCAACCTGTAGGCCTACCAGAGACTCTGAACTTTCACACCATCTAAAGGCTGTCGACGGGATTCTGTTGGATGATTCTACGTGTCTGCGAGGGATCGCCACTGAAGACTGTTTCCGGCTCACTGTGACTTATTTTGCTATATGATGAAATTTTCTTGTTGTTATGACATTTAACATCACTTCGGCTAGTTAGCGCAGAGAGCGCCTCTGAGTTGATTTCTTGAAGAGGCGCTATATAAATTCTCTAAATAAATAAAATAAATAAAAATAAAAATAAATAAAAACAAACCATAGATAATGTATGTCAACAAAGATCAGACCCGAATGCGATGGGGCGTAAATATTAAGAGCGCCAAACAACAGCAACTCGGAAGATGTACTACTGGAAAACATGAAACCAGTGAAGGCATAGTTAGGTAGCAAAATAATCCAGTATCACCTTAGGTGCTCAGGTACAGAATTTTAACACTTTCTGTGATCACAAGCAGGAATCAAATCATCAACCAGTCAAGCTGTGCTAGCCTAGACTCTGACCCATCATAATGTTTCTACAGAAGAGCGGACACATTACCATCCTTTCTGTGCTTACCGCGAAGGTCCAGCTCCATAGAGGGCACGGTTAAACATGACGTCCCGCAGACACTTTCTTTGCTCGACAGAACCAACGTATCATTCAGAGATGCAACCGTGATAATAATTATTGTCCGCAAAGTTTCGTGTCGCCTTGGGCATATTGTCACTTATTTGAATATCAAAAGCCTAATTCTTCGTGCCAGCGCTAACCACAGCATAAGCTTAGGCCTACAGCCTGAAATCAGAGTTCACTGCAACTGTACCTTTGACAGCACATTGGGGTGGAAAGCCAAAGGACGATCCAACTTGCTCATAGCATATTGACCTTCTTTCAATTCTTATATCAAATGCTGGATAACGGATACTATATCAAATGTGTTTTGTTTTATTTGCAGGTGTAACAACCACTAGACCTGGTGAGTCAAAATCATTCCTTGATTATGAAACGATCTTTCATTAATTGTCGAGTTCACTGTTTAGAATTGATATTTATGTGGTCTTAGATTTAGGCCTACTATTCTCAACTGGTACGCAACTTGCAGTGTTATGCACAAACCCGTTATTAGGGTCTTTTGATGTACGCACAATTAACTGCTGCAGACTAAATTATTACACTTGTTTTGTTGAAGGTCCAACAAGATCTACTTCTCTGCCACCAGGTAAATCAAAACTATTCTTTGCAAGTTAAACAGTGCTTCATTTGTAGTCGTTTCAACCGTAAGATTTTTGTTGGCTTTGAGTTGTTTTGCGGTAAATTCCTGCGTAAAACTTCTTTTCCTATTTCGTTGTCAAATAGTAGGCCTACACAACTTGCCAAATAGACCTATTAACGCAAGTTGATAAAGCCGAATCGTAATCGTGATCCTAATTTTTTGCGCCTCCCGAAAATCAAACGCAGGGCAACATCTTATTCAAAAGCCCAGTCAGGTTGTGCTAGCCTAGACTCTGACCCATCATAATATTGCTGCAGAAAAGAGGACACATTATCATCCTTCCTGTGCTTACGGCGAAGGTCGAGCTCCAAAGAGGGCACGGTTGAACATAGAGTCCCTTAGACACTCCCTGTCTCTGCTCCACAGAACCAATGTATCATCCAGAGATGCAACCGTATTTGTCAGCAAATGTTCGTGTCGCCTTGGGCATACTGCCACTTATTTGAATATCAACAGTACAATTCTTCTTCTTGCCAACGCTAACCACAGCATAAAACTTGCAGCCTGAAATCAGAGTTCACTGTAACTGTACCGTTGACAGCATATTGGGGTAGGAAGCCAAATGACGATCCAACTTGCCCATAGCATATTGACCATCTTTCAATTCTTATATCAAGTGCTGGGATACGGATACTAAGCTTATATCATAGCCTACATATTATGTGTTTTGTTGCATTATTTTACAGGTGGAACTACTATACCTCGTGAGTCAAAACTATTGCTTGGTTGTGACGCGATCTTTCATTATTTGTCTATTTCACTGCTTAGAATTGATATTTATGTGGTCTTAAATTTTCCCTCTACATTTCTCAACTGGTACGCAACGTGCAGTATTCTAAATAAAACCGATATTAGTAGGCCTAATAACTTCTTGGCCACCAACTTTCCAACGTATTTTTTGCAAGTTAAACAGTGCTTCATTTGTAGTCGTTTCAACCGTAAGATTTCTTTGTTTTTTAGTTGCTTTGCGGTAAATTCCTCCGTGAAATTTCTTTTGATGTTTTGTTGTCAAATAGTAGGGATACACAACTTGCTAAATAAACCTATGAACGCAAGCTGATCAAGCGGGATCGTAATCGTGATCCCAAATTTGTAGAGCGCCACCCGAAAGTCAAACGCAGGGCAACAGCTTATTCAAACGCGTTGTGCTTGTGGAGTTAATGATTCAATTTTACCCTTCTGTTATAAAAGCAATTCAATTCAATTTTCGTTTAATCAACACTTCAGGCCGGCAGAAAGCAGCATGTTACATTTTAACTTATTTTGCAAATGTTTTATGTATGCGTGCAGTTTATAAGCTTTAGAAATAAATATTGGGTTTGAATTAAGATTAATTGATGTGTTTGTTGTAGGGTTTGCGAGGTTTAAGAAATGTTTTTGTATAGAACTCTAGAGATAAAGTTGCAATGATCATTGAAGGATTCGCTATAGAGACGTGTGAGGGACAATGACAATGACAGATATACGCAGCGTCGGTTACGACATGGTGATTGTTGCCACGACAAGGTGACAAACATGGAATTCTACTTCAAGACAGTGCATTGTTTTGAAACATGTATGTCCGTGACTGTACTTGTTTTGAATTTTCAGAATTCTGCACCATGACTAACGACATACCACCTGATCAGCCAGTATGGATTGAAAAAGACAACATACCTGGGCCAACTGATGGCGATACGATCATCTATCCTGGGGACCCAGTGGACCCAGATGAGAAAGTCCAGTTGGGATACTGCAAAGAATGGTACTGCCACACTCCCTGATATCTTAGCACACAATTTCTTTACCATTATTGACTGCGAGCATGCATGCACGTTATAAACATGTTGCATGCACACATTACATAGGCCTACTATTATACAGTACTGTGAAAAAGTATGTGGACAGCACAGAAATAGTAGGAAAATATCAATTTTCTTCAGTTATAATGGTTTTTGAAAGTAACTGCTGGAGTTATTTTGTTACAACTACACTCAATTGTTTCGTCAGACACAAAATACGAGTTAACCGACTATATTATACTACTATTTCCGGTTGAAACGTATAAATATAATGTGTGCAAAATTACAGTATGTTTGTGTGAATTCTGACATTTTAGCATAGAAATGGTTCTAGGGGCCTGGCATACACGCCTATAAAGCGTGTATGTATCGTTGCTTTGCATGAAGAAGGTCTTAGCATTCGTGAAATAGCTGCAGATGGTCATGAAAAGAAGAGTGGTATGGTATACAAATGTGATAAAACGGTATTCTTCCACTGGTCTATGTCCAGGTCTTTCGCTAACAGCTGACTGTGGTGCCCGATAAAGTCCTGTCCACTTCTAAGCAGTGCTTAATGACTACAGGAAAGAAAGCTTAGAATAGTTAATATTAATACCGGAAAGCTTTAATTCTCCCGTTTTGCTTAAGATTGCTAAACGACCAAAGCGCATTATGCGTGCAAACCTACGGCTGATGTTGAAGCGCCGATATTTAAAATGTAGCCTAAAATGTGCAAAAATCCTACAATAATCAGAGCGTTTCGTCTGTTTAGAGTGCAATGGTTCTAACTCCAATGCTTATAGCCATGGAGTTAGCACCATTGCACTCTAAACAGACTGTTTGTTTGTTCGCTAATTGACTATGGCTGCTATCAGAATGGCAGTGGCTGCAAATATAGTTCATGTTTATAATGTTTTCAAAGCGACTAGTGAGTAGGTATAGGCTATAAATACTTTCAAAGGATTTTGGGCATTTCAACTTAGCAATTTGGTTATTTCCTTGCAGTGTTTGTGAACCTGGAAAACCCATCACTAAGTCTTGCCACGTAAGTATTGACATGTTTTAATGGTAGACCTAAGTGTTGTTGCTCATTTTAATAATTTTATGATTCCAGTAACTGTTATCTTTGATCTTAGCTAGGCCTAACAGCTGAGGAATGTTTCTCTTCTTTGGCACACCTATCTAATGGGCCTCAGACCTCCATAGCACGATGTTTGCGACCGATGAATCACGCCAATTAGTGACCCAAGGAAAATGCTCATTTCTAAGTAACTATACGATCACTGCCAGCGGATGTAGGCTATCTGTCGAGCGTGACTATAAAAAGTCTTGTTTCTTCTTGGTTTCTGCTGCTCGATTCTGTCAGTAGCCTAAGGCATAGCATTTGTGCGCTTAAATAGCCTAATATCTGCAATCTGCAGGACACGCTTGTTTTAGGACCTCGCTCGGTTTCGCGTCGACGCGTAGGCCTACAAATTGAAAACGATGAACACTGAACGGTGATGGGATATAATAGATTAAAGTCAGCAGCTGCTTAACGGTGGCCGTTGCATGCCCATACCTTATTTATGATCATCGCGCATGGCTTTGTGTTGTTTCTGAAATATGGTTTGCATTATAATAATTATCAAATTTTATATGACTCACAATTAGCATATTGCAACACTGCCTGTAAGCCTACTGCTTCATTTGTACGCAATTTCTTTTTACAATTATAGTTGTGAATAGCCTATGCTTGGACATAATTTTCGAAGTTCCTGTTTTAGAATGGACCAAAACAGATGCTATCTGGCATCAAATGTCTGTATATGTTTAGGTTTCTCTTCAAAAACTTGTGCATTTGTTAGTTTCAGGCCAATCTACAGACTTGGGTTTCGCCAGAAGATCCGTGCATTATTGAGTCGTGCCTTGGGAATCCAGTCAACAAGTCAGCATCTTGCAAGTGCCCTGAAGTGCGTGTACATAATTCTCTAAAAAGTCTACTGATAGGAAACATCGCTTAAGCGCTAGCTTTATTTAGTCCTTCTTCATTTTCTCATGGCAGTTAGACAGACAAAAGATCTACTGATCATACTGTAATTGTATCACTGATAATTTATTGTAAAATCTTCTCGAAATTAAGACATGATATTTTGCGCTTACTTGATGCCGACGAGTTCCTTGTATGTTCAATTAATAATGTATGTAAAAGTCCATTCACAGCGTTATCTTTTGTACAGGGAAGCGATGTGATATTGGCGCCACCTGAAGACTGCTGCGGTTGCTTTCCTGCGATAGGTATTATCTTCTTCAATTCAAATTTTGCAGTTTGTAATAATCTTAATAATCATAATCAAAATCATAATAATATTTATGATAATTATTTATAATAACAACAATGAAGATTTTTGTGGCACCTCACATAACGGTACTCACGTACCGGTACGTCATCATCGCTAAAAAATACTTATTTTCGACACCATTGCCAGCATCGTGCGGATTATGCTTTCCTCTGTTCCAGGAACATGTTCCGTTGACGCTGATGATTTATCTGTCTACGAAACTGCATGGACGGAAAACAACCCAGATGTGCAGCCAGGTTATGAGCTAACTCCTGGAGAAATACTTCACGTCAGTCAGTGCAAAGAATGGTAAGATATTAAAACATTGTAGCCTATTTTACGCCATTCGTTTGCAAACGTTTTTTGAGAGACAGTATCCACTATCCAGAGCCATATCAATGACCTGTGGCGTCAACGTCATTTTTTTATGTTTCATTCTTCCTTGACGTTCCATTGACCCTAAAAACACATTTTGAATTAAGCCCTAAAGCTCGGAAACCTCGGCACGTCTGACCAGACGTCCGATGTCTGTTGCACCATAAAACAGACGGATGCTACAGTGCTTGATCAATCATCCAATACTTTTATTTATTACCGTAATGAATGGAAAAAATCAATGTCGGCATTCATGTGCGGAGGCGCCACTGGTTTCCATTCGTTTTTGCTACATTATCGTCTTTAAAGTGTTATGGCTATTTCGTTCGATTTATATTCCCTCTGAAACCTACGTCCATTTCTATGATCTAGTAACATAACCAACTGGTGTGTCGTGCATTATGACAAAGGCGCTACATCGGTTATTTGACGAAAGTAGATTTTCTGCTTGAACTTACTCCTTCAGAGAAAGGTAAATCCGCAGGTACATGTATGCCTAAAGTGCAATCACTTATAGAGATTTCTGTCACTTGCAGCCGGTGTACATCGAGTGGTTCGTTAAGCTGCAGTGTAAGTACAATTTTTACATCGTTGCTGCTTGCCTTTATCAGTAAAACACTCAGAATCATCTGGACATCTAGGTCTATTACTGATTGAACGAACGATCAAACAGTCGCTCGCATGTATGTGCATTGTGCACAGATGCATGCACGTTTGTATCAATAGTTGGTAATTGCTCATTTTATCACTTGGCATGCACAGTGCGAATACAATTATCACTATCATTCTGTTGAAAAACTTATTATAGTTTCGGATAGTGTTTGATGCCAATGATGAGTCTAAAGCACAATGCTGTGTAATAAATTTTGCCCCAATACGTTCTCGAATATTATCATCTGCAGTGAAATACGAATACGTCTCGGATCTAGGGCAAAATGAATTAATTCACCAATTAATTATGTATGGTTTATCTTACAGTAATGTTTGAAATAAATTGCTGGAAGTTATGTTTTGCAAAGGAAGTCTTGTCTGTCATTGCAGGAAGTGAAGACGCAGTTGCCTTCAGACGATCCGTGTATAATTATAACATGTACACCATCGTATGAAACTAGCCCCTTCTACGTATCAGAATCCTGCGTGTGCGAAGAGGTTATTAAAGTTCACTCCATAGGTTTTCTTGCCGACAGTTTTGAAACTTGCATAATTATTTGACATCAAATCTACTAATGAGTGATTAACTGAAAGCAGCTCAGAACCTGTGTCAAAAAAGATGCGTCTGTTGACATATTTAAATTAGGGCATTAGCCTTCTCATAGGGGCCTACTCACTAGGGTTCGGTTTCAAATGGTCCTTTCTTGTTAATATTAGGAAATACAATAATTATTATTGTGACCAACAGTCGCAAGTTAAGCCAGTCGTCATTCACTCAAGCTGTTCGAGCTCAACTGATTCGCATGAATATTTTTTCGTTATTTATAGCTTACACAAGTAATATATCCGTTCATGCGTTGAAGGCTAAATCCATCCTTGGTGAAGCTGCAGATGGTGACTTTAACTTTTACGAAAAGTTGTTGCGGCTTCTTTTGTTCCGTTCAGTCCCTAACGAAGTTCCAATTTAAATTAGGCATGTCATGTTTCCAATATATATAATTAATTGTACAAACTTCTGTTTTAGCTAGATATCTCTATAAATGTGTGGGGTAGCTTTGTATATATATAGCAGCCTGACATGTTTATGTGATATTTAATTATGTCATCAGGACAGAAGTCTAAACTAGTTTGATGTATCTCAAAAGGTGATCGAGCCATTTCCACATAATTATTATTATCATTATTGCAAAAGTCAAACTTGATCATCAAATGACCGTTGGCGTCCGTTACGTTACCTAGCAGGTATTTTATTTTGTAGGACGAAATATTGGTTGATGATGTTCCTGCTCCGGTTTGCTGCCAATGTCTTCCAAGTAATTTTTCATTATCGCTTGACAAATAATTATGTTGAAGAGAAATAGTTTATGCAGAATCACAATACAACTTTTATCGCAATTTCTAAATCTCGGAAGAAAGGTATTGATTAATCAGGAGAGTTGCAGGCTCCGTCTGGTGGCAAAGAGCCTTGAATGTGCCAGATCGATATTTTAATCTATAAAATATCCACACATTTACATATTGGTCTTGGTGATAACATTGTGCTTGCTCTGTTGTTTCAGCTTCAACAGTGACGCCTACATGGGGCCTTTCAAGTATGCTCACACTTTCTTCGTTCACTTTCCTGATAATAACGCTCTATCAAAATTTCGTGGTTGCACAATACACATAAACCATAAAACTGCTTAGTTCACATTCAAGCGTGCGGGCAGTGTGGGGTAGGGGGATTTCACCCGATGAACTCTGTAGAAATCACCGAGACTGAATAACTATTGGTGCATTGCAATTTTTGCGTTAACCTTGCCTGTCGAGTCTTTCGTAACTAGTAGATTGCAGTGTTCGGAAGTGAGATTTAGTTAGTGAACAATGTTTCCAGTGTAGACTGTAGAGTCTACAGTCCTACGTGGATTTGCCTCTTCCACTAAATGTTAAGTTGTAGACAACTTGCTGTGTTCTAAATAAAAATAAATCATTCAAATGACTCTGCTGTCAGAAGACCACTGAACGATAGGCTACATAGACGTGTGAAGTACGTTTGTAAATGATATGTTAAGGTCATTTCGTCATGATGGATTGGCAACAAATCAAATATTTACGCTGTTCTTGTTGTTTTTTAGGTGGGACAACAACCCCACCGTACGGAGGTATGGCCCAATTTTCTTCATATGATGGCTCTTAAAAATGAAAGTGTGAATTTGCAATCACTCACCTTTCAAGTTGTTAGGTTTTTGAATTATAAATGTAGAAAACATGTTGTGTCAACTCGCAGAACCGACAGCTTCCCACGGTCATTGCAGAAGAGCAACCGGTCTGCTGATCTTTTTCGACCTGTTTCTCTGACCTAACAAACCACAGATAATGTATGTCAACAAAGATCAGACCCGAATGCGATGGGGCGTAAATATTAAGAGCGCCAAACAGCAGCAACTCGGAAGATGTACTACTGGAAAACATGAAACCAGTGAAGGCATAGTTAGGTAGCAAAATAATCCAGTATCACCTTAGGTGCTCAGGTACAGAATTTTAACACTTTCTGTGATCACAAGCAGGAATCAAATCATCAACCAGTCTGGCTGTGCTAGCCTAGACTCTGACCCATCATAATGTTCCTACAGAAGAGCGGACACATTACCATCCTTTCTGTGCTTACCGCAAAGGTCCAGCTCCAAAGAGGGCACGGTTAAACATGACGTCCCGCAGACACTTTCTTTGCTCGACAGAACCAACGTATCATTCAGAGATGCAACCGTGATAATAATTATTGTCCGCAAAGTTTCGTGTCGCCCTGGGCATATTGTCACTTATTTGAATATCAAAAGTCTAATTCTTCTTGCCAGCGCTAACCACAGCATAAGCTTAGGCCTACAGCTTGAAATCAGAGTTCACTGCAACTGTACCTTTGACAGCACATTGGGGTGGGAAGCCAAAGGACGATCCAACTTGCTCATAGCATATTGACCTTCTTTCAATTCTTATATCAAATGCTGGATAACGGATACTATATCAAATGTGTTTTGTTGTATTTGCAGGTGTAACAACCACTAGACCTCGTGAGTCAAAATCATTCCTTGATTATGAAACGATCTTTCATTAATTGTCGAGTTCACTGTTTAGAATTGATATTTATGTGGTCTTAGATTTAGGCCTACTATTCTCAACTGGTACGCAACTTGCAGTGTTATGCACAAACCCGTTATTAGGGTCTTTTGATGTACGCACAATTAACTGCTGCAGACTAAATTATTACACTTGTTTTGTTGAAGGTCCAACAAGATCTACTTCTCTGCCACCAGGTAAGTCCAAACTATTCTTTGCAAGTTAAACAGTGCTTCATTTGTAGTCGTTTCAACCGTAAGATTTTTGTTGACTTTGAGTTGTTTTGCGGTAAAGTCCTGCGTAAAACTTCTTTTCCTATTTTGTTGTCAAATAGTAGGCCTACACAACTTGCCAAATAGACCTATTAACGCAAGTTGATAAAGCCGAATCGTAATCATGATCCTAATTTTTTGCGCCTCCCGAAAATCAAACGCAGGGCAACAGCTTATTCAAAAGCGCTGTGCCTGTGCAGTTAACGAACAAATTTGACTCTGCTGTCAGAAGACCATTGATGGATAGACTACAGCGACGCGCAAACTACGTTGGTAACTGATATGTAGCCTATAGGTCATTTCGTCAAAATAGACTGGCAACAATTCGAATATTTACGTTTTTGCTGTTGTATTTTAGGTTGGACAGGAACCCCACCGTCCGGAGGTATGACCTAATTTTCTTCATAGGATGGCTCTTAAAAATGAAAGTGTGAATTTGCAATCACTTACCATTTCAAGTTGTTAGGTTTTTGAAGAATAAATGTAGAAAACAATTTGGTGGAAATCTGATAATATTTGGACGTAGCCTTCGACGTCAAAGTTTTGGCACGTAGACCTATAATAGGCCAATTAAGTAAAAGATGCCACACCGTTCACATTATTAAAGAAGTTCTTGATTGCCTTATCAATTACCTAATTTCAGTCTATGGAAGGAGTAAGGCAGGGTCGATTACCTTCTATTCATTTTTGTTCATTCATTCATTCATTCCCATAATTTATATAGCGCATTTTCAAAAGACCTACAAATAGGCACTCTCAGCCAAGCAACAGCGGGAAAAGTGAAATAATAGGCGACTTATAATAAGCAAACGAGTTTTACCTGGCCATCAATCGCAGATCTAATGCGAATCCATTCCAGATACAAGGACCGACAAGCGAAAAGGCTCAACGCTTCTAATAGAAGTTTCAACTAGCAGAACCGACAGCTTCACACGGTCATTGTAGAAGAGCGAAGGGTATGCTTATCTTTGTCGACTTGTCTCTCTGACCTCACAAACCACAGATACAAGTCAACAAAGATGAGACCCGAATGCGATGGGGCGAAAATAACAACAACGCCAAACAAGAGCAGCAACTCGGAAGATGTACTACTGAAAACCATGAAGCCAGTGAAGAACGTCACAAATATAATCAGAGGCATATTTTTGAAGCAAAATGATTTAGTATCACCTCGGGTGCTCAGGTACAGAGTTTGAACACTTTATGTGAGCGCAAGCAGGAATCAAGTCATCAACTGTGCTGTGCTGTCCTAGACTCTGACCCATCATAATGTTGCTACAGAAGAGAGGACACATTACCATCCTTCCTGTGCTCCAAAGAGGACACGATTATACATAGTTATAGTCCCGTAGACACCCTCTTTGCTCGACAGAGCCAATGCATCATCCAGGGGTGGAACCGAAATTGTCAGCAAATGTTCGTGTGGCCTTGGGCATATTGTCACTTATTAAATTTCGGTTCCATCCCTGGATGATGCATTGGCTCTGTCGAGCAAATTTTGAATATCAAAAGTCCAATTAACCACAGCATAAGCTTACAGCCTGGAATCAGAGTTCACTGTAACCGTACCTTTGACAGCACATTGTGGTGGGAAGCCAGAGGACGATTCAACTTGCCCATAGCATATTGACCATCTTTCAGTGATTATATCAAATGCTGCGATACGGATACTGTATCAAATGTGTTTTGTTGCATTTGCAGGTGGAACTACTACTAGACCTCGTGAGTCAAAATCATTCCTTGATTATGAAGCGAGCTTTCATTGATTGTCGATTCCTCTGCTTAGAATTGATGTTTATGTGGTCTTAAATTTTCACTCTACATTTCGCAACTACATTTCTCAGTGTTATAAACAAACCCGACATTAGGTTCTTTTGATGTACGCAGAATTAACTGCTGCTATTACATTTGTTTTGTTAAAGGTCCAACAAGATCTACTTCTCTTCCACCAGGTCAGTTCAAACTATTATTTGCAAGTTAAACAGTGCTTCATTTGTAGTCGTTTCAGCCGGAAGATGTACTACTGAGAGACATGAAGCCAGCGAAGAACGTCACGCATATAAGCAGAGGCATATTTAGGAAGACAAAATGACCCAGTATCACCTCAAACAGTGCGTATAAGAGCGCTCAGGTACAGAATTTTAAACACCTGTGATCACAAGCATGCATCAAAGCATCAACCAGTCAGGTTGTGCTAGCCTAGACTCTGACCCATCATAATATTGCTGCAGAAAAGAGGACACATTATCATCCTTCCTGTGCTTACGGCGAAGGTCGAGCTCCAAAGAGGGCACGGTTGAACATAAAGTCCCTTAGACACTCCCTGTCTCTGCTCCACAGAACCAATGTATCATCCAGAGATGCAACCGTATTTGTCAGCAAATGTTCGTGTCGCCTTGGGCATACTGCCACTTATTTGAATATCAACAGTACAATTCTTCTTCTTGCCAACGCTAACCACAGCATAAAACTTGCAGCCTGAAATCAGAGTTCACTGTAACTGTACCGTTGACAGCATATTGGGGTAGGAAGCCAAATGACGATCCAACTTGCCCATAGCATATTGACCATCTTTCAATTCTTATATCAAGTGCTGGGATACGGATACTAAGCTTATATCATAGCCTACATATTATGTGTTTTGTTGCATTATTTTACAGGTGGAACTACTATACCTCGTGAGTCAAAACTATTGCTTGGTTGTGACGCGATCTTTCATTATTTGTCTATTTCACTGCTTAGAATTGATATTTATGTGGTCTTAAATTTTCCCTCTACATTTCTCAACTGGTACGCAACGTGCAGTATTCTAAATAAAACTGATATTAGTAGGCCTAATAACTTCTTGGCCACCAACTTTCCAACGTATTTTTTGCAAGTTAAACAGTGCTTCATTTGTAGTCGTTTCAACCGTAAGATTTCTTTGTTTTTTAGTTGCTTTGCGGTAAAATCCTCCGTGAAATTTCTTTTGATGTTTTGTTGTCAAACAGTAGGAATACACAACTTGCTAAATAAACCTATGAACGCAAGCTGATCAAGCGGGATCGTAATCGTGATCCCAAATTTGTAGAGCGCCACCCGAAAGTCAAACGCAGGGCAACAGCTTATTCAAACGCGTTGTGCTTGTGGAGTTAATGATTCAATTTTACCCTTCTGTTATAAAAGCAATTCAATTCAATTTTCGTTTAATCAACACTTCAGGCCGGCAGAAAGCAGCATGTTACATTTTAACTTATTTTGCAAATGTTTTATGTATGGGTGCAGTTTATAAGCTTCAGAAATAAATATTGGGTTTGAATTAAGATTAATTGATGTGTTTGTTGTAGGGTTTGCGAGGTTTAAGAAATGTTTTTGTATAGAACTCTAGAGATAAAGTTGCAATGATCATTGAAGGATTCGCTATAGATACGTGTGAGGGACAATGACAATGACAGATATACGCAGCGTCGGTTACGACATGGTGATTGTTGCCACGACAAGGTGACAAACATGGAATTCTACTTCAAGACAGTGCATTGTTTTGAAACATGTATGTCCGTGACTGTACTTGTTTTGAATTTTCAGAATTCTGCACCATGACTAACGACATACCACCTGATCAGCCAGTATGGATTGAAAAAGACAACATACCTGGGCCAACTGATGGCGATACGATCATCTATCCTGGGGACCCAGTGGACCCAGATGAGAAAGTCCAGTTGGGATACTGCAAAGAATGGTACTGCCACACTCCCTGATATCTTAGCACACAATTTCTTTACCATTATTGACTGCGAGCATGCATGCACGTTATAAACAAGTTGCATGCACACATTACATAGGCCTACTATTATACAGTACTGTGAAAAAGTATGTGGACAGCACAGAAATAGTAGGAAAATATCAATTTTCTTCAGTTATAATGGTTTTTGAAAGTAACTGCTGGAGTTATTTTGTTACAACTACACTCAATTGTTTCGTCAGACACAAAATACGAGTTAACCGACTATATTATACTACTATTTCCGGTTGAAACGTATAAATATAATGTGTGCAAAATTACAGTATGTTTGTGTGAATTCTGACATTTTAGCATAGAAATGGTTCTAGGGGCCTGGCATACACGCCTATAAAGCGTGTATGTATCGTTGCTTTGCATGAAGAAGGTCTTAGCATTCGTGAAATAGCTGCAGATGGTCATGAAAAGAAGAGTGGTATGGTATACAAATGTGATAAAACGGTATTCTTCCACTGGTCTATGTCCAGGTCTTTTGCTAACAGCTGACTGTGGTGCCCGATAAAGTCCTGTCCACTTCTAAGCAGTGCTTAATGACTACAGGAAAGAAAGCTTAGAATAGTTAATATTAATACCGGAAAGCTTTAATTCTTTCGTTTTGCTTAAGATTGCTAAACGACCAAAGCGCATTATGCGTGCAAACCTACGGCTGATGGTGAAGCGCCGATATTTAAAATGTAGCCTAAAATGTGCAAAAATCCTACAATAATCAGAGCGTTTCGTCTGTTTAGAGTGCAATGGTTCTAACTCCAATGCTTATAGCCATGGAGTTAGCACCATTGCACTCTAAACAGACTGTTTGTTTGTTCGCTAATTGACTATGGCTGCTATCAGAATGGCAGTGGCTGCAAATATAGTTCATGTTTATAATGTTTTCAAAGCGACTAGTGAGTAGGTATAGGCTATAAATACTTTCAAAGGATTTTGGGCATTTCAACTTAGCAATTTGGTTATTTCCTTGCAGTGTTTGTGAACCTGGAAAACCCATCACTAAGTCTTGCCACGTAAGTATTGACATGTTTTAATGGTAGACCTAAGTGTTGTTTCTCATTTTAATAATTTTATGATTCCAGTAACTGTTATCTTTGATCTTAGCTAGGCCTAACAGCTGAGGAATTGAAAAGTTGTTTCTCTTCTTTGGCACACTTATCTAATGGGCCTCAGACTTCCACAACACGATGTTTGCGACCGATGAATCACGCCAATTAGTGACCCAAGGAAAATGCTCATTTCTAAGTAACTATATGATCACTGCCAGCGGATGTAGGCTATCTGTCGAGCGTGACTATAAAAAGTCTTGTTTCTTCTTGGTTTCTGCTGCTCGATTCTGTCAGTAGCCTAGGGCATAGCATTTTTGCGCTTAAATAGCCTAATATCTGCAATCTGCAGCACACGCTTGTTTTAGGACCTCGCTCGGTTTCGCGTCGACGCGTAGGCCTACAAATTGAAAACGATGAACACTGAACGGTGATGGGATATAATAGATTAAAGTCAGCAGCTGCTTAACGGTGGCCGTTGCATGCCCATACCTTATTTATGATCATCGCGCATGGCTTTGTGTTGTTTCTGAAATATGGTTTGCATTATAATAATTATCAAATTTTATATGACTCACAATTAGCATATTGCAACACTGCCTGTAAGCCTACTGCTTCATTTGTACGCAATTTCTTTTTACAATTATAGTTGTGAATAGCCTATGCTTGGACATAATTTTCGAAGTTCCTGTTTTAGAATGGACCAAAACAGATGCTATCTGGCATCAAATGTCTGTATATGTTTAGGTTTCTCTTCAAAAACTTGTGCATTTGTTAGTTTCAGGCCAATCTACAGACTTGGGTTTCGCCAGAAGATCCGTGCATTATTGAGTCGTGCCTTGGGAATCCAGTCAACAAGTCAGCATCTTGCAAGTGCCCTGAAGTGCGTGTACATAATTCTCTAAAAAGTCTACTGATAGGAAACATCGCTTAAGCGCTAGCTTTATTTAGTCCTTCTTCATTTTCTCATGGCAGTTAGACAGACAAAAGATCTACTGATCATACTGTAATTGTATCACTGATAATTTATTGTAAAATCTTCTCGAAATTAAGACATGATATTTTGCGCTTACTTGATGCCGACGAGTTCCTTGTATGTTGGATGTTCAATTAATAATGTATGTAAAAGTCCATTCACAACGTTATCTTTTGTACAGGGAAGCGATGTGATATTGGCGCCACCTGAAGACTGCTGCGGTTGCTTTCCTGCGATAGGTATTATCTTTTTCAATTCAAATTTTGCAGTTTGTAATAATCTTAATAATCATAATCAAAATCATAAAAATATTTATGATAATTATTTATAATAAAAACAATGAAGATTTCTGTGGCACCTCACATAACGGTACTCACGTACCGGTACGTCATCATCGCTAAAAAATACTTATTTTCGACACCATTGCCAGCATCGTGCGGATTATGCTTTCCTCTGTTCCAGGAACATGTTCCGTTGACGCTGATGATTTATCTGTCTACGAAACTGCATGGACGGAAAACAACCCAGATGTGCAGCCAGGTTATGAGCTAACTCCTGGAGAAATACTTCACGTCAGTCAGTGCAAAGAATGGTAAGATATTGAAACATTGTAGCCTATTTTACGCCATTCGTTTGCAAACGTTTTTTGAGAGACAGTATCCACTATCCAGAGCCATATCAATGACCTGTGGCGTCAACGTCATTTTTTTATGTTTCATTCTTCCTTGACGTTCCATTGACCCTAAAAAACACATTTTGAATTAAGCCCTAAAGCTCGGAAACCTCGGCACGTCTGACCAGACGTCCGATGTCTGTTGCACCATAAAACAGACGGATGCTACAGTGCTTGATCAATCATCCAATACTTTTATTTATTACCGTAATGAATGGAAAAAATCAATGTCGGCATTCATGTGCGGAGGCGCCACTGGTTTCCATTCGTTTTTGCTACATTATCGTCTTTAAAGTGTTATGGCTATTTCGTTCGATTTATATTCCCTCTGAAACCTACGTCCATTTCTATGATCTAGTAACATAACCAACTGGTGTGTCGTGCATTATGACAAAGGCGCTACATCGGTTATTTGACGAAAGTAGATTTTCTGCTTGAACTTACTCCTTCAGAGAAAGGTAAATCCGCAGGTACATGTATGCCTAAAGTGCAATCACTTATAGAGATTTCTGTCACTTGCAGCCGGTGTACATCGAGTGGTTCGTTAAGCTGCAGTGTAAGTACAATTTTTACATCGTTGCTGCTTGCCTTTATCAGTAAAACACTCAGAATCATCTGGACATCTAGGTCTATTACTGATTGAACGAACGATCAAACAGTCGCTCGCATGTATGTGCATTGTGCACAGATGCATGCACGTTTGTATCAATAGTTGGTAATTGCTCATTTTATCACTTGGCATGCACAGTGCGAATACAATTATCACTATCATTCTGTTGAAAAACTTATTATAGTTTCGGATAGTGTTTGATGCCAATGATGAGTCTAAAGCACAATGCTGTGTATTAAATTTTGCCCCAATACGTTCTCGAATATTATCATCTGCAGTGAAATACGAATACGTCTCGGATCTAGGGCAAAATGAATTAATTCACCAATTAATTATGTATGGTTTATCTTACAGTAATGTTTGAAATAAATTGCTGGAAGTTATGTTTTGCAAAGGAAGTCTTGTCTGTCATTGCAGGAAGTGAAGACGCAGTTGCCTTCAGACGATCCGTGTATAATTATAACATGTACACCATCGTATGAAACTAGCCCCTTCTACGTATCAGAATCCTGCGTGTGCGAAGAGGTTATTAAAGTTCACTCCATAGGTTTTCTTGCCGACAGTTTTGAAACTTGCATAATTATTTGACATCAAATCTACTAATGAGTGATTAACTGAAAGCAGCTCAGAACCTGTGTCAAAAAAGATGCGCCTGTAAGTTGACATGGTTAAATTAGGGCATTAGCCTTCTCATAGGGGCCTACTCACTAGGGTTCGGTTTCAAATGGTCCTTTCTTGGTAATATTAGGAAATACAATAATTATTATTGTGACCAACAGTCGCAAGTTAAGCCAGTCGTCATTCACTCAAGCTGTTCGTGCTCAACTGATTCGCATGAATATTTTTTCGTTATTTATAGCTTACACAAGTAATACACGGTGATTCATAAAAAAACGTCCCACTACATATTTTACTGTAACTCCGCCAAACGTCGGGTTATGTTGACGAAATTTTAGGTGAAGATAGAGGATTCATTTCTGAACATTATGGAAGTTTAAATTTTTTTCCAAATTACCCTCCTTTGGCAGATACGCATGCGCGAAGACGCATACGCATTTCTTGGCTGATTCATTAATGATGCGCTGATCCATTGTGTCCGATGCCTCCACAATTCGAGGACACAACTCGTTGACATCCCATATTCGAATTCTGTAGACATTGTCTTGCATGACATTACACATCTTATAGTCTACTGGATTTAAATCAAAGCTGTGGCCACAAAATAGGCGGGATGAAATCAGGAGTTTCAGTTTCCATTACGCAAAGGTCTTCCAAGCTCTGTGCGCCCGAGCGCTATTATGATGGACGATGAAATAAGCTTACTCCGTAATGTCACGAATGCCTGGCAAAGTGGAACTTCTCTGTAATATTGTCCATTGACCTCAGCATCTGGTTCGATTAAATGGATATGCTCGTACGACCAAGTGCAGAGACCCGACTGATGCCATAAGAGATTTGCTGAAAATTGGTCGATTCCGCAAAAGACGATTTGCTGGAACGTCCCTCTTCTGTGTACCGGCAGATACGTGATTGCGAACATTCTGATTGTTACTTGGTGATGCCACAGTAAACAATTTCTCACCAGGAGGCTAAACCAGATTAAATTGACCAGGTTTGCATGACACAACCTCAGTGACTGACAGGAACGTTGGAATCTTGCTTATTTCTCGAGATTATCGTGACGTCATTAGTTTCGTCATCCGCGTTACGTCATTATAGCTCTGAACGTGACATAATTTATATAGCACCTGGCCAGATAATCATGCTTTATTATTCTGAAATTTCATTAAATTCGATGGTCATCCACATAAGTTATGCCAACTTATGTAGTGGGACGTTTTTTAATGAATCACCGTGTATATCCGTTCATGCGTTGAAGGCTAAATCCATTCTTGGTGAAGCTGCAGATGGTGACTTTAACTTTTACGAAAAGTTGTTGCGGCTTCTTTTGTTCCGTTCAGTCCCTAACGAAGTTCCAATTTAAATTTAGGCATGTCATGTTTCCAATATATAATTAATTGTACAAACTTCTGTTTTAGCTAGATATCTCTATAATTGTGTGGGGTAGCTTTGTATATATATAAAAGCCTGACATGTTTATGTGATATTTAATTATGTCATCAGGACAGAAGTCTAAACTAGTTTGATGTATCTCAAAAGGTGATCGAGCCATTTCCACATAATTATTATTATCATTATTGCAAAAGTCAAACTTGATCATCAAATGAACGTTGGCGTCCGTTACGTTACCTAGCAGGTATTTTATTTTGTAGGACGAAATATTGGTTGATGATGTTCCTGCTCCGGTTTGCTGCCAATGTCTTCCAAGTAATTTTTCATTATCGCTTGACAAATAATTATGTTGAAGAGAAATAGTTTATGCAGAATCACAATACAACTTTTATCGCATTTTTTAAATCTCGGAAGAAAGGTATTGATTAATCAGGAGAGTTGCAGGCTCCGTCTGGTGGCAAAGAGCCTTGAATGTGCCAGATCGATATTTTAATCTATAAAATATCCACACATTTACATATTGGTCTTGGTGATAACATTGTGCTTGCTCTGTTGTTTCAGCTTCAACAGTGACGCCTACATGGGGCCTTTCAAGTATGCTCACACTTTATTCGTTCACTTTCCTGATAATGATGCAGTGGTGCATCTGAGAGCGAAATCGCTTTTCTTCTTCTTCTATAAACACTTGTGTGTGTAAATTTTGCAAGTTGCATTCACTCATTTGAAACTTTTACTCATTCAAAGAAAATCTATGTAAAACACGCTAAGAAACACGCCGCTTAAATTATGTCGACGTAATTTTTAAATTAAAAATTTTAATTTTTTTATTTATCATGCACAGATGATAGGCCTACAAGGAATGAATATTTAAATTGTTGCTTTTTTATTTTTTCAGGCAATCCACCGACGCCACCGCACTTAGGTAGGCCTATGGTCTCGTTTTTCTATTGGGTGTTTTTACATAGCATTTAATAATCTGCCCATCTCCTATTTTTAAGTTGTGTTTTAATTTCTCACTAATCATGTCCACTCACGGATGTCTTCTAATTGCCTTTCCCTTATACTATAGGGTGTCTCGATAGGTCGTGAACGATTTTGAATGCAGACAAATATATGTTATACACAATATAATGTGGAAAGTTTTATACTGGCGGATAGGTTATTCAAATGGAAATGTTAATATAAAAAAATTAGATCACTAGCTCACTTAATTCAATTGTAGCGCCAATATCCGTGACGTCATCAAATTCGTGTCAAATAAACGTCTAGTTAAGCCGCAAACAATATTGTACGACCATAATTGTTAATTTTTTTTATTTTAACATTTTCATTTGAATAACCTATCCGCCAGTATAAAACTTTCCACATTATATTGTGTATAACATTTATTTGTCTGCATTCAAAATCGTTCACGACCTATCGAGACACCCTATACAAACACCCACTTTATCTGGTTAGGTACTCCCCAGCAGCTACAGAAGCTTGAAGCTTCATGTGTGCGTGATCTGGGTGTTGTACTTGATAGCTCACTTACATTTGCTTACTGAGCATGTATTTCCAATCTTACACGCTTGTCATAGAGTCATTCGTCGCTCTGTCTCCTCCTCCATCTTCACTAGTTTGATTCATGACTTTATATGTTCTCGAACTGGCTCCTGCGATGCTCTCCTCAATGGTCTTCCTAAAGTTTGTCTTTCACCAATTCTTTCGGTTCTCAACTCTGCCCGCCTTTCCAAAAATTCTCGCATCTCTAACTTTACGTTTGATGAACTTCTTTTTCATGCTCGCACACAATTTAAGATCCTCTCAGTGATCTTGAAGGTTTATCGGGGTCTTGCTAAAATATCTGACTAATTTATACTTCGTCCTCCCTCAGCTTCTTCCCACCGCCCATTTCGTTCATCCAGCATATTTGACCTCTTGGTTTCTCGGTCTAGAACTGCTATGACTCAGTCTCAACCAGTTAGGCTACCTCAATTTTACCTTCTCTCTGGAATGCTCTTTCTCCTTCTGTTTGACGGTCTCTTCTCTGCTTGGTCTCTTCACATAACTGCATCTTCTCGCGCGCAGGGTCTTGAGCACTAGGAGCGCCTCTGATCGGTTCACCATATTAAAGGCGCTTTATAAATGTTTCAATAGGCCTATAGTACAATATCTACGTTTTACTGTTGTTGGACCATTGAGAAAATAAAAAACGCTCGGAATGTGAAGGACGTTCGAGGCTTGTTTCTGAAGGCAATTTTATCATAATAAATCGGCGAAAGACCGTATATTTAGGCTTCGTTTTTCTGTTTTCTGTTTTCAGGTGGGACTCCGTCCGAAGGTATGGCCTAATTTTCTTACAGGATGTCTGTACATTTGCAGTTAATATTTTGGTTTTGCTGTTATTTGAATTTG
Organism: Lumbricus rubellus; assembly: GCA_945859605.1. Lineage (NCBI taxonomy): Eukaryota > Metazoa > Annelida > Clitellata > Crassiclitellata > Lumbricidae > Lumbricus > Lumbricus rubellus. Next base: position 38,454,350 of record OX243817.1, read on the forward strand.
AAGAAATAATGTCATGTAGATTTCCGAAAATATCCCAGCCACCCAAAAGTCACGTCAAGGAGGTCAGCTTATTCACCGGTGTTAGGCCTAAATGAAATCAAGTCCGCAATGACCAGATCTGCCTTTTTCGTTCCGGTGCCAGGTAAAAAATCGCGGAGTTCAAGCCAAGGCAAAAGCGTGGTGCTACGGTGGTAGTCGGTGATGATGGTGGTGGTGCGGTGGAACTTGATTTCAATCGGGATAAGATAGTTTGAAGAGTTCGGTTTCAAGTCGCTAATGGAAAGCAGTAGGAGAGTGCAATTGGAGGTGATATTAAGTTATTATGGGGATATTAGGATGAGCAAACAGGCGGAGGTCCGTTCCAGAGAGCTGGTGCATCATAGACTTAGGGACGGTTGCAGATTTTAAGAGAAACGAGACTGAAGACCGAGAAAGAGAAAGAGAGAGAGAAAGAGAGAGAGACAGAGACAGAGACAGACAGAGAGAGACAGAGAGAGAGACAGAGAGAGAGAGAGACAGACAGAGAGAGAGACAGAGAGAGGGAGAGACAGACAGACAGAGACAGAGAGACAGAGACAGACAGAGACAGAGAGAGCGAGAGCCATGATGATGAGCGATTAGACCATGACGGTTTGTATGGTGACTAGAATAGAGACGCCTGGATTGTGAGAGACGTTGGCGAGACACCGACCATGTACATTTATTTTGCTTGTTTCTTTTAGGAAAATCAACAACCCTACCGCCCGGAGGTATGGCCTAGTTTTCTTATCATCATCTTTATTCATCTGCATTTAAATGTTATTTAGCTGTTATATGGCCTTTGAAATAAATAAAGATTTTGGAGTGTGAGAGTCGTCTGAATCTTGAGTGTCAATATAGTGACGGCTCGGCACCAAACCATACCTGCAAGTCTACATTACATGCTAAAAACCTCGTCTATAGGAATGATAATACACCGAGGTTTAAAAAAATGAGACAAACTATTTTTTATATATATCTGTAAAACCAGATGATTAATCATACTGAAATTTTCCCAATATTTAGAGAATTGAACCAATAACATAATTTTTTTAAATCATATAATAAATTTGAACGGATAAAAACATATGAATATTTCAACTTTATCTTTCAAAATTTCACTTTTCAGCAAATCTGTTATGGTGTTCGTTGCGGTTTCGACGCTTGATAGCCTAGTTCACAATTTTTGTCTTCATTGATCCTGGAGTAAAAACTAGGCCTAACGGAGTATATTATCGCAACGTTCTGCTCTCACAGCATCTTACACATGTTGTCATAAATCTATAGCCACAGAAGGCTATTTTCTTTTTCTACGTAACAGTGTCAGCCCACGGAGCCAGATAAACCATCGAAATACTAACAAGAGAGACGCCAGACTTCATTTCTCCCACATTTTGGCCTCCAAACGGTCCAGATTTATATCCTGTCGTCTTTATCATCGTCTTTATGCAGGGTCTAAAACTATAAATAATCAAACAATAACTACTTAAAGTTCCTTCACAAAAATGTTAAAGACTTTTCATGCTTCAAGTACTTTCTTACAAAACCCAAAAGAAAATTGCTGGAAAACTGAAATTTCGGGAGATGAAGTTGAAAATTCATATTTATATCTTTCTATACGTTCAAATTTATGACATGATATTTTGGAATCATATTCTTGGTTCAATTCTCTAAATATTGGGAAAACTTTAGATTGATTAATGATCAGGCGTTAGAGATAATTTGTACGAAATTACAGTTTGTCTACTTTTTTAACCACGGTGTATATGCCGATGCTAAACGACTATTGGTGCATTGCAACTTGTGCGGTATTCACATTACTGAAGTCTGTCATGGCTCTTCGGTTGCACAATTGAAAGTTGGATTTGGTTTGTGCTTAATGTTTTCAATAACCTATGCATAAATTCATGGTTTGCTGCCTTCTATTAACTGTAGGCTACAGTTGATAAGGAATCAACTTCCTGTGTTCCAACTTCCAAATAGAACTAATACGTGTAGGCCTAATCATGCACATTAATCGACGTGCTATTCGACGTGCACGGAAACAACTGATACTATGAAATGTGGTAGTACACGCAACTGTACGTTTGTAATTGTAATCGTAATTTCCAAATTTCGTGAGCGCCACTTGAAATCCAAGCGCAGGGCACTAAGTTATTCACGAGCGCATGTTGGAACTTGTTTGAAAAAGGATTACTCTAAACTTTTATCTTTGACGCTGATCACCGATAATTGGCAGACTTAATGACAGGTGTAACTGTTTCGAGCTATAGCTTAAATGTCGATGATAGACTAGTTTCGATCTGTGCTTCGTTACCAGTTAGAAAGAAGTAGGGCCTAGGATTCATAAAAATCTGCTGAGACTTTCATTTTTGCTGGTATTGCATTCGTAGGAACAACGCATCCAGGTCCATCGCATACGAGTAAGTACAATGTCATGCTACTTGGTTTACTTAGAAGCATGTTTGTGATTCAATCTGTTTGCGATGTAGATATTGCAAATCAGAATCGTAGTTTCAGATTCATTTATTATGGTTATGGTTATGTGATAGCCGATTTGCGTAACGCCACGTCCTCAATACAGACTTAGATCTACCTGAGGCGGTTCCGACTTCAAACAAGGAGAAGCAACCGCTGCAATGCTGCCTCGGTCAAAACATAATAAGATAACTGACAATTTTTTTTGTTTGCTAATTTTTCTCGTCATGTCTTTATTTTTTATTTCTTAACAGATTCACAGCAGCATAGTCTTGCTCATTAGATTTTGCCGCCGAAATGTGGACGTCTTTGATCCATATTCAGTGCCCAATTGTACTCCTACCTGGCTACCTGTCTGACTGTCTGTCCGTCCGTCTATCCATCCATCCATTCATCCATCCATCCATCCATCCATCTATCCTTCCGTGCATCCATCCATCCATCTATCTGTCTGTCTGTCTGTCTGTCTATCTACCTATCTGTCTATCTATCCGACCGTCCTTCCATCTATCAACACATCTATCTATCTTTCTGTCTGTATGTCTGTTTGTCTGTCTGCCTGCCTGTCTGATAGATAGATAGAGGGATAAATAAAAATAAATTTATTTATCCCTCTATCTATCCGTATATCCACGTATCTGCATGTCTGTCTATCTATTTATCTATGGAATATTTATACAGCACCCACGAATGGATGTGTTCCCGATTATATAGACTATAGACTGGCGGATAGAGGACAGCGGAAGCCCTATAAGTGCTCGACGAAAGAGGAAGCCATGTTGCCTTTCACATAGTTATCAGCATCCTTTAACCCAGTGGTTCTTAACCTTTTCAAGGGAGCCGAACCCCAAGAGAAATCCATGACCACTCACCGAACCCCTCAAGTTTGAACAATAATTTTAACTTTTTGCTCGACATACTCTGCGGTATAAATATAGCCTATAAGAAAAGGGTAAGTGTTGCTTTTGGCGTACGTCGCACGATGCTATTTCTGCAGAAAAACAACGAAAAATTACATCTCTTATCGGTAATAGGCCTACCTTATGTCACAGAAAGATGGCTCATGGTGTTAATTAGCCTATCAGGAGGTGCAGTAAGACATAACTGTTAACAGGATAAAGAGCTATAAATTTCATAAGGTAGGGCCTGGTAAGCAATCCATTTCAAACAAAATTTATTAAATAAAAGTCGAAAAATAAAAATAAAATAGCAAATGATTTTTCACTGAATATGTATAGGCCTATATTTCAGAGGACCTCTGCCGAACCCCCGGCACTGGCTCACCGAACCCCAGGGGTTCGGTCGAACACTGGTTAAGAACCACACCACTGTGCAAACTTACTTTAGTCGATGAAGCTAGTTAAATGCGAGAAACCCTTCATGATAGAATAGATGGTGCAAGCGTTGGTCGAACGGCTTTAGCCTGAAAAGCTTACTGATATCACTTATTAAGCCTTGAGGTAATCGGTCATCGTGGCTTCAAGCTTGAGGCAGTCAGTAACGTTTGCCAAATCAAGTTGATGGACGTGTCCAGGTGTCCAAAAATTTCAGATGACCTTTTTTCAGTTTCAGGAATTTCCTAATCAATTTTACTTTGAAGCAGATAAGCGTTGTAAATTTTTTAATGGCATTCAATGATTCTGTTCACACGTTGATATTTTTTACAGCCACTTCGCCTTCAGTATCAGGTAAGACATTTTCTTTCATACGTGAGTCGCGAAATTGTATAGAGAACGAATCGGACCTGAAGTAGGCCTAGGCCTAGTTCAAGCACAAATCTAAACGCTACGCACTAATCGCTAATTGGGCGAATTCACTAATTCGCCATGTATAGGCCTATGCCCATTTTGTAACCATGCCTTGCCCTGGCTGCCTGCCGTTCAATAGCTCTAATCGGATCGCAGGACGTTTCATGCTGCATTCATTTCTGTGTTCCATCTTGCCTGTGTGATCTCTGCCGCTCAGAGTTCGACCTCTATAATAGCGCATCGGGCGCGACGCGTGGAAACTCTTGTTCCACAGACCCGATCGGCTGCGGCTCTGCAACGCCGATCTTTCTCGGTTGCTGCATTTGTTGCCTCTGACCGACCACATCGGGTTTTGTAAGCCACTGAAGTCTTTTTTTTCTTTGTCGTTGGTTGACTGGGAACACTCTTCGAGGAGACTGCTTGAAGGAGCGATTGACTATGTAAGTTCCCAGAATGAATGAATGAATGAATGAATGAATGAATGAATGAATGAATAAATCAATAGATAGATGAACAAATGAAAGATAACCTTTCTGTGGAGTCCATGGATATTGGCCATTGAAAGCTAAACCTAAATGTTATATATATTTTAGTTATTCCACCAACTGGAACTACTGAAATAATTATTGTCGGTAAGCACATTTTTAGCCTACCTCCTTCATAAATTTCACATTACAGTTTCTTTCAAAGCGTTGGGCCTAACCTTTCCCTTGTTAGGAACGTGAGTTCAATTTAAAAATAATTTTTTCCCAAAATAACGACCGCCTCTATTATATAGATGTTAGAGTTGGTTCCAAGCCGTCACCATAAGTCCAGCATCATCTACATTGGAGGTCTAGTTATCTTTTCCTTGATAATTCCTTACTGGTCAACCTTCCAATAACTAATACTACCAACGTTGCCCGAACAAAAAACAAGCAGCCGCTCTCGTGTGTTTCGAGCCTTTGCTTATTTCCCATGTTCATTTTAAACTTGTACAGGATTCTGCGATGTCGACGACTCCGTCGGTGAAAACGCCTACATAGAGAAGGACGGCGAGCCCGGCTTCACAGAAGGTGACGATGGCGTCGAAGTCGGTGACCATGTTGATCACTTCGTGAAGATACAAGTTGACAACTGCAACCAATGGTCAGCCTTACCTATGTCAGATGTTATTGTTATTAGGGGGGGGGTTATATTACGCGTCTTCAAGGTATTCTACTCAGAAGTGCTCCAGGTACAACCACGGCTAAATTATTCAGTTTTTCGATTCGAAAGGAACACAGTGACGTGAGCTCTAGGCGTCGATTCTAGGACGTTTCATCCCAGGACGATTCATCCCCGGACGATTCATCCCGGACGATTCATCCAGTGGACGTTTCATCCTCGGACGGTTCATCCCCGGACGGTTCATCCAGTGGACGGTTCATCCAGTGGACGGTTCATCCCAGGACGGTTCATCCAGTGGACGGTTCATCCCCGGACGTTTCATCCCCGGACAGTTCATCCCGGACAATAAAATAGAGAGAATAATATGATACATTAGTCGAACCTCGGGTAGGTCCCGATAAAAAAATTTACCATGAAAATGGTATTTTATCCCGGGCTGATCCCCCTAGAAAGCACTAGACCCCTCCCCCAAGAACGGAAACCAAACTCCGCCCATGTCGGCAGGGTAATACAACGTCCCGGTGAAGAGTCACCTATTCTATTGTTCTATATTAATCACCTAATCAAGTCCCGACGGCTTAGTGTTGTACGTTCAATTGGCCATTGTTTAAAAGTCTGTACACCACAGTACGAATGCCAATGAAGATTGGAATCAGGTCAGAACAGCCGCGTGTAACAAATCAACATGACACGTTTCTCAGTTCGAACAGTAGACTATAGTAAACTTGTTCCATAAGGTTTAGAAAACCGTTTTGGATATTGTTTTAAACAAATTAACCGATGGCGACCAATTTTGGACTGTCCATTTGTGTTCAAGCGTGGAAAGCGGACTCTCATACACGGGAACTACGAATATCTATTACAGTGGAAATTTTATAGGATTAAATTGCTTAAATTTTCGTCCATTGGGATGAAACGTCCTGGGATGAAACGTCCTGGGATGAAACGTCCATTGGGATGAACCGTCCGGGGATGAAACGGCCTGGGATGAAACGTCCCGTGGATGAAACGTCCTGGGATGAAACGTCCACTGGATGAACCGTCCACTGGATGAACCGTCCGGGGATGAACCGTCCGGGGATGAAACGTCCACTGGATGAATCGTCCGGGATGAACCGTCCGGGGATGAATCGTCCGAGGATGAAACGTCCGGATACCGTCTATACCCTAGGCGTCAGGCGGACCGCAACTTCCAGGGAACCCATTCCAGATTCTATGGCCAGTCGCAGAGAAAGAGCGTCGCTGCATTATAGCCTAAAAATCCTGATGAGTACTCAGAGATCATAAAAGAAGAACCAAGTGGACGCATTGAATGTTTCACTCCAGACACAGGAGTCAGATTTCTTCTAAGCAGCAAAGAAATGATGTCACATTGAAAAGCTGCGGGAAATCAATCACAGATTTTTAGCGTGATGTTGCAAAGTAGCCTATTTTTTATGAAGGCAATCAATTTCACAATCTTGATTAAGCCTGTGTCGCACAGTATTTTTGTGGGCTGACGACAGCCTTGCTCTCCACAGCAAATACAGTGGCTACCGAAAACATACAACTTCTCACAAGGAACATTTTTCGTAGTGAATTTTATAAGAACGATTCCTTTATAGAGTCAACAGACAGCTGTCTTTTCTTTCCTTTATCCATTAAGCGTTCATCGAGGAAAAAGCTGTTTCCATGTTGCCAGTGTGTCGAGGAATAACAAAGAAATAATATATTATTAGGAAGTTTTAAGTTGTCCGTAGTAAGATCCTCATTTTGAAAACTGTCGAAAAGATGAACTTCACTGTTCATGCAGAAGATTCTGCCACCGGTAATAAAATTGGCAATTTGGCCGTGGAGCTTCATATACGCTGAACATAATATTATACAGTCCTTGCTTGATATTAATAACTCTTGGTACTTTGTGTATTAAGCGACTGCAAGCCTTTATTCTTTACCAACGCTGATAAGTTATCCATATTTATCAGATGTGTCTCCAACGGGAGACTATTCCAGACAGAAGACCTACAAATGAAAAATCGTGACGGTGACAGGTTGAGGTTCTAGCGCGAGGGACCAAAAAGGACTAAAAAATTAATATGTAGTCATGACCAAGGATTATGCCCAGTCTTTAATCGATGGAGCTAAGTAAGTTTTTAAAGGAAAGTCTCGCAGATTCATCTGCGAGATGGTTTTATTCGCTCATCGAATTTCGCGATTAATAGATCTAAAACTTTTCAAAATTTTATTAATTAACTCAATTTGAAATTTGTATCTGATGCATCACTTTTGTCTTCATTTTCCTACAGCCAATGTCAATCGGATGACAACATCGCCTGCTACGTAAGTCTGATTTTTCCGTATTTCCTTATATTTATATTGGTTTAAGAAACAAATATTGTAGTAGGTCTAACCAGTCTGTTGATGGTTGATATAGGCGTTGGCTACCTCCGATTGCACGAAATCATTGAAATGTCAGCACCAATTGAGTCAAAATGATCGAGACTGAGCCATATCAGTTCTAGGGAATATTGTCTTATCATGGGCTTCATATGCTCAACACATGTCAAGACGTTACTTTTGGGCAGGCTTTGCTTGTTTGTCGACCAAAGGCTGAGCGTAGACGTCGTGGCCGGCTATTTCTCGATGCATAACTCATATAATAGTAACTATTAACTGTTCTTTTTATTCTATTGTAACTATTATTCTTTGCAGACGATTCCTGGCAGCTTCGACGACGACGGCTGTGTACAACGATTTTGCGATAACGGTGTTGAAAAAGAAAAGAATAAAACTTGTTCCTGTTACCCGGTCAGTATGCAACGCCGCCTTAATAAGCAATAATTAATGATGTATGTGCTTGTTTACCGCCACTCTCTAATGTTACTGTTCTTTCAGCAACTAGTTGCTGGTCTCCCAACATCTTACAGAGACTACCTTGCACTTAGGGCCCCTGCCTAAAGAGATGTTCTTCCCTTCAGAGGTCTTACACATAATAAATTATTGTTTTCGTGCACTGCCTTTATTAATGATCAGTTTCTCGTATAGTATTTGTTGTTTTCAACTGTTTATAAATAAACAAAATGTCCGATTGCCTAGTTGCAGCTTCTCGTTTTTTTATAGTTCCAATAATTATTTCCCGTGCAATTGATTTTTAGGGAGAAGAACTGGTTGTTCGGCCGGCGCCTGACTGCTGTGAATGCATCCGAAGTAAGCTATCAATTCTTTCAAATCTTACAAGTTCCATTCATAATCTTGTTTAGCGCATGCTTACGTTTACAACTATAATACTTTTGCGTTGCATGATGTAGGCCTAGTATGTCTGCAAATATGTGCGTGCATAGGCCTACATCTCTGTGTACGCAAGTAGGCCTATGTAAAGTGTCAACTAAACTGTTATAGGATGATGTCTCCAAACAAGGGTCAGATGTGCACATTAAAGTCCGGAAAATGTACAGTATGCACTTTTGTCATTTACAACGCGTATTTTGAGATCCTATCGGCGGCACCTGACGGGGCGCGGTGGTGCAGTAGTGGGTTCGATGTCTTGGAGTCGGAGGGTTCCAGGTTCGAATCCACCTCAAGCTGCCGTGTATGGACCTGAGCAAGTCCTTCACTTATAATTTCTCACACGCTTCCGCGTGAAACTCCGATGCAGAGCCTACACTGTAGCTGGGAGCGCCTAGGAGCAGGTTGTGAGAATTGGCGCTAGGCTATAGCAAATGTGAGGAATAAATAAAATATGAAACTAAATGAACAAAATATTATTCTCGACTAGCAACATGACGATGATGGTATATCTATCTTTCAGAAACATGTATCCTCACTAAAGACTTTCTTCCTAATGGAGAAACGAGTGTTCAGGGCAAGGACCAACACACTGGCGAATGGAAGACGTACTCTGTGGGTGATGCCGTCGACCATTATGTCACATTTTCCGGTCATCTCTGTGAAACATGGTTAGCGCAGATCTTCTCATCTTGAATTGTCATCTGTTTAGTCATTGCCGAAAACACTTTTTCAGTTAACAAATTTGTATAGCGCCTCTTCAATAAACATACTCAGTGGCACTCTAAGTTCAACTACAGATTAGATTTCAGCAAATTGTAAAAAGTACTGGTGTTATTTCTATGGAGTAGGCGCATCTTTCCAACGAAAGTCCATTCCATGTGGATTGGCCAACTGTCGAGAATGTGCGACGCTGTCTAGTTAAGGTGCTTGCTTGCGAGGGCAACCAGAAGGCATTAGCCTACATGTGGTGGAGAGCTGGGCCACTTGTCATGCCTTCGACATCCTTTCGATATCAGGAGCAGAGTTCCACTAAGTATTGGGAAGGACTGACCAAACTCACAGAGGGAGAGATTTTATTATAGATGACAACCAGTTGATCAGTCTTATTATTGATGTGTTATTACGGAAAATCAATGAGGTTTCGCATTACTAATCTAGCATGATTTATCTAGTTCCCTTTCTTAGAACGGTATGATGATAATTTAGTAGTTAGCACATTTTGTCACTAAAGTCAGTGTACACTGTTCTTTTCCTTATGCTGGTGTTAGATCTAAATGTTCCTTTAACTTACGATTATGTTTATATGGAGAGTAGTGGGTAGGCCTACCTGATAATGTTACCTGTTGTCTTCTCCTATTCTTGAATCTAAGTGAGCATCCTCGTATACACCTGAATTAATAATAGTTTGAATGTGTGCCTACCAATCTCGTCTTAGTCTGTTACTTGTGAATCATCTCTGGGTTTGGATTGTCAGAGGTAGTCCTAAGCTTACAGCTAATAATAATAATATGAGATGTTGCGTGTTAGCACGTAGATTATATCCGTAATTTATGTGTGTCTATTCCTTTTTGTAGCTGTGTAAGTGAAGATTTACCTAAACCAATTCCTTACCTGTATACTTATATAATTATATTCTATATTTACATCTCTATATAACTGTGTAATTTATTACAATAGTACTAATAGCAAACGGTGTGTTCTTCCAGCGTGTGCTTGGAGGACAACACAATCAGATGCACTGTAAGTGTTCACCTGGTTTCCACTCGGTTACAACTCTTATTGCTGACATCAGCAAAGGAACGATTGCATAGCTATTTGCATCTATTATTATGTAGCAATGCACGTTAGCATTAATATAGCCTAATTATCAGCATATGTAAGTGTTTCCTTCTTAGTACCAGTATTAGTATCTGCGAAAAGTATCAGTAACAGTGTTAGTTAGAGCTGGTGTAGGCATCGGTACTGGAATTCGCGATTTTATTTAGCGCTAGTTTACTCACTAGTTGTAGGTCTATAAATGTTATTAGAATTTACGCAGTATAAATATTTGAAATAATATCATTGTTAGCCCTGGAATTAGCACTGGTATCAGGCGTAATAGTGATTTTAATATTAACATTAGCATTATTAGGCCTATTTATAATATAACTGATGATAGTTTCTGCATCGCATGAGTATCCTATTTGTAGCAATACTAGTAGGCCTATTAACACTAGTAGGCTATTACCATTGGCCTTATCAATGACAGGCACGCTCGTTCTGACATTAGTATTAGTATCAGTAGTAATGTTAGAATTTACATTAGTATTGGTGTGCCTGTGAACGCCGGTATCAGCATTGATGAGTGCTTTAGTAAGATTAATAGAATAGCCTGCTAGGTCTTGGAGTAACTTTTCAATGTTCATTTATGAACTTGTGAGTTAAACATTTCCAATTTTATGTTACAGACTGTTAGCGACACTTGGCCAGACCCAGACGATCCCTGTACTATTCACTCCTGTGACGGATCTGTGAAAAAGCTGGGATGCAATTGTCCGGATGTAAGTAGCAGAAAAACATTGCGAGTCGCTGTGTTGAATCTGCAGTTTTAGGCTACTTGCGCGTATCGATAGCGTCGTGACTGTTACAGCAGCTTTTATGTAAAAACAATAAGATGATAATCGAATGAATAACGAAATTTCTCTCATAATTATATCTTTCGGTTGTCGCTAACATTATTTTATTGTCAGTCATTAACATCAATTCCGTGTTTATCGGGGTTTTGAACCGGAGAATAACCCGTTGTACCTCTGAAATTTCTTGTCAAAACACTAAAAAAATTGCAGCCTACTTAAAAATTCATAATAATAATTAGCCTATAATAATAATAATTATTATGAATCTTAGGTAGGCTGCAATTTTTTTGTGTTTTGACAATGCAGTATTTACGATAAAAGACATACGGTGACCGCGTAGGCCTAATTATTATTATTATTATTATTATTATTATTATTATTATTTCAAGGAAAACGTTAAAGGATTAAAATAATGATCATGCAAGAATAATTCTGACATTCCGTCGTGATGATCATACGAATGATACTTTTCATTTACGATTTATTCAGGGTCAAATTGGAGTTCCACTTCCTGCACCTATGTGCGGATGTTCGTCCTGTACCCCAGGTAAAAGTTCTGACTGAAGCTCTTGCGTAACATTGATAACAGTACTGTGTGATTGTCTAACTATTAGACCTATCCATAGTCTCGACAATTATTACTCTAGCATGACGCAGCGCTCGTTAATTATCTGGTTCTAAGTTATAGCGCTTAGAAATTACATTACATTTAGACACCGGTGGAAAATTGTTATTTATATTAGCATGATTAATACAATATGCTGAATTTGCTACCAGCGGGGTTCTATTAAATTCAGTAACTTTGCAATGGAAAATTGTTGTTTTCTATTGAAATATTTTCTTTTTTCTTAGCCAACATTCTTCTTCCGCGGCTTAGATAAATGAATCCTTGTTGCTTTTATCTAAACTCATCGGTACTGACTTCATAAATAGTTGCATTGTTTCTTCCAATAGACCATTGCTCTTACAACCCTACTGATCTGAAGTCTACGAGGGCGTGGATCGAGGTGGATAACATTACCGGTCTGACGGCCGGAGATATCGTATTGAAACCCGGAGATCCCATAGTGCTGAAGGGCGAATTCTACATCGAAGATTGTAGAGTCTGGTAATGGCTTGAAGACAATGACTTGAAATTAAGTTGACAAGCAAAATCAAGAAGATCTTAGTATTAAGTAGGCTATACGTGTCAACATGATTTTTCACTTAGGCCTACGAGTTAGTTGAAGTTAGAAAATGTATATCGCAATAAGTTTCAATTGTGTCGGTCTAGAACGTAATGCTATAGGACCTATTCTGTCAAAGGTTCGGTACATTAATTTAACAGTTATATTAGCTTCTCATGGCGAAACGTGAACGGAAATTGACTAACGGTCTGAACATAATTATGAAAGCGCAAAAACGATAATGTTTACTTTACAATCAGAAAATAATTGCTAAATAAACTCGAGAATAGATTTAGATGAAAAAAACATATTCCGATATTGACGAATGATCTTAAGAGTCTCTGTTTTCATTAGACGACACTTGGTCTTATTATTACATTGATAACAAATTGTTCTAGATTCAGCTATTATATTGGCCTTTTTTGTGTTTCATCTGTTATTTTTCAGCACTTGTACTATGAACGATAAGGAGCCCGTGAAATGCCGAGTGAGTCCAATAATTATATTCAGGGTTATTATAGGCCTAAAGCAGGGAATTATAAAATTCTAGAATTCAACAATAATAGGCCTCTATTTTAGTATTAGTTATAGCCTACTTACTAAAGCCCACCTTTAAATGTCGCTAAGAAATGTTATCAGGTCAGCGATGTCATCAATAGTGATAGCCTACCGAGTTAAACTTGCTCTAAACAATTTCATAATAGGCCTATATAGGCCTGTATATTTTCTATGGCTTTATTCTAATTATCAAATGCGATTTATCACATGAAGTTATAGGCTACTAGTTTATGTTGCGCATTTTAGAAATTGAAGCATGTAGACTAACCGCGCGCTTTTAGATGAATTTCTGCCATTGAAGCTAAGTCTTTGAAGACTTTCTGCGAATCACGACAGAGTGCGGTAGGCCTATTACAGCCTTAGACTTAGACTTAGTTCCTTCTGTTCCGATCGGAGCATTGGTCAACAAGTCTTCGCCTAATTATAACCTACATTACGTGAATTCAAACTTAATGTTCATTCGGTAACTCGATGTTCTGTATAACTTTTGTCGGTCGGTAGCTCAGTTCAGCTGAGATAATCACATATATTATTTTTAACTTTTCAGAACATCCGCAAATCCTGGCCTGATCCTGCCGATGCATGTATGGTGCACAGTTGCAATACACCCATACCGCTCAACAAGACAGCACAGTGCAAATGCGGGGTATGGTTACACGCTCAGACTGGATTTGACTTGTCTCAGTAAATGGAGTACTGTTGTTAGAATTCTTTTGAGAATTATCTCACATGCAGAATTAAGATCGACAAGGCGATACAGAATCCACCTCAAGCCACCGCGCATTGACCTTGAGCAAGTCCTTCACTCGCAATAGCTCGGGCGCTTCGGCGTGAAACTCCGACGCAGTGTCCGCGCTGTAGTCTGGAGCGCCTCTGAGTAAAAAGCTTGAAGGGACGCTATGGAAATGGAGAAATAAATAAAATAAATGATGATGATGATGACGATGACGACGATGACACTGATGATGATGACGATGACGATGATGATGATGATGATGATGATGAAGACGACGACGACGACGACGAGGATTACAAAACCATAATGTGATTCCCGCATGAATCTCTTCCGCTCAGTTGTCTTTCAACGCATCGACTTTAATGCTGAAGCATTGCCATGATAGACCCAACACTGATATAATTATTATGACTGTGTCTTTTAACAGCAGGGCAAACCGATCTACAAAGCTCCCGCTCCGGAGTGCTGCAAATGTACAACATTTGAAATCCCAGGTATAAGAACGATCAACATCGTTCCCTGTTCTCTATTCAATCGTAGGCCTTCAGCCAATGCTATGGAAGGTTTTCGTGAAGATAGCCGATTAAATTAACCAATAGGCCTATGTCTACCATAACATTAGATCCTAATAATACCCGTAGTTCTAATGTAGTGATAGATATTGCTATTGTAATAGTTTATTTAATGATAGTTCTGATGCAGGGCAGCTGTCGATTCTGACTTATCGATTGTTAAAATATTGACAGTTAACAGCTATAATAGTTCTAAAAAACTACAGTAACTATATTGTTTTAAGCTTATATCAGTGATAGTTCTAATGTAGGCTATTGAATTATTACGGGAATACGGATTAACCCTCGGGCTACCAAGCTTTTTTGTAACACTGGCTACCAAGTGGGGGGGTTACCACCCCCTGGATTTTGGGTTTGGTTTGAGATATCATAACTTGTAATACACCAATGGATTCCGCATTCATTTCTGCACAAAAATTAAGGATATATTTAGGTTGAAAATATATAAATGCACCTCGAAATTATGAATTTGTTTCCATGAGTAGATTCCACAAAACGTGTACTTACGCATACGTAAAATGTTGGATTCTGTGTGTGTAGAGCAGTGGTTCCCAACCTTTTTGGACCTTATGGCCACTTTTTCTAAGTTGGAGGACAAGCGGGCCACTTTTTCTTAGTTAAAGGACATTAGGGGGGCCACACTGCTAAAATTTACTTAACTAAAAGCAAATAAAATTGTTATAATTGATTAAAAATAGAATGTTTGATGTTATTTATAGGCGTCAAAGTAATATAATTTTTAATAGAAAATAACTATGTGTTCTATTCTGTCAAAATTGTCAATTTTTTATACATTTTTTGTTTATTCTTCAAGAGATGAGGGCCATTTTTGAGGCCTGGCGGGCCATTTTATAAGGCCCGACGGGCCACTTTTGGCCCGCGGGCCACGGGTTGGGAACCGCTGGTGTAGAGCATGATCTATGTATACAAGAATAGTTTATATAATTATAATAAAGTCCAATATTCAACTATAAAACCTAGTTATAAGTCTTTTTAGGTACAATCAAAAGAAAAAAAACATGCATATCTATCGACAATCAATATGAAACAACGAAATTATGCCATTGTCGGTTTGCGTCGCAAAAAAATCGACATATTCAAACTTTTTAATTTGTTTTGAGCACTTCCGGTCATCAAAAGACAAATTAATTGGTATGAAAAAATAGCCCTATATCCCCTCTATAGAATGACAATTTATTTCTCTGAAAAAAAAATCATGAATATGTTATAATAGAAAAACATGTAAATTTTACGAAAATAAAACGCCTTTATATATATTTTAATTTATTTTGAGCACTTCCGGTTGTCAAAATACAACTCCGTTACCATCAAAATGTAGCCCCACATTCCCTCTAGAATGGTATAATTTGTTTCTCTTGATGTTAATTGACCGACAAGATATAGGCGAAAATATAGGCGGTGGTATTCACCCCCTCCTGGTGCCTCGGGTATAATGGGTATAACTTTTGAACGGTGTGAGGTATCATCTCACATTTTACCTCAAAATGTGTGCCAATGAACCCCCTACAGCTACCTAAAAGGACAAATTTTTATTCCATACCGAAAAAGTTTGAAATAAAAAAACCTAGGGGGTGGATACCACCCCCTGGTAGCCCGAGGGTTATTTCAAGCGAATCGGGTGCGCCTTATTCTGTATTTCCACCAGGCAGTTACAGTGAACATGACCGTTTCCAGTTTTCCTATGGATTGGTTTTAATTATAAGCTATCTTTATGAATCGCAGTTTGAGACGTACAGTAACTAGTAGTACTTGTTCGTGTTATTGTTGCTGCCACTGAAATTATATTCAGAAAACCGCATGAGGATTCTGTTTATGTTTCATTAGAATGCACGGTAACGGCAGAAGATGCGCCATCTGGCCAACAGTTGTGGATTGAGACTGATCAGGAGCTGGGATTCACCTCAGGCGACCAACTTCTGAACGTCGGCGATACAGTTGAGAAACTAACTTCCATCAACAGAGGAAACTGTGAGAAATGGTAGGTGGCTATTATTATACTCTTGTCAAATTCTTCATGATATCCTGAGCTGCTGCGCTCTATAAATCGTCGTCTGAGATCACATAGAATTTATTGTGGTGACACAGAAGTCTCTATCGGTATATTTATAATAGGCATACGTGTTTACTTTGCTTTATGTTCCGGTAATATACATGTACATGAAAGTATGCAATGCATGTAAATTGCAAGTCGTTTTACATATAATGAGTAACGGATGGATAGGCATATTGCATGGACTTCTTAGCGTTCTAGTAAAGCTGCCGGCTACACCTCTGCGCGATTGATTTGCACTCTAAGGGTAATGCTTTCACATTGATGCCAAATAATGTATGTTAATTTCATTGCTTGTAGCCTTTGCACTACCGACGGCACTTTCACTTGCGAAGTAAGTCACATCATTTTCTCGTCTTCATATTTTTAATATGTTGTGTTCAATGTAAACCTGCGCTGGGACGCGGTGGCGTAGTGGGTATGTTCGTTGCCTTGAAGCCGGAAGGTTGCAGGTCCGAATCCACTTCAAGTCACCGCGTAGGGACCTCGGGCAAGTCCTTCACTCGCAATTGCTCAGCGCTTCGGCGTGAAACTCCGATGCAGTGTCCGCGCTGCAGTCGGGAGCACCTCTGAGGAGAGAGCTTTAAGGGTCGCTATAACAAGTGCACATAGAAACAAATAGAAATTTTGAGTGCGAAATAATGGTCTCTGTCGGTTTCAGTTGTAGCAAGCTTTCTGCAGTAAGCCGGGTAATAAAGGTCCAGCGATACATTGAACTGGTATCTTGACCTTGAATTCGTTCAATGCTAGCAGCATCGCGCTATGATTGATTTCCTGTGTTGCGCCAGCGACGCTCAATAGGCGCACAATAAAAGGGATAAAATTCTTTATTACTTTATTATCTACAGTTTCTACACAGCTAGAATCTACTGGATATGAGTCTATAATTACTTATCATGAACATAAAGCTACAGGCATCCAAAGCGGTTTATCAGTAAATTGTTGTTTAGGGCCTAAGCGTCAAAGTCTTACTGTGCACACGCAACTGTCAACAGTCTTTATTCAGCTTTCCTAATTTTGGATAAGAATATTTTATGCTCATCTGGCACATTTTTTTTATTTTATCGATGCACTGCGAATATGGAACGATTCGAAAACTCTCCGTTTCTTCATTTATTTCACCGTTAATTCATGCGCCTTCATCTCATGATCATCAACCTCAGAGATTTCGTTCCATATAATTATTACTGTAGGCTCAGATCTTCTGAATGAATCCCTATGCCTGTGTGAGCTATATTCTGCGCAATTATCTTTCAGGATGATGACTACGAGCAACCAGACCCTGAAAATCAATGCCTGATACATACGTGCGTTGATGGTCAGGAAGACATAGATGACCTACGAGAAAGCTGTGAATGTGACGCGGTAAGCAACCTGACACAATAATATAGTCTACATGTTGCAGTCAGTCATTATCTTAGCTCGTCTTGTCCCATACACAATTATGTGACACAGGAGAAACATTGTTTGTCAACTGTAGGCCTACTCAACATCTACATGACATTGTATTCTTATCTTGTCCAAGGACATCTAACTGCAGTGCAGTAAGCCTTCATTGGGTCACAAGCAACAACTGCGCCAGTAGCCTACAATTGGTCGGGTGCATGTATAACCTGCCTCTAGCGATGGGTTCTAACTTCTAATTACAAGATGGGAGATGTAAAGTGACCTTTCTCTGTGTGTTTGCGATAATTGTATTCATTTATATAGCGCCACCAGAGGAAACTCATCATAGATTTTCCAGACCTGACTAGAGAAGACACAAACGTAAACGTAGAATCAGTAGAAGTGTAGATTGTTGAGCTTTATAAATATTTTGTTCTCTATTTGTAGGGTACAATATCGGTCAAAACGGATACTTCACCATGTTGCAGCTGCCCGCCAGGTCAGTGAACAGTCGCTAATTGAAGCTGCTCTGTCCGTTATTTTAAATTAGAACAAATACACAAAATAGATTGATTTTACAAATCAATTTGTTTTCACGCTGATGCGACTATACAATGTAGAGTTGTAGACCTACAACTCTATTTAATGTGATTGATTATTAATATTAAATCTTAAGCTGATTCTGCGCTAAAACTGTTCACTGTTCAGCCACCATTTCCGACTAATCATTTTATTCTAGTTTCTTAATCAGATATTTATTTCCTGGCGTCTCTCTTTTCGCAGAGTTCTGTACAACGACCGACGAAGACGTTGAAAATGGAGCCTGGTACATTGCGACTGATGATGCAGGACTCCCTGGAAAAGGCGATCCTATCAGTGCCGACGAGAGCATACCGCAACAGACAGTATTCCTCAAAGGCGATTGCTTTAAATGGTAAGTGTTAGCCGGATAAAGGTACATGATTACGAACGGTAAAATTCGACATAGAATTGTTTCCAGCGACTGTAGTATATAAAAAACATGCCGTTCTTGACTCGGTAGAAAAAAGCGTCTAACGCCTTATCACTAGCAGAAGCCCCTTAAGAAAGTACTATATTGCACTAAACTAACTATTATAATACTATGCTATACTTTACTATACTAGACTATGCTATACAACGCTGTGCTATGCTATATTTGCTGCTTCGTTCTAGTCGATACCCATCTCCATCAGACCTCCTTGAATGTGCTTCTGCAGCTATCATAATTATACTCACTGTACTATACAATGTTATAGGCTACTATGCTATGCTAAGCCATGCTGTGCCATGCTATGCTACGCTACACTATACTACACTACACAACACTATACCATATTACCATACTATACTAACGTATGCTGTGTTATACTACACTACATTGTACTACACTACACTATAGGCCTACTCCCAGTGTAAGGTACCCTCGAAAATAGGTCTTAAGACAAACAGAATCAGCGGTGCACCTCGAGAAGGTCTCAGCACGAGTTGGACCTAATAGCAGGAAGATCACTCCTCAGCAAAGGACCAACAGATGCAAGGGCACGATGCTGGGCTGCTGTGGCAGTCTCAGAACGTGGTGCAAGAAGGTCAAAGACGGTTTAAAAAACGGGGAGGACGTCAAATGACCGCCTAATTAATAAGATCAAATAAGTAGTAGTACATGTAGCTTAACCCAAAATATCTGTAGTAAATAAAGACTAAAGTCATATCATATGACGTTTCAACGGTAGCAACGATTAACGGAAGTAAGCACCGGGTATAGAGATTTTAGAGTTAAAAAACTATTCCACAACTTAACTAATTTGTTTGTTTACTTGCTCGCCTACTTGATAACCTACCTTTTAAGCAACCTACATACACGGACGCATAGGCCTACATTAAAACATGCATAAATATTTAAATGCATTCATTAATAAATAAATGTACGGAAGCCTATGCATAAGCCGACCTGAAACACACATACATGTAGGCCTACATCCTTAAACATTATTTTTAAGTGCATCTAATAATCCCGAACTTAGCCAACATATTACATGTACATACACGCATTATTGCCTTTAAATACCGTACTAGCCTATGTTATAGTTGTCTTTACAGATTGTGCAATAAGTAATAACCCTACTTAGCTTGCATGCATTTACTTATCTGCTTTTACGTTGTATTTCAGCATATGCAATACTGACGGCAATATTGGTTGCACCGTAAGTATATTTTATTGCCACAGTTTTTTTATTGTTATGGTTTGAAGCTATTCTGTTTAGGATATACTTTCGACATGAATTGGTCTAAAATAGGTCAAAAACATTAATTTTGTTGCCACGCATAATCTGTTTTGACTTTCCAGAAAGTGCTTCTGGCCAAGATTAATATTTTCTATTTTTTAGCTTCGCGACGCATTCCTACGTGTCCAAGGGTCGCGTCTTAAGGACCCGAGCCCTGACAGTAGTCCAGAATTACCAGATCAAATCTGGCCCAGCCCAATCTGACCCGATCCGACCCACTCATTAGCAGATGTTTTATAGACAGTGTAACTCCCTACAAATTGGATTTCCTATGCTTCGCTTGTCCTCTGTGCAATCTGTCATAAATTCTGCTGCTAGACTTATCGTACGACTTCGACACTCGCATAATTTATCTCCACATACATGACTCATGACCTTCACTGGCTTCCGATCTGGGCCCGATTCAGATACAAGGTCTTGCTCCTAGTTACTATGTCCCTGCAGGGCTTAGCGCCTCAATACCGCTGTGATGTAATGTGCAAACCTCTTTCTGCAAGATCTTCACGCCCTATTCGTTCTGTTGACCGCTTTTATCTATTTGTACCTACATGTAGACCACAAACCTCATTATTAACCCAGCATTAGGCTTTCGCTAATGTCGGTCCCTTAATTTGGAATCACCATCCTTCTGAAATTCTTGACAGGATTCTGGTAGGAAATTCACCTGCATCTTTTTGCTGCTTGAAGAGATTTTTCTTTTCATGGGCCTCTCATGCTGAGAGTGCTTCTGAATAGCTCTGCCGTAAAGAGTTTTACAAATGTTTTATTAGATGAGATCAGGTTAGATTAGATATTAAACCAACGAATGATATCTATGCCAATTGCATCGTACATTGGCAAACTGGTGTTCCAATGCCTTATGAAACATCGCTAACTGACCATAGGTAATCTATTACAATTGTAAGCAAAAACCTAACATGTTCGAACTTGAACGAACTAAAACTTTGATGGCATACACTTGTTTCTGTCAATAAGCAGTGAAGTTGGTAGGTCTGCTGAGTTAGGCCTACGACCCTACGTGTAGGGGATAAATCAGGCATAGTCAGTCACTTTTAAGTGCTAGACACAGTGATAATTGCCAGACGGGTTTGGGTTAAACCACTTTTATTGGATTGCACATTAAAGTCTTCATGGCACACGACAACGCCGCGTAAATCAACGTCTAGCCCAGTTTTTTCTACAATCCTTACTCTAGTGCTAGACAATAGCTCTGATGTAAGATTATTAATTGTTTTAGGTGTCACCTACTAAATGGACAGACGAAGAAAACGGTTGCTTAGAGAAATCGTGCGGCTTGGACGGCACGACAGTCACCAGAAACAGAACGGAGGAATGCGCCTGCAAAGATGTAGGTTTCATCTTCACTGAAAGAATAGGGCCTACTCGTTCATAGTTTCCAGATTTCCCAAGTTGGCTTGACTTTCATTGCTTGTGTTACCCAAAACCCTTCAGCGCGGGTAGTGCTGCGAGTTCCAATATGACCTAGTTCCTTAGTCTAACTCCATCAGCTGCACTGGCTTCCTGCTCAGTAGGCTACAGAATAAAAATTTATTCAAATTGGCATGTCTGACCTACAATTTCCTCAACACCAACACACCTTCCTACCTTCAGTCACTACTAACTCCTTACATTCCTTCTCGTTGTTTGCGTTCATCGCGTACAAGTCTTTTAGCTGAACGGTAGACTGAACCTCGATGCAAACAGCTATGGGCTTGCGTGCATTCCATGCCTCAGCACGCAAGGCATGGAATTGAAGCTCAATTTCACCTCTTGCATTGAAAAAGCGGCTCAAAACTCACTACTTTTCATAAGCTTTCAAGCAGATCTGGATCTTCCTCTGGCGGCGGACAATCCGCGCCTCAGATTCACATTTCGTTGTGACATTGCGCGCGATACAAATTGAATTAATAAATAATAAATAAATAAATAATAATAAATAATACCCCGTGACAGAGTCTCCTAAATGTGTCGCCCTGTTGACTCTGTTTCGAAGTAGATTCTACCAGACGAATCTGTTTCAGAATAAATTCTACCCTAAGATAGAATGTTAAGGGGCAGACTCTTTCATCTCCCGCTGAAATAAAGTCTCCCGAGAATTATAGGCCTCACCGATACAGTCGCATCATTATTTATACACAACCAGGTTAAAACGTAGTTTACATTGCTATGTAATTTAACACAGATCTTAATATTTTTCCAAATTATTAACTGTCATAATATTATAAGAAAACTTTGTTCAAATACAGTGTCTGGGGAAAAAATAATTAGGCCTAGGCCTATATTAGCCAGAGCCCAGAGGAAACTCTGTTACGGGGAGATGTAGGCTTAAGCTAATTATAACGTGACCCCAAACTTCGAACTTCTAATGCACCTTATGTCTGCGTCACTTAATGTGAATATCGATTCACTATGTAGGCTTAAGCTAATAATTATTATCCACAGCAAAGTATGACGCAGCCATCGTAAACAATAATATTATTTTTGTTGCGTTGCGTTTAGCTTTAGAGCAACGCTTTAGAATAATCTTATAACATTTATAGGGCCTTAAATCGTCATCGTCCTCACAGTTTTGATTAAGGACGAAAGAAAATTACATTTCTCGAGTACTTTACAGATACTCGACCATTGCCCCTCTTTCTGACTTCCAAGTTCCACCCATTTGATTGAATTAGCCTATTATGATTTTCTGTAGGCCTATCATTTCTTAGTTGTAACCGGCTACGATAGTCTATGTCAGCAAGAACTCAATAAAACGAATAACCTTTTGATCATCATTTATAATTGCGAAATACTTTCATTACTAGTTCTAGAACTTCATGAATAGGCCTAATTGTTAAACGAAAGACTTTAAAAATGATTTGTACATGTAGGCCTACATTTGTATTGTTTTAGTTTGAGACTCTAGTCTTACGAGGGCCACCAGAATGTTGCACATGTGACCGAACGACAGGTTGGCCTATCTAGATATTCTCTAAGATATAATTATTGCAGCTTGTAATGACGACAGCAGGAAACTTGTTCTAAAGATAATTATGTTACATTACAGTACAGTACCGGGTACTATAGCTATATCAATTGTTTGCACGATTTGAAGTATACAAACTGATGCTACCGCGCCACTCCGCAGCTTCGTGTTGCTGGCCATGCCCCTCCTGCTGATCTCCGACCGAACTTCTCTCACTGTCTAGCTATCTGTGTATCTGTCTCTCAATCTCGCTTTTTCTCTGTCGTTCTGTCTCTCCGCTTCTCAGCGTAATTATATCTTCTTATCTTTAAAAACGCTTGATGACAAGACCTTGTTATTTCTGATTTTTTCCCGTGCCATAGGGCATGGAGCGCTTCTAATTAGATAATTAGACTACCGGTATTATGTCGAAGTGGCTCTCTGTAAATTCCCAATGACAAATGCCAAAGTACAACCATAGGCCTAGGCCTACTAATTATTTATTGCTTGATCATGAGTGTTGTTCTGGCACAGACTGCACAATATGAGGCCATCTTAAAACGAGTTAATTTTGATTGTCATGCTCGGCGCCATTGCGACATTCTTATAAGGTGACTTACAGTATAGACAGATAGGCCTACATAAATATTCCACTAGGGCCTAGACAGATGAACACGAAGCCAAACACTGCTTCGCTTGCATGTGTAGGTCCTTTTCCCACCAACGGCATGGGGTGAATGCGTGCACTCACATCTGGCGTATTTCGCTAGGTTGCCACAGTACAGCAAATTCTGAATCATCATTCTGTACTTGCAAGGATTTAAACGCCTGTGCTTATTTCGAATATTATGGAGATCGGCGACCAGGGATTCAGTTTGTTTGTCTTGGCTTTTAGATGAGTGTGTACTCGAGGATAAAGACGTGGATCCGACAGAGACGCCATTCCTTGAGAGCGATGGTGTGAACGGATTAACGCCTGGAGACACAGAACTTGAAGTCGGGGACACGCTTAATCACGGCGGAGTTTACTACAAGGATAGGTGCAATGCATGGTAAGCAAAGCATTACAATGATTAGATGGTCCTGTGTTTGCTGGGTTTCTTTTGGACTGCTTAAGCTGCTTTTAACCTACGACGACTTGAGAACCATTTCATTTGATGGTGACTTTGTTTTGTCAGGACGGGTGCCAGTAGCACAATAATTCTTCCTGTTGGCTTGTACAATGAATATTAATGAGGTCTATGAATATTAATTAGATGACGTCACTAATCGACTGGTGCAACCTAGCGAAAATTGTTTTCATCATGGTACTGGCGTGCTAGGATGAATCTCTATTGTAATATTGCTATGCAAATCTGGTATGCAACTACGAAAGTCAACACGTTAAAATCAGAAGTGCATCCTGACACCTTTCATGAGAAGTAGCTTATTTCCTAATAACAAACATGTCATTTTCCTTCACTGCATACATAATTTGAAATGTAGGCTACCTAGCGTTGTACATGCGCGCAAGTGCGTATTTATGGGTGTCTCTACGGGTTCAACTTTCCAAACAATTATTTCCGGATCACTGAGTTTATCAGAGCTTTTTTAACGTGCAGTTGAACACAAAATGTGCAGTTCTAAATGGAATTTTGCAGTTGCAGTAGCACTTCTGTACTAGCAAAAAAGAGAGTTGTCCTCCAATTTGATGTAGACCTCTAATTTACCATGGAGGATGGAAAAGGAAAGAGGGAGTTGTGCAGTTCTAAAAATTTCTTAAACACATCCCTGGAGTTTATTCTGAGCATTTGTGAACTTTTCCATTTGGAAAACCCAAGGTTGAAGCACCACCGAATGCTTTCCATGGCCACGACTCTGCATGTGCGGCACGGTGGTCCTACGGCAGCGTGACTGGTAGGCCTATGTGATGTAGGCCCTAGGCCTAACGTAAATGATTCGATGCTGCTGATTTGACTGCGCGTTGCTAACCTGAGCAAGTTGCTTCCACACAAATAATGTCGGTCACCAATCTGTAGAATTTAGTATCCATTATTAAGGATCATTATGTAAAACGTAAACACTTTTTACAAGCATTGAGCGAAGTACTTTTTGGGTGACAAATTTAAGTTTTGTTTGTAACACATTCATTCCTTTTAAGAGCTCCTCAACCATAAGCTTAGGTATTATTCAGCATGCAAAACGGGCACAATGGTGTATTGCAAGCTGAAGAGTCGCCTGGGTCGTTATTTACTAACACGATGTTATTATCGTTTTATTTGCAGCCGCTGCAAAGAGGACAATACGTTCAACTGCTACGTGAGTATTTTGAAACATAAACATTTGCGATTGTTCTGAAAATGAGAACGAAGCACTTCCTCGCTGACTTCAACACTAACGTACTCTAGGCTATCTATGCCACATTTCTAATCCTTGCACCTTGTGGATGTCCAATTTGAATGCTTGACAGGCTGTGACATAGTATTGTAGTAGCATGCCTAGAATAGCCTAATCGTCGTTTATTGAAAGAGCATCAACACCATTAAATCGGAATTCGACAGCAGTCAGTATAAACACACAAACTAAAACCTGTCTGTTGTGCCTTATTAGTTATACAATAAATATACTTGCCACTTCGAGCTTCCTCATGTCAGACTCAAAAACCTTCAAATGATTGTTTCAGTGGCAAAAACACTATTCTAAGGGCCATGACCTATAGACCCGCTGAGGCTAAATATATCTATTGTCTGGACATTTGGCAGAAGAAACAGAGAAAGGCGACATGTAGGCCTTGTCCATGAAGCAAACACAGTCAAAACGAAATAAGCTTAAACAATGTCATGACCGATATTACATTGCAGTAATTGTGATGATTTCACTCTACATTCATTAAAAGTTGTTGGCAATTTTCGTCAACTTTGTACTGCTTTGAAAAAAACAGTGGCTGATAAGAGCTTAGACGCAAAGGTTTAGGCCTACTTGTCGAAAACGACTTATAGCCATTGACCTTAGAGTTAGGCATTGGCTAAATTCACGGTATGCCTTACTTCCCCAGATCTGCGTCTCCCTCAGTTTAGCTTCCACAGGAAAGTGGCTGTAGACGGCTTTATTTATCGATAAGACATTGCATATGCCGTAATAATATAATTATTTATTATTATGCAGGGTTGTGTGTTAAGAAACACCGAACGCCAGTTTATCAATTGAATCAAGTTACTTCTGGTGTAATTTAAATTTAAAATTCCAGGACCTCGTTTAATCCTACCAATAGTCCATCAAACAAGGCCTACATTAACTTGTTGTGATTTCACCAAAAATTACTTGCAGTTCAAATGCACATGTCAATGTAGCCTACATGTATAATGTTGGCTTTTTAGTATGACAATGTCTATGGCTGTCTTCTTATCTAAAAGCCATGCACAGGAATTTCCCTGATAAACCGCAAATGATGCGTTCAGTTGTAGTCCTACATGTTTCTTAATCAATAAATGGGCTCTTGTTCAGTAAGTTTGAATATCGCTGAGTCTTTGCATGTTGTTACTTACAGAGTATCAACCAGAAGTTGCCACCTAGCAGCGATCCTTGCCAACATTACTCGTGCAGTCTCGGGAAGCTGACTCACGTCAACGACTCAGAAGCGTGTCACTGCGGACAAGTAAGAAACAACTTCATATTATCATCACTCACGAATGTCTTCCATGAAAGTTAGCTTATCGCGAGACTTTCTTGTGGTCGAGAACGACTTCGCCCATACGCACAGCACTGTGTTGTGGCAGAGATATCCTTCAGTATGATTATTGATCTTGTATTGCACCTCGACAACATCATGGATGAGCGTTAGCCTAGTCTACTAATTACGATCTCACTGACACTCGGATCATTTACTTTAGATTGCGCCATTTCACACAGCACTGCATTGTAGTATAGGGTCTACATATAAATCTACGAAATTAACGTATACTCATGGCTCATACCAACTTCAAATTTGTCTGTAGGCCTAATATCGTTATGGAAATGCAGTTTAAAGCTAGAACTGATCTAGGAACACTTCCTGGAGAAGTTCATCACCTCCAAAGTCTGTAAATACTGCAGCATGATCCCTTTATTGCGCGAAGGTCCAAATAGAACGACAATGTTCGTACTCTGACAGTGCCAGTCCCAAGCATAATGAAGTAGGAATGCGACGCTAATGTTCTATGTTATCACACATTGTAATGTATAGTGAACCTTCAAAGAATGACAAGATAGCATAAGACATGCACCTTAGCAGCAACGGACGTGTCAAACTGTATATTTGTATGTGCACTTGTTATAGCGCCCCTTCAAGATCGCTACTCAGAAGCGCTCCCAGCTAGAGCGCGGACACTGAATCGGAATTTCACATCGAAGCGTATGAGCAATTGCGAGTGCAGGACTTGATCAGGATGCCTACGCAGCGGCTTGAGGTGGATTCGAACCTGCAACCCTCCGACTGCAAGGCAACGAACATACCCACAACACCACCGTGCCCCACAAAAGCGAAGGGTTGAACCGCTGTTAATACATGCATATGGCCTACATAAACACGATTGGCGTCTCACTAGACGATTGCAGAATCGCAGCTATCCTAAATAAGTGAAGCGCACTCAATTAATCAATCAATCAATCAATCAATCAATCTATCTATCTATCTATCTATCTATCTATCTATCTATCTATCTATCTATCTATCTATCCAGGTGAACGTGGACTAAAATTGATTAATCGCTGCATTAATTTTGTTCTTTCTGCTATTTTACAGGGAGAGACGCTTGCACTCGCCACTTACCCGAAATGCTGCGAATGCCAAACAGAAGGTAGAGTTATTATCCTCATCGTTCGATAAACTATAATCAATTAGGCCAAACTAAGTCAGGTTAGATGGTTGAAGGTGAACGTACGACATGCCATAAAAGGCACTGATCAGCGTCTCTTGGTTGGGTTAAAGATTCAATTCAATTGTCAATTCAATAATTTCTGGTTTATTGTTCACATAAAAAGACAAGACGATTCACAATGAGTGACTAGTCTAAGCGGTAGAAGTCAGATATGGTTAGTAAACTGCACTTTTTGAACACCGGTTGTCGCTTTGCACAAAAAAGTGATGTAGTTTGGACCTACGAGAACATTGTAAGAAGCATGTGGAATAACAGTGCTCAACTGCTCATAAAGACGTTGTTAAAGGGCGGAATCGTGGAACATTCAACAACTGTTAGGGCCAAGGCGATAAAAGATAAATCATGTCTGAATGTTCAACTAAATCAAAGTAACTTCGAATTTACAATTACCTTTCTGGTGACATACCTTTCTGGTGACATACATTTCTGGTGACATACCTTTCTGGTGACATACCTTTCTGGTGACATACCTTTCTGGTAATATGTTACAGGTATCACACCTGCGCCACCAATAGACTGTGCCCTGAAGTCGGTCACAAGTCCGCTCGAATTCTCAACGCCAGACAACGGTCAATGTTCGACGAGAGACGCTGTCAGCATCACAACGTGCAGTGGAAATTGCGGCAAAACGGAGGAGACGGGTACAATAGTCGTCAGCGGTGGCTCTTACACGATACCGAGCATAAAGCAGTGCAGCTGTTGCTCTGGTACTGGAACTACCAAACAGTACACTGCCTACTGCAGCAAAGGAAACCAGCAGTCAAGATTGTCTATTGACGTAGTAGAGTTCAATCAATGCAGCTGCCAATCATGCAAAGGTAATTGCAGTGGGTAATCGTATTTGATTACAAGTAATGATGTAAGTCTAGACAAAGGTCTAGCAATTGACTAGAGCGCCATTGGTATCCGATCTGGCAAGAACGGACCTAGACACCGATTCACCTGATTGATTGACACCCTAAAATTGTGCAAAGGCATTATGATTTAAAACCCAGTGCTAGTTGTTATAGACTAGTGATATCACAGAACATCGGTCACTGAAGGTCAGTCACTAGGCCTATTCCAAAACAAGGTGCACATTTCTTGAGTAAAAACATTGCTCTGGGTAACTTCCTGCGGCGTGGAACATAAAATGAAGAGATAAGAGATAAGGAATTGAGATATATTACAGGCACGTACAGGAGAAAGAAAACGAAAATTGGAGAAACAGTAATCAGAAGTTGTTGAAGATGTCGAGCGGGTATTCTGCGAAATAAATTTTGAACGATTGGTATTTCTATCGATTTGAAGACAAAAAAGGTACGCAGATAATGTTTCTCTATTATATTTTGCATCTACTGCAGATAAACTACAATACTATTATTGTAATTCATAATGCTGTATAGTGTGTCCGTAGAACTAGTTTAGAAAATGAAGGATCTGGTCATAATTTTCTTATGGTCTTGTTTGTGCAGATGTTAAGTGACATACAAGACACCTGCTCAACTGCAGTTGACGCACTGTGTCGCCGTCTGATTTATATCAATCAGATGATGAAATCGACGACAACAGTGATGGTGACGATGAATTAAATGAATGCAGTTTCTGAAGATGATGACGATGGTGATTTTATGTATCATCTTGCAACAGTACTGCCTCCGAATTTGATTCATCGGAAAATAGCCTGAACGACAGTGTGTGCGATTCCGAATAAGATTGCAAAGGATGCACAGAAACTATACTGAATCATGTGTCAATCGACTGTGTCCGGGTTTTCCCCTAAAGGCGTTTTCATCAGATGAGGGGCCAGTCGATTTCTTCTACAGATTATTTGGCACTGTCTTGTTTATAGGCCTATTGGTTAGTAATGCGCACAAAGCATTATGCCAAGCTAAGTCAGGAGCGCTGTCGGCACGGTGTTGCGATAGCGGAACTGAGAACTTTCATTGACCTTCTTATTGCAACGGGTTTGCAAAAACATCGAAAACGGATTTTTCCACAGTCGAGCCGATTGCAGATGTTATGACAGTAAAGCGATTCAAGAAACTTCGTGTAGATGTGACTCTGGTGATTTACTCTACCAAATGGAGGTGACAAAACCTATGATAAGTTTCGCAAAGTGAGACCGCATGTTTAGGCCTACAAGTTGAAAACAGCGTTCATGTACATCAGCAAGTTGTGTCCAGCACATCGCTGTCTATTGATGAAGCCAGGATACAGTTCAAAGTATAAAGCAGTATCTGCCCTTGAAAACCCAATACGAGGCACAAGGTTTGTGTCCGTGCAGACTTTCGAACCAATTAGGTACATGTACCAGTTTGAAATTGACACTGGCAAGGCAGAGAGTGGCGATGTTTCTGCTGTCTTGGAGGAAATGTTGCATAGCATTGATATGTTGGAAACTAAAAGACGTAGCTTTTGAAAACCTTTATTCATCATAGAAGCTCAATGATGAGAAGTTAGTTTTCAGCGTGGGATATTAATTTTTATGCTAACGGTACAGTTCGCACCAGCTGCATGCAATTCCCGGTATTGGCACGCAACAGGAGAGACTACTAGTGGCGAAGGAAAAAACATACGTCTTATATCCGATGCAAAGACACAAAAAAGAAACAGGAAAGACACAGTATCTCCATTCTCCACGCTATTCAACCCAGCCACTGGTGGAACTGTAAACAAATCTGAAAGATGATCCTATATCGCATGTCTTATGCCTCTCAGGTGGGGTATGAATACACCCACAGAATGGGTGAAGTTGATCGCTGCCCGTTTTCGTAAGACCTCTTTTGATGACAGGCCATTGCTTTATAACATCAGTCAGTGGTCGATGCGCATCTGTTATTTCTTAATTGACAGACTTTTGTTGCTAATACCTACATTCTCTTCGTACACAATGCTTCAGTTTTAAAAGCAACTTCTTCGCGGAGTTGTTAGCAGTTTCTCAACGATCTAGACGAGCTAGGTTGGAGGGTGCCATGTATCTTGCACGGCGTCGAAATAAGGCACTCCCACCGAAACCAATAATATTGGTATTCCAAGTGAAGTTCGAATGGTGTCTATAGGCTAAGTTGGAGCTCGTAAATTCTCCATACAGTACCAGGGTCCCTAGCGTGGTAAATCTACCCAGTGACATTCAAAATGCTCCCAGTCTACCACAATTCAAAGGACTAATCCGTAGATATACCCATACAATAAACACAAAATACATGATACCACATCCAGCTCCTGACAGTCCATCTATTCTCCCTCAGCCACTCACTTATCCAATGACACCTACAAGAGGGAACCGTCCCTTCAGGTGTCCCCTTTGTTCCCACTGAAGCTTATTTAAATTTCCTGTTTTAAATATTTCATTATTACTTTGTTCTATTAAGTGGAATACTAAGTCGGTTTTCTTTGCTGCGTGCCTATGTACCTAGGTCAATGTTTGCATGTAGCCTAAACATATACAATTTACAGTTCTCAGAGTCAAATACCGTCACAAACAAAGCGGCCATAGACAGTTTGAACTGTAAAAGGTAGGCTATAATTATCCTGGGTTCAATAAACGAATTGAATTGAATTGAATTGCATATGCCTGGAGCCCTGGACCAGCGTCAACTTATCGTCGTTGTCAACTATGCCGCAGCAGAAACAGCAAGCAGCGCTCAAGAATCAAGAGCAGTTTATGTGGGATTTCAATACAGATTAATAGCTTACATTGCTTTACCAACTTTCAATGGTATGGCATGGCACAGGTCATGCTTCGAGAACTGTGTCCATAGAACTAATTGAGAAGATGATGCAAGCTCTGACCATAATAGGTCTTGTTTACTTACAACATGTATCTCTTAAATGATGACGTTAAACAATTAAATAAATAATGACATCAGTTAACTGAAACCTTGAGATTAGGCTGAAAACGTAAGGGATATCAGGAAAAATGAAATTAAGGAAAATAATAAGAGACAGAAATAAATAAATAGTGTTACATAAAAAACCAAAAAACGGAATAAAACGATGGAAAAAATAAAAAAATAAAAAAACCAGGTTTTTTGCGAGCGAAAAAAAAACAAAAAAACCTTTTAAACAACTATGCAACATTTATTAAGCTTACAGTTTCTATCATCAGGAGGAGAAAGTATTCAATTTATACACTGCGTAAAAACAGGGTCCTCAAACAGGGAACTCAAAAGTAGACAAAAAACAATGGTTAAACATGGAATCAGATATCTCAGAGAAGCCAAGAAATCAGCAGTGCAGCTGCAGTAGCGGAGTTCGGACGATTGGCATTCACGTCACGGCTAGAAATCGGTTTCATAAGATAAGATCTTCTGGACCAAAAAAGCATGTGATATTATCTCATGCTTTTCCATGTGCATGATAACGTCAAGATCCAAAACAATTTTCAGCTCTAAGAAAAGTTGTTGACATGCAGTGAGAGACGAGTGTGAGGCACAGAAATACATGTAGGCCTACACTAAATAGAAAGGAAATTTAATCAACAGTGCAAACAGTGACTATAATTTACTGGCTATTGTACATAATTATTAGTATGAAAAATTTAATAATCGAGTACTTTATACACCAAATTGTAATTAATATATTAGCAATTCATTTCAAGAGCCTTATTATATTATAATAACCTTACTAATATGTGTTTCTTTGTCAAAGGAAAAAAGTAAAAAAAGAAATTACTGTAAAACTTGTGATCGAGTCTTCTCAGTGAATCAAACAACTTCTGGTTAACTGAAAGTTAATTTATTTCAAACAGGAGGAAAGCCAGGAAAACCGACGACGCAAGAATGCCAAGGTATTGTCGGAACAACTGAAGGCGGCGGAGAAGGAGGAAGTAACGTAGGAACAACTCAAAGTGGAGGCGGCGGTGGAAATAACGCAGGAACAACTCAAGGTGGAGGCGGCGGAGGAAATGGTAATGGCAATGGAGAGGGTCCGACTGGTAACGGAGAAAATGGTAACGGAGGAAATGGTAATGGCAATGGAGAGGGTCCGACTGGTAACGGAGAAAATGGTAACGGCGGAAATGGTAATGGCAATGGAGAGGGTCCGACTGGTAACGGAGAAATTGGTAACGGAGGAAATGGTAATGGCAATGGAGAGGGTCCGACTGGTAACGGAGAAAATGGTAACGGCGGAAATGGTAATGGCAATGGAGAGGGTCCGACTGGTAACGGAGAAAATGGTAACGGAGGAAATGGTAATGGCAATGGAGAGGGTCCGACTGGTAACGGAGAAATTGGTAACGGAGGAAATGGTAATGGCAATGGAGAGGGTCCGACTGGTAACGGAGAAAATGGTAACGGAGGAAATGGTAATGGCAATGGAGAGGGTCCGACTGGTAACGGAGAAATTGGTAACGGAGGAAATGGTAATGGCAATGAAGAGGGTCCGACTGGTAACGGAGAAAATGGTAACGGAGGAAATGGTAATGGCAATGGAGAGGGTCCGACTGGTAACGGAGAAAATGGTAACGGAGGAAATGGTAATGGCAATGGAGAGGGTCCGACTGGTAACGGAGAAAATGGTAACGGAGGAAATGGTAATGGCAATGGAGAGGGTCCGACTGGTAACGGAGAAAATGGTAACGGAGGAAATGGTAATGGCAATGGAGAGGGTCCGACTGGTAACGGAGAAAATGGTAACGGAGGAAATGGTAATGGCCCTGGAGGACTTCCATTGGGTAATGGATGGTATTATAATTCTTCTGGGGGAGGTCCATGGGGGAACGGATGGTATTACAATTTTACAGGAGGAGGTCAAGGGGGTGATGGATGGTATCATAGTGGCTCTGGAGGTGGTCCATGGAATAACGGATGGTATTACAATGGCTCTACAGGGGGTCCGCCGGCTAGTGGAGGAAATAATAATGGCCCTGGAGGACTTCCATTGGGCAATGGATGGTATTATAATGCCTCTGCCTCTGGGGGAGGTCCATGGGGGAACGGATGGTATTACAATTTTACAGGAGGAGGTCAAGGGGGTGATGGATGGTATCATAGTGGCTCTGGGGGTGGTCCATGGAATAACGGATGGTATTACAATGGCTCTACAGGGGGTCCGCCGGCTAGTGGAGGAAATAATAATGGCCCTGGAGGACTTCCATTGGGCAATGGATGGTATTATAATGCCTCTGCCTCTGGGGGAGGTCCATGGGGGAACGGATGGTATTACAATTTTACAGGAGGAGGTCAAGGGGGTGATGGATGGTATCATAGTGGTTCTGGAGGTGGTCCATGGAATAACGGATGGTATTACAATGGCTCTACAGGGGGTCCGCCGGCTAGTGGAGGAAATAATAATGGCCCTGGAGGACTTCCATTGGGCAATGGATGGTATTATAATGCCTCTGGGGGAGGTCCATGGGGGAACGGATGGTATTACAATTTTACAGGAGGAGGTCAAGGGGGTGATGGATGGTATCATAGTGGCTCTGGAGGTGGTCCATGGAATAACGGATGGTATTACAATGGCTCTACGGGGGGTCCACCAGCTAGCGGAGGAATTAATAATGGCTCTGAGGGGGGTCCGCCTAATAACTGGGGGAGTGGTAGTGGTAGTGGAGGGGGTCCGCCTAATAACTGGGGGAGTGGTAGTGGTAGTGGAGGGGGTCCGCCTAATAACTTGGAGAGTGGTAGTGGTAGTGGAGGGGGTCCGCCTAATAACTGGGGGAGTGGTAGTGGTAGTGGTAGTGGAGGGGGTCCGCCTAATAACTGGGGGAGTGGTAGTGGTAGTGGAGGGCGTCCGCCTAATAACTGGGGGAGTGGTAGTGGTAGTGGTAGTGGTAGTGGAGGGGGTCCGCCTAATAACTGGGGGAGTGGTAGTGGTAGTGGAGGGGGTCCGCCTAATAACGCAGGGAGTGGTAGTGGAGGGCGACCGCCTAATAACTGGGGGAGTGGTAGTGGTAGTGGAGGGGGTCCGCCTAATAACTGGGGGAGTGGTAGTGGTAGTGGTAGTGGAGGGCGTCCGCCTAATAACTGGGGGAGTGGTAGTGGTAGTGGAGGGCGTCCGCCTAATAACTGGGGGAGTGGTAGTGGTAGTGGAGGGGTTCCGCCTAATAACTGGGGGAGTGGTAGTGGTAGTGGAGGGGGTCCGCCTAATAACTGGGGGATTGGTAGTGGAGGGGGTCCGCCTAATAACTGGGGGAGTGGTAGTGGTAGTGGAGGGCGTCCGCCTAATAACTGGGGGAGTGGTAGTGGTAGTGGAGGGGTTCCGCCTAATAACTGGGGGATTGGTAGTGGAGGGGGTCCGCCTAATAACTGGGGGAGTGGTGGTGGATGGCAAGGTGGTGGAAATATACCAAATCAAGGCTCGGGAGGAGGTAGCTATGGGTCAAATGCAGGCGGAACAGCCGGTGGATATGGGTCTGGTGGAGGTAGACCAAATCAAGGATCTGGAGGAGGAGGAGGTAGTTGGGGATCAAATGGAGGCGGAGCAACAGGTGGGTTGGGAAGTGGACCAAGCGTTAACAAGGGACCAGGTGGAGGAACTGGTGGAAGAGGTCAAGGTTTCTTTTTCTAAAATTGGTCTAAAGTACTATTCGCGAACATTCTTCTATAAACGCATCGTTGTTCATTGGCAAGAAATAATGCAAGTCCTTTTGAGTTTTAATTTCGCAGTGCGGTGCTTTCTTGTCAGTTGATTCTTGCATAAAGTCTCAATGCATTAACGCTTCTAATGTTATTAATTGTTGCATATTTCTTTAATTCACAATGAAGGGTTTCCAATTTGTTGTTCGACATTTCGTAACATAACGGATTTGCGCGAATGAATGTTCGTAGTGCTAGCAAAACTTAGCAGTTTCACGTCAAGCGGTAACAGACCCCCTTAAAAAGTGAAAGTCGATTAGAAATGCAGGAAATAAGTTTTAGCAAAATAAAAATTAAATTTTATGTTGCGTTGGTGTGGCGCTTTAGAATTAGCATTTTGCGTTCAATGGCGAAGTCACGCGTTATCCACACTGTTGTGATTGGCGTTATCCACACTGTAGTTATCTCTTGCATTTCACGACCTGCGATTTAATTGCATAGATATAAAGTTTGAGTGAAATTTATCATAATGTTTATTTAGTGAAATGTAAGACTGCACAATGACTATATGGTTGTAATTATATATAATTATAATTATGCATAATCATATTGTGTGCATTGTACATTTCTAAGCTTAATTGCTGCTTGAAAAAGTCGTGTTTTCTTATTTATCCGATGCTTTTTTTGCTGAAATGATGTGGAAGTGGAAGAAATGGATTAATAAAAATTGTTTCACTATTCACTGTCTCTGCCTTTTTTAGGAAATCAATTCAGTATGCCCTTATCTTTGCTTTCCTACACACATAGGTGTACCGTTCTATTGTGACGGTGGTGTCCAGTCACCACCACTTTTAAAAGTGGTGATGATAGTCACCACCACTTTTTGGTGCGATAAAGAAATATTTAAAAAAAAATAATATGAAAGCATTTGGCTGTCTAACATAATTATAAAGTCTATTCATGATTAACATAGTAATGGCGCCAAGGCTGATAAAGGCTTCCGCGATATCTTCCCTTCTTCAGTCATGGATTAAATCTCAAGAAGGGAAGGGAAGGATTTCCCTTCCATTCAAATTTAGTGAGGGAACGTGAAGCAATTCCTACTATCAGACTTGCATTGAAGGACCTCCGTGCCTTAAGCCGTCAAAAGTTGGCCCAGACCGTAGGGATTAGGGAAGGGTCAGCTAGACTAGAACAGGAAGAATGTGGATAAAATTTGTGAAAGAGCAGTGTTTTGAACATTGATTTAGTGATCCGATCGTGCAGCGCACAAGTAAGAGAGACGAAAGGGTAAATAGTGAGAATGAAGAAGGAAGCGAGTGAGAGAGTTCTCACCAGAGTTTATACTAAATTTGTATCTTTGGAAGGTTACAGGAAGCTGAGGAAAAGAAGGGAACTGATAAGTTGTGAGCAAAGGAATATTCACCACCACTTTTGCAGGGAAGGTTACGCCCTTGTCTGCACATTCGTTTGCTTGAATATGGACATAATTATAGAGTAGAGTGCCTCCCAGATGCCCATGCTATCGAAAATTGTGCTTTTCTTGCGTGTGGATTTTCACGAGAAGTACATGTTTGACCCCAATGCAAGAGTGATCATTGTTAAAACAATAACAACAGCTATAGGCCTAGAACTTAATTCAATACGATCATTTGTGTAAAATAGGATGCGCGTCTTGAAGCAATTGAAATTGACTAAAACAAGTGGTATTGCAGTCATGCATTTCTCGACCAAAGCAATAAAATGCATGAGAGATAAACACATTGAACGAAAACTAAAAGATCCTAAAGATACAAAAGCAATTCAAAACACGAGAAAAAATCCAATCTCATGTTGGAAGTCATTAAATATTGTCATTTGCACTTTAATCACAAACTAACGACAAAAGTCACACACGAATTCTGTGGACGTCTCTCCATATGAATGCCTAGATTATTCATGACACCAACCCTTATTACGTCCAGCATTCTATCCATTTCATTGCAGCGTTCGCCGCACAATAGCAATTTTTCATCTCCTAATCTTGAAGAGTAGGTGGTGTCATGGTAGGCACCGATTTTTCGCCAATTGCTCATGGTATCAAAGACACTCATGGTCATATTGTAATCTCTATGCTTCTTATAAATTCAAGACGCCCATGGACTTCTTGCAATGTCTATACTACCTATATATATTCAAGACGCCCGTGGGCTTCTTGTAACCTTCGAGCCCCTTTGCTGACAACATTTTATTTAACACGGTCAACGTTTACGAGTTGGGTAAAACCATAAAAGCAACTAAAAATGAACTCAAAATTAGGCTAAAATAAACTATGAAATGCGCGAATTGGTACTGCATAAGGTTAAAGAGAAAATTAGGCATATTACATACCGTAATGTGCACTTACGCAAAAATGGTGAAAATTTAGAAAATTGATTTGTCGCGTCAATATCTCGAATACTGAAACATTACTGTTAAGGAAGGTTCACAAGATGTCGCTGCATGCAATGAGACAACTAAAGCACTTTTCATCCGTTTTAAAGGGGAAGGCGTCTTACTCGACCTGGGCATTTTGTAGCACTCTCCCATACATTACTGTTAAGAAAGGTTCACAAGATGTCGCTGCACGCTAATGAAACAACTAAAGCACTTTTCATCCGTTTTAAAGGGGTGGGCGTCCTACTCGACCTGGGCATTTTGTAACACTCTCCCATAAGTTATTATCTCTGTTTTAGACCTTTTCTTTACCCGCGCAGGAATCACAGGTAGCTGACAGACGTTGGTTGGCGCAATTGTCTTTGGGCGACACTTGTAGGAAATATGTTTATGTTGTCCGACTAAAGGCCTTGCAAAAATGTTCATTAGTTTTTATTATATTCTCTTGTCTCCTCTTTCTTCTTGCCTATTGCCAAAGAGTAAGCCTAAGTTGTTGAGTTTCATTCGATATTAGACCAATCATTAGCTTTAAATTTCATGCGCAGGAATGCAAACAACAGTGGAACAAATTAGAAACAAATAACTTCGTTGAAGAAATCGCCCATGAACGTACACATCTTATTCTGATTCCACGAAACGTTGACATGGAAAAGATCTATACAGAAACTGTTTACCTGATTTACCCTGCTATTTGATAGCAATATGCCATAAGACGATCAATAACTCATTCAATTCATGATAAAAGTGAAGAATTTGTATTGCGTTTCTTCAAGATTCCCACAATAATATGTTAAAATGGGAACAAATTTTAACTAACCTACTTTGAATAACATCCAAAACTCATACAAGGGCTTCAAGATTTGAAAGTCAATGCAGTAAACCAGTTGCTATAATTGATGTCACAGAACGTAGGATAGTCACTGTACCAACACAAGGCTTAGACCTATAGCCTACATTTCTAAACAAGGAAAAATTGAGTAAGTTGGTTGGCATAGTGGTGTCACAGACCATTGACATCACTAGGGCCTATACCAACACAAGGTACACGCTAACTTTTTTAAAATAAGTAGGCTACTCCCTGAAAATCTTCCGACGATGTATGCCAAGTGCATAAAAAAGAGAAGATAGGCCTTTAGAGAATTGATAGTATAGATGGATACAGCAAAATTAAAAAAAGAAAACTGGAGAAAGTAGAAACACTGTTTTAAAACACCGAAAAAGATAAAGATGATGATGATGATGATGATGACGCTGATGATGATGCTGATGATGATGATGATGCTGATGATGATGATCATGATCATGATGATGACGATGATGATGGTGATGATCATGGTCATGAAGACGACGACAACGATAATGATGATAACGACCACGACGACAACGACGATGATGACGACGATGATGATGATGATGACGACGATGGCGATGACGGCGATGGTGATCATGATGACGACGACGACAACGATGAGAATGATAATGACGAACATGATCGTGATGATGATGATTAAGATGAAGAGGAGGAAGAAAAAGAAGGAAAGCAGTTCCTGACACTTCATACCTATGCATGGTTATGACATGTTAGCGATTTAATTTCTCTTGGCTTCAGAACTACACGTATTATAAGGGTTGTGACATCAAACTATGGCCACCTCATCTCTCTATAGAATCGTGCGGATAACAACATTCATTCTAGCGGCGTTTGCACTGTTGGGGCAGAAATCTCGACGCAATTTTTCAACTAGTTTGGATTTGGACACCTTGTAGTTCACGATGGGAATATCAGGCTTACTCCTACCTCAGAGTTAGAATAACCTTATACCTAGCGTAACTCGCTACTCTCGACCCATGAATGAATACGGAATTAACCCACTACTCCCGTAAAGGCCAGATTTAAGCTAGCAGTAACAGTTATACTCTCTTACGCATGTAGTCCAGACCACCACGCACGCTGACTAGATGCAGAGCCATAATCAACTATCAACTATAACGTACAACAATTATAAACTATAGACTTTTCTCTTTTACTTTTAGACCAAACAGGCCGGCAGCCAACAACACCGACAACGCAAGAATGCCAGGGTATCGGAGGAACAACCCCAAGCGCAGGAGCAGGCGGAACTACAGGCGGAACGGGAGGTGGAGGAGGCGGACCTACAGGTGGAACGGGAGGTGGAGGCGGCGGACCTACAGGTGGAACAGGAGGTGGAGGAGGTGGACCTACAGGTGGAACAGGAGGTGGAGGAGGCGGACCTACAGGTGGAACGGGAGGTGGAGGAGGTGGACCTACGGGTGGAACGGGAGAAGGAGGCGGACCTACAGGTGGAACGGGAGGTGGAGGAAGTGGACCTACGGGTGGAACGGGAGGTGGAGGTGGACCTACGGGTGGAACGGGAGAAGGAGGCGGACCTACGGGTGGAACGGAAGGAGGAGGTGGACCTACAGGTGAAACGGGAGGTGAAGGAGGAGGTGGACCTACAGGTGGAACGGGAGGTGGAGGAGGTGGACCTACGGGTGGAACGGGAGAAGGAGGCGGACCTACAGGTGGAACGGGAGGTGGAGGAGGTGGACCTACGGGTGGAACGGGAGGAGGCGGACCTACAGGTGGAACAGGAGGTGGAGGAGGCGGACCTACAGGTGGAACAGGAGGTGGAGGAGGCGGACCTACAGGTGGAACGGGAGGTGGAGGAGGTGGACCTACGGGTGGAACGGGAGAAGGAGGCGGACCTACAGGTGAAACGGGAGAAGGAGGCGGACCTACAGGTGGAACGGAAGGTGGAGGAGGTGGACCTACAGGTGGAACAGGAGGTGGAGGAGGTGGACCTACAGGTGGAACGGGAGGTGGAGGCGGACCTACAGGTGGAACAGGAGGTGGCGGAGGCGGACCTACAGGTGGAACAGGAGGTGGAGGAGGTGGACCTACAGGTGGAACGGGAGGTGGAGGCGGACCTACAGGTGGAACGGGAGGTGGAGGCGGACCTACAGGTGGAACAGGAGGTGGCGGAGGCGGACCTACAGGTGGAACAGGAGGTGGAGGAGGTGGACCTACAGGTGGAACGGGAGGTGGAGGCGGACCTACAGGTGGAACGGGAGGTGGAGGCGGACCTACAGGTGGAACGGGAGGTGGAGGAGGAGGATCTACGGGTGGAACAGGAGGTGGAGGCGGACCTACAGGTGGATCGGGAGGTGGAGGAGGCGGACCTACAGGTGGAACAGGAGGTGGAGGAGGCGGACCTACAGGCGGAACGGGAGGTGGAGGAGGCGGACCAACAGGTGGAACAGGAGGTGCAGGAGGTGGACCTACAGGCGGAACAGGGGGTGGAGGAGGCGGACCAACAGGTGGAACAGGAGGTGGAGGAGGTGGACCTACAGGCGGAACGGGAAGTGGAGGAGGCGGACCTACAGGTGGAACAGGAGGTGGAGGAGGCGGACCTACAGGTGGAACGGGGGGTGTAGGAGGCGGACCTACAGGTGGAACAGGAGGTGGAGGAGGCGGACCTACAGGTGGAACAGGAAGTGGAGGAGGCGGACCTACAGGTGGAACAGGAAGTGGAGGACCTACGGGTGGAACGGGAGGTGGAGGAGGTGGACCTACGGGTGGAACGGGAGGAGGCGGACCTACAGGTGGAACGGGAGGTGGAGGAGGCGGACCTACAGGTGGAACGGGAGGTGGAGGAGGCGGACCTACAGGTGAAACAGGAGGTGGAGGAGGCGGACCTACAGGAGGAACAGGAGGTGGAGGTGGACCTACAGGTGGAACGGGAGGTGGAGGAGGCGGACCTACAGGTGGAACAGGAAGTGGAGGAGGCGGACCTACAGGTGGAACGGGAGGTGGAGGAGGCGGACCTACAGGTGGAACGGGAGGTGGAGGAGGCGGACCTACAGGTGGAACAGGAGGTGGAGGAGGCGGACCTACAGGTGGAACGGGAGGTGGAGGAGGCGGACCTACAGGTGGAACGGGAGGTGGAGGAGGCGGACCTACAGGTGGAACGGGAGGTGGAGGAGGCGGACCTACAGGTGGAACGGGAGGTGGAGGAGGCGGACCTACAGGTGGAACGGGAGGTGGAGGAGGCGGACTTACAGGTGGAACGGGAGGTGGAGGAGGCGGACCTACAGGTGGAACAGGAGGTGGAGGAGGCATTGGTGGAGGAGGTGGAGGCGGAGGAGGAGCTGGAAGCGGCTGGGGATCAAATGGAGGCGGAGCTACTGGTGGATGGGGAGGTTCTGGAGGTGGACCAAATCAAGGATCGGGAGGAAGTGGTTGGGGATCAAATGGAGGCGGAGCAGGTGGAGGATGGGGAGGTTCTGGAGGTGGACCAAATCAAGGATCGGGAGGAAATGGTTGGGGATCAAATGGAGGTGGAGCAGGTGGTGGATGGGGAGGTTCTGGAGGTGGACCAAATCAAGGATCGGGAGGAAGTGGCTGGGGATCAAATGGAGGTGGAGCAGGTGGAGGATGGGGAGGTTCTGGAGGTGGACCAAATCAAGGATCGGGAGGAAGTGGTTGGGGATCAAATGGAGGCGGAGCAGGTGGTGGATGGGGAGGTTCTGGAGGTGGACCAAATCAAGGAACGGGAGGAGGCAGTTGGGGATCAAATGGAGGCGGAGCAGGTGGTGGATGGGGAGGTTCTGGAGGTATAGCAAATCAAGGATCGGGAGGAGGAGGTA
Source organism: Lumbricus rubellus (assembly GCA_945859605.1). NCBI lineage: Eukaryota > Metazoa > Annelida > Clitellata > Crassiclitellata > Lumbricidae > Lumbricus > Lumbricus rubellus. The sequence goes on from OX243817.1 coordinate 38,496,844, forward strand.
GTTTGGGATCAAATGGAGGCGGAGCAGGTGGTGGATGGGGAGGTTCTGGAGGTGGACCAAATCAAGGATCGGGAGCAGGAGGAGGAGGTAGTTGGGGACCTAATGGAGGCGGAGGTGGTGGATGGGGACTTCCTGCTGGAGGTGGCCCAAATCAAGGCGCAGGTGGAATGGGAGGTTACGCGGGATCAAATGGAGGCGGAGCAACAGGTGGATTGGGAAATGGACCTAAGGTTGGAGCAGGTGGAGGAACTTCTGGCAGAGGTCGCGGTTTCTCTTTCGGTTTCTAAGGACAATAATTAATGTTCTTTAGCATTCTTCTCTTACCGCATCGTTGTTCATTCGGCAAAAAATGTGAACGCTTTGAGTGTTACTTTCGCAGTGTCATACTTTTTGTCAAGTGCTTCTTGCATTAAATCTCAATGCTTTAAACGCCTCGTAAAACCTTTTATTAGTATTTAATGTGGTATATCTGTTGATTAACAATGAACGGCTTTGATAATTTTTTTAACATAGGGTTTGCGTGAATGAATGTTCGTGGCTCTAGCAGAACTCGCCGCTACGCCACTTCTTCTCATGAAACTATATCACAGGTCTATTAGTGTAAAAAAAAGTCTAAACGGATCAGAAGCACTGGAAATAATTTTGACCGAGATAATTTTTATGTTGTCATTTTATCGTAACGCTTTTGAATTAGCAGGTTTTCGTTCAAGGACCTTGACACTTTTATCAGTCTCGTGACTCTCATTAAATTTTGTATAAAACGGAATGATAGTTTAATCGAAGTTCATCATAATGCATGGTTTGTAAACAACGAGACTATAATTATAATATTTCTATGCTCAATTGTTGATTGCAATAAAAAAGGTTATTTTGTGCTGCCAATAACTATTTTCTTGTGTCTGTTATACAAGTAAACGAAATGATTCAACAAAAATAATAATTTGATTTGCGCTCTTTGTCTATAACCTCCCCTCTCCTCCCCCCTCTCTCTCGCTCTCCCTCCTTCCTCCCCTTCCTCCCTCCATCCCTCCCTAATTCCCTCCCTCCCTCTATATCTCTCCCTATCTCCCTCCGTCCGTCCGTCTCTCTCTCTTTCTCTCTCTTTCTCTCTCTTTCTCTCTCTTTCTCTCTCTCTCTCTCTCTCTCTCTCTCTCTCTCTCTCTCTCTCTCTCTCTCTCTCTCTCTCTCGCTTTCTCTCAGTCTCTGTCCTTTATCTTCATCTGTATAACACATGGCGTGGATTTGCCGTGATTTTTTGCCCATGGTACAAAATACTTCCGTGAATTTTTACTAGCCCTGCCTAGTACCCATGGTGCTTTGCAGACATGTCCACTGAACAACTTGTTCTGATATGATCTGCGATAATTATAGTTTCGTTTATTAAATAACCCGGTTGAAAGGCCGCAGTAAACAGTTAGGCTATATGCAGTACGAAAGATGAACAAGTTATGCAATTCAAACAATTCACAATAACGCAAATCATAGAAGAAAAATAATCGTAGAGTCGCAGCCATTCAAGGCACAAGCTTTACGTACTTAGTCTTTAGCTGCCACCCGAGGCATGAAGTAAGAGCTAAACCCAGAGGCCTTACGGGTTTCGAACCGCGCCCCGTAAACACTTCAAGCAAGAGTGCTACCCATTAGGCTATATTAAATCCCTCTGCCTAATCATTGAAATGATCATCCGACGCTTCTGCACACAGACTTTCTTAATTACCCGCTGAAAAGTATAGAGGGCAACCGAACCTGATTTGAGTTCTATAGCTTTCACCATATGCTTTGCAATACACTACTCCAGTGATGGGCAAAGTGCGGCCCGCGGACTCCTTTTGTGGAGAATCCTAAGACAACTTAAATTTTCAAATAAAGTTTTATGCAGGAAACGTAACTTTTGCAGTTGATCGTCGACGTCTAGCATAATATTGACATCATGTGTTGACTTTGCTTACTTATTAATCCTTAGCTGCAGTGAAATTAGCGCCGCCTAGGGAAGCAGTAAATTAGATCATTCTTGAAAGATTTTTATTCTTTCGGATAAATCATGGCGTCGATTAACAAAAAACGTAAATTGTCGTCAGAAAACAGATTATTTCACGACGCATGGTTGTTAGATTATTTCGTTACACCAAACACAACATTACAAGGCTCCGGTAGTATATGTTTAATCTGCAAGGAATCGATAACAGTGAACAAGGAATACAACGTTAAGCGCCATTAGGCTACGAGTCCAGACATGTTGAGTACAATAGGAAATATCCTGCGAAGTCTACCGAGCGGCAGAAGCGCGTTGATTTCCTCAAAAGTGAGCTCAGTCGACAGCAGACAATTTTCAGTAAAGCACAGACTGTACAGAAGAAGGCATATGTTGCGTCGCTGAAAGTTGCATGGACATTGTGTAAACATAAGAAGCCTTTTTCGGACGTTGATGTTCTTAAGGAATGTTTTTCTGAAGTTACGTCTACTTTGTTCAGTGACGATAAGAAAATACAAGATAGAGTTCGTGCTGAATTCAACGCAGTTTCTCTTAGCAGGCGCTGCATAACACGCAGAGCCGATGAAATAAATGTGGACATAGAAGCTCAACTGAAAGAAGACATAACAAGGTGCCAATTTTACAGCTTATGTCTTGATGAATCTTGTGACATTACCGATATTGCACAGCTAGCAGTATTCATAAGAATGGTTTTTTCAGACGGCTGCACAAAGGATGAGTTTCTGAATTTGGAGCCATTGTTGTCGACAACACGTGGACAAGACGTTTATCATGCATTAATTTCTTTATTGAATCGTTTTGATATCCCACCGGAGAAACTTTTTTCCGTTGCAACAGATGGTGCTCCATCCATGATGGGTTCACACAACGGTTTAATTGGTCTTCTGCGTGCAGACAACAAATTTCCTGCATTTTTGTCTTATCATTGCGTAATTCACCAAGAAAATCTTTGTGCCGGTAAACTTGGGTTTGCAGAAGTCTTCAAAGAAGTTGTTAACATTGTTAACTTCATTAGAGCGTCACCTTTGCGACACAGACAGTTTCGAGAATTTATCTCAGAAATCGAGGATAAAAACTTTGATGACCTCACTTATCACAATAACGTCAGATGGCTCTCACGTGGAAATGTGCTGAAACGCTTCTTTAACTTGAGAACTGAGATACTTGCTTTTCTCCATGATATTAACAGAGAACATGAAGTATTGTGTGATCACAGTTGGTTAACAAAACTTGCGTTCTTGACTGACATCACCAAACACCTAAATGACTTGAATTTGAAACTGCAAGGACAGATGAAATGTTTGTCAGACATGATCTTTACAATTGATGCATTTAAGAGTAAATTGACATTGTTCAAAACACACTTGTCTGCGATGAACTGGACACATTTCCCTTGTCTTGGCGAAATAATGCAAGCAGAAGGAGCGTATCCTGAACAGTGTGACTTCGTTGCGGAGGTAGACAATCTGTTGCAAGAGTTTCAACTACGATTTCGTGAGTGTAACGATATGAAAGTACACTTTCACTTTTTCAGAAATCCATTCACGTTTGATCCGAACGACTTCACTGACTCTATCGTCAATGATGTCAGTAAAGCACAGTTAGAAATATTGGAGATTCAAAGTGACGATGAACTTGCCCGATCTCATGCAATTGTGAATCCAGCCGAATTTTGGCAGACTGTTAATCAGTACTCATATCCAACACTTAAGACTGCTGCTAACAAGCTGCTATGTATGGTTGGGAGTACTTACTGCTGCGAACAGTTGTTCTCACAGATGAATGTTGTCAAGAACAAATTGCGAAATAGACTTACTCAAGACCACTTGATATGTCAGCTACGAACAAGTATTAACAGCTACTCACCGCGTTACGACACCATTCAGTACATTGCCGATTGAATAGATTCAGTCACTATTCAAACTATTGTGACTGTACACACTTTATTGAACCTGTGTGCAGAATGACTTTGTTAACTATAGATAAGTTTCAATTTCCTATTGGAACATTCCTTTGCGGCCCGCGCCCATTCCCCCGAAAAAAATGTGGCCCTCGGAAAAAAAACTGTGCCCATCACTGCACTACTCTAACTAATTTTCTGGTATTTTAAGCAAAATTAGATAAGCACTAGACATTGAATGCAAAAGTTGATACTGCTTTAGTTTTTTAAAAACCTTTTTAGGCCGAAAATTTAAATTTGCAAAATCTCTGTAAAACGTATTCTTTAATGCAGGATAAGACGTATGATAAACCGCCACATGATATGCGTTCTCTGTATTATTTTTACACGCGATAATATACAGAGACGACTTCTGTACCACCACTGTTCCAATGCAGGACCTGTCCCAAACCTGGACATTCTCCCCTACACTTTACAGTAGTTCTTACGTCAAGTGCTAGTAAATGCATTATTTCATTTTTACAGTATTTAATATCGGTGTTTTTTTTCAAACACCCAAAACACCACCACCACCCCAGCTACGGTCTTAGGAGCGATCGAGCGATAGTAGTGCCACAGTATAAATAATTACCAGTAGGTCTACCCGGATGGCTGCCTGTTGCCAACCTTTTTTGGTGACGTGGTTAGCCTCCATCTTGGTAGCAAATGACCAGCAGATAACCCATAAGCACCGAATCGTACATGTATATTGCTATTAATAGTACACCATAACATTTCTCTTTATAAAATAACCCAGAGTGAGAGTTGAGTTGCTGGGGACCATTTTAAAAAATATATTATTATTATAGCTTTAATTATTTGTTATTTCCAGCCTGTTGCGACTTTTTCCGCGTAGTACATTGCAGTTCTTTTAATGCAACCCGGCTTCGAGATTAAGCCGTATAGTAAAAATGCCATTGATTTAATGCCCTCAAATTTCTCTAATAAAATGAGTTAGCAGGAGATCTGAAAGGCTGGGGCTAACTTTTTGGTTATATTATTATCTTATCTTTCATTATTTGTTATTTCCAGCATGTTGTAAATTTTGTCCGGGCAGTACATTGCAGTTCTTTTAATGAATCCCGACTAATATGGCGGCTGCCGGAAACCGAAATTTGTAGTTTGTACCATAGAAATGAAAGTAAATGTAATTTGTCTATAGAGTTCTTTGCTGCGAAAATGGCGGATGACAGTGGGCAGGGCTTTAGATCTCGTCACTTATTCTGACGACTGCGAGATCCGAAATCGACGTACTGTTAATTATTTATACTGTGGTAGTGCGTAGGCGCCGTGGGCTAGTTGGCGCAGTTGATAGGTACAACTTAGTTAGTGGACTAGTAATAGTGAACCACTGGTCCAGAGCCAAGGTCGCGGGCAAAGAGTGGGCAATTCCCATGGACAAATCCCTGGACAACCCCCCCCCCCCCCCCGACAAACACCCGGGCAATTACCCCTGATTTAGCCTATGACATTAACTCCCCCCGACAATTCCCCTCTTTGCTGCGCAGACTATTAGGCCTAAGTATTGGCTTGCCGTTTTCCCCGGCGAAACAACTGGGTCAACATCTAGTTTCTCAAGGCAATAAAATTCTTTACATCTGTACTATTTTGTACTCACTTTTTCGTTGCAGCAAATCTTTCATGTCCGCCATTTTTCTTCACACAAGTTGCCTCAGCACAAATCACGTGATCCCACCGGCCTGGTTCCGACTCAGGCAGTGAGATCGGTAGGCCTAGAGGACAATTTTATAGCGCCATAATTTCAGAACTGAAGACGGCTCACGCGAGAACTATAATTATTATTTATGGAGATCTCTTCCACAATCAATCAATCAATCAATAAATCAATAAATGAATAAATAAATAAATCAAAAAGTTTTGTCTTGTAGCCTAGTTAGTAGGCCTAAAACAAGGTTTACAAATCATTGCATTGTCAACATACCATTGTTAGCCTACAAAAAGCTGATGGCAAAACAACAAGATTCTCGCTTCAAGCAAGTTTGCAAAAATTCAAGAATGATCTTGAGATCGAGACAAAGAGTTGCGAAATCGAGGCATCAAAAACTCTGTCAAAACATCGTGTCTAGACGTCGCCAAGCGACACAATAATATTCTTGACAATAATAGCAAAGATATTAGAGTCGTAGACTTTAATATCTTTGATAATAGCTGTGCTAAACTGTTACTTGAACTGCGTTGTTTAGCTTTGCGTCGTAAATTAGGTCTCTTCGCCACTGCATGGGCTGAAGCGTTGGTCGAAAACAAATTAGAAGGACGATAGGCTTAAGGATTCATGGGTAGGGTAGGCTATAGGCCTATTATAACTTATTTATAAGCGTGTGATTGATTAAAATAAATCTTGCTTGAGTAGCCTAGAATCATCATATAACGCGAATATAGGCTAATAATAATTAGGCCTATAATTTTATTCCTGCACGCTTACCGATATTAAAGCTCTTCGGGAACCTATAGGTCCCTAATTACGGTATTTGACTAGGTGCTTTATAAATGTTCGTATTTTAATAAGATTAGATCAGATATCATGTCATCAGTCAAATGTCAATTATAAAGAAAAAAAATTAAAATTAGGTTGCAAAAACACAAACAAAAAATCAGCCTACCATTGACAAGGCTTGCTTCTAGGCCTATCTATTGTTGTAGGGACTATAGGGTCATTCTAGTGAAAAAATCTATTATAGCGCCACTTCATTAGACCATTAATGTAGTTACGATCTAACACAGTGAAATCACGATCGAACCGGAAAAGAAGCAGGGAGTCACCAAATCAACTCCATTGATCATGGTGCATTCATAGTCGACCTTAAATCCTCCTCGCTTCTCCTCAATCCCCAAAATGAAATAGCGATAGGCTATCTTGTCTGCATATCATTCCACGATGTCAGAAATTCCCAACAAACATGCACCAATCATCACCAAACCGGAGAAATCATGATGAAACTCATGGTTTAATTTTTTCTACAAGCTTCCTGCACGCAGCTTCCTAACTAGACTTAAAGCTTTGACAAACAAATACCACACTTTCCTACTTTCAACCAAAAACCTTGTCTAGGCCTACAATTATAGCAATTGCTCACTACCATTCCTAAAACCAAACTTACAACGCTCTTCAAATCTCATAACTGTCTTACATTCGTCAGCTATAATTCGCCGTCAAAATACCTGGGTTTACTACTATATAGGTCAGCATCATAATACCGTTCTCCATTTCGACTTCCAGTCGCGTCCTGTCTGTTATTCTACAACCACGCGTTAACATTATGCTGCGCCAGCTCTTTGAAATGCACTCACAGAAGACCTCCACCAGGGTTTGCTCATCTTCCTATCTCGCCACAAAAGCACGAGGGTACGTACCATACGTATTCTATTTTGTTAAAGGCAGGCCTAGGCACTTTTTTAACGTACCCTATTTTAGGGTACGTAGGCCTAAACAATAAAGAAATACGTTAACCACGTCATTGCTCATTAGCCTATAAGAAGGTTAAATTTAATTTGAACAAACGATCACATAGAAAATTGTTTTTCTCATGTTTCAACACTTTCACGTGCGTCCATTTCTTCCCACATTCTCTTACCATCGCTGAATCGCTGGCCGATGCATAAAGATATAGGCTACTACAACCTTCGAGTTACAGAAATTTGCAAACCAGTGACGTGTGAGCCTATAGGCCTATAATAGCTCTCATCCGAAAAATGGCAGTTAGGCTACTGTACAATTTGCATTAAACTAATTACATGTATAGGCTATCCGATGAATTTATCGAAATAAATTTACTGCTACGCTAGCGGAAGTACCGATTTCAATTATGCATAGGCCTATTGTTGAGTGTTAGCGACAGATTATTATAATAGCTAGCCTACGTAGGTCATCGAGTAGGTCAAAATCAAAAATAAAATTTTCGTATAAAATTATGGTAGCCTTTAATACGTCCCATACGCGTATTGTATTTTTTCGAAAGATACGTAGGGCCTACGTCTTTTAGCGCATTCTATTATAGGGCATGCGTACCCTCGAACCAGTGGCGTAGACAAGGGGTTTCTTGGGTTAAATTTTTTTTAAATTGGCTTAGGAAAAAATTTTTTTAAAGGGTTCTATCCACTTTAAAAAGAAAAAAAACAATTGTTTGTAGTAGCAATTGGTTTTCTTACTTTATCCCATTTGTTACTTTATCCCCTTTTTTTATTTACTTAATACTGTTGAGTTGGTGTCAGGAAGGGCAGCCGGCCAGGCCACAAAACCGTAAAATCACCCGATCACAAATTCCTGACTACGCCACTGCTCGCCCCTTAATCTAAACAACCTCTCAGCAACTTGGGAAACATTCCTCTGCTGCTAGGCATACTTTCCTACTAACAACGGGAAAATCGAACTATTGAAGCGATCCTATTCTTATTCTACTCCGTCGCCAATAGTAGTAGTTAATTGTGCCCTTTGAGGGTCTTTTATTATTTCCTGAGGGGGGTGCTCGGTAGTACAGTGGTTAGCGCGCTGAACTGTCAACCAAGAGGTCGTGGGTTCAATTCCCCGCCGGGGCAGAAATTTGTAACGAGATTTTTGTTCCACCTAGACGACTCAGCTATGATGAGTACACTGGATAAACTGGGGGGTGTATTCCATTGAAGAAACAGTCAGCTAATAAATCAGTTAAACTTTGTCGATGCATTCCATGCATTCCACACATTCCATGGTGGCGTTGATGTCTACTGACTACGTAGGCTAGTTGCACGTGTTACCATATATAAGCCTACTGTATAATCGATAAGCAGCGACTTCGTGTTTGACGATGCATTCCATGCATTCCATGGTGGCGCTGATGTCCCCTGACCAAGAAGTTGATGACCAAAAAGTCCCCCGAAAAATTCTATAAATATATATTATATATATATATATATATATATATTATATATTATTTTTCTAACTTGTTTTTTCTAACTTTTTTTCTAACTTTTTTTCTAACTTTTTTTCTAACTTTTTTTTCTAATTTTTTTCTAACTTTTTTTCTAACTTTTTTCCTAGGTTTTTTTTTTCTAAGTTTTTTTCCTAGGTTTTTTTTTCTAACTTTTTTTCTAACTTTTTTTCTAGGTTTTTTTTTCTAAGTTTTTTTCCTAGGTTTTTTTTTCTAACTTTTTTCTAGGTTTTTTTCTAACTTTTTTCTAGGTTTTTTTCTAACTTTTTTTTCTAAGTTTTTTTTTAGGTTTTTTTTTTTTTTTTCTAGGTTTTTTTTTTCCAATTTTTTTTCTAGGTTTTTTTTTTTTTTTTTTTTTTTTTAGTCATCCGTTCCAAAAAGTCAAGAATTTTGTTTTCTCGAATGTCTTTTTCTTCTTAGAACAGGCTGCGAATGTACAGTATAACTTGTTATTAAAGCGTGTTCTTATTCATACAAAAGTAATGATTGCACAAGAGCTGCAGTAAAAACAATTTGCTAATAGTAGTAGTAAATTCACAATGACATCAAGTTTTTATTATCAATCCATGAATTGAATGAATCATGATAGCCTAACCATTTCACCAAAGACCGATTTCCTCTTTTCCTTATAATCTTTTCTATTTTAAATGTATCTTGCGTTGTCGATTGCAGTTCAGCTTCATAAAATGTCCCTTGTATTTGTTCTCCATGATAGTCTGATATTTTATAGGTTATAGGGTCTGTGTATTGAATGTGTGTTATAGTAAAAATTTCCTGTGTCCACCTTTGAGTGAAACCTTTCTCGAATGTCTTTTTCTTCTTAGAAATTCTTACTTTATCTCCTACCGAAAATTTAGGTTTAACAGTTTCAGGTACAGCGTCGCCGTATAAATTCATCCACACAACCCATTCGTTTGCTTTGATAGGCCTACTCGCTTTAACAGGAGTCATTTTAATGGAAGAATGTCTTGTGTTGTTGTATAAATTAACCATATTATCTAAAACATCGATATATCTCTGAGTTGAATTTGCTGTAAAATACTTAAACATCTTTTCTTTTACTGTCCTATTAAATCTTTCTACGATACAAGATTTCTCTTCGTTCTCAGTTGAATACAACTCCATACCTAATGATTTTACCTGTTTATTATAGAATTCTGTTCCCTTATCGACCCAAAGTTTTTCACCCCTTCTTTTGCTCGTATTAAATATTTTTGTGAAAGCATCTGCCATAGATTCTCCGCGCTTATCTTTTAACGGCTGAATAAATGCATATTTGGAAAATATATCGATGACGCTTAACAAATATTTCACACCAGAATTAAATTTAGCATAAGCCTGCATGTCAATCAAGTCAGCCGCCCAAATTCTGTCCACTCCCTGAACATAAACCACTCTCTTCCTAAACTTCCTGACTATAGGTTTATGCAATTCGTCAGCAAGTTCGTCTGTCCATCTCAGAGTTTTTTTTCAACCCCATTCCAAAATGGGTTTTCGTTGATAAAATTGGTTTAACTATAGATCGTTCAATTCGTTCGCGGAACGAAGGATTAGGTATATTATTTAATTCATCTATCATAGCTCTGTCAGCGACGTTTCTCCCTGCTGTATCAGTATGTTTAGCATAAGCCATGTCATGGCGATAGGCTGCTGCATCAACCCTATCTACTGGTTTACTCCAGTCTTTTGGCGTCCCATCACTATTCAATCGCAAATCCAATCGAGTTCCTGGACCCGTGAAAGAATGTCCTGGAAGATGCATTTCGCCCGGATATTTTGCCCATGGAAGTTTAATGTTGGAAGTAGCAGAATTCAGAGCTGAGACTAAATCACCTCCTTGTACTGTAGTAGACATTTTAGTAAACTGAGTTTTTCTAGCGCCACATTCAACGCATACACATCTAAGCATAGGTCTGCCATTCTTACTGACAACTCGTTGAATATCTCTACACTCAGTTTGTCGCTTACATTTTACGCAATACGAGCTGTGCTCCATTTTAATATAATATAATTAAAATGGAAGTCCAAGACCTATCGTGGAATGAAGAATCAAGTAAACGCTTTAACAGTCCTCTCCTACCAAGAAGCATCAGAGGTTTGATCGTCGGTAAGTCTCAATGCGGCAAGACAATATTACTACTTAATTTATTACTGAGACCTGGTTGGTTAGACTATGATAACTTGCAAATCTTTGGAAAATCGCTTTTTCAATCAGAATACAAGATACTCAAGAAAGCATTCGAAGAGAAATTACCAAAGGAAGCAATTATAAGACTTTTTGATAATCGAGATGAAATAATGAAATTAAATGTATCACCGACCGCCGTAGTCGAGGAGATGTCTAAAAACATGGCAAAAAAAATCGGATATAGAATGCAAGTTCTTTGAAACCTCTGAAGATGTTCCAGATCCACGAGACTTAAGTCGAGATAAGAAGAATCTCATGATTTTTGATGATTTACAGTTAGAGCGACAAAATAAATGCGAATCGTATTATATAAGAGGTAGGCATAGTAATGTAGACTGCTTTTACCTAGCACAAAATTATTTCAAACTGCCTAGACAAACTATAAGAGAGAATGCTAACTTTATATGTCTATTCCCTCAAGACCTCAAAAATATTAATCATATATACAGCGATCATATAGGCGTAGATGATATGACTATTGAAGAATTTCGAAAACTATGCAAAACTGCGTGGGATGAAACGCATGGTTTTGTGGTTATAGACCTTACTAGTAAAACAAATAAGGGCAGGTACAGATCTGGATTAGATACATTTTACATTAAATAAAAGCAATAATAAAATGATAACAAAATTTAAGATTTTATATTCTAGGTTTAAAAATAGCTATCTAAAATGGAAACCCTTCTTGACGAAATTTTATCTAATACTCAAACGATTGCACGCAACACAGAGGCTAAAGAATCCTTTTGCATTTTGTTGAGCGAAAGGAGCACACGAATTCGAACGAAATTTAATCCACTAATCGAACTGGACAAAAGTAAAACGTATGAAATGGCCCTTGTTAATCTTGAAACGTACTACAGTTTTCCTAATATAGACGAAACAAAAAATAAATTCGTATATTCGTCAGATAACGGTGTAACGTGGGAAGATTTAGACATTCCAACCGGTTGCTATGAAATCGAAGACTTAAACGATTACATACAAAGAATTTTGAAAGAAGAAGGTCATGGTCAATGTATAAAGTTGCGACCAAATAACAACACGTTAAAGGCGGTTTTGGAAATTGATGAGAACTATAAAGTTGATTTTACAGTACCAAATTCAATTAGCACCGTTCTAGGATTTCAGAGTCGTGTATACTCCGAAGGATATAACGAATCCGAGCACATAGTTGATATAAACAGCGTGAATAGTTTACGAATTACCAGTGATATAATAGGATCATCGTATGCCAACGGAACTACGGAGAACATAATTTATTCTTTCTTTCCATCGGTCGGGCCTGGTTATAAGATAATCGAATCTCCTCACAATCTCGTATATCTTCCAATAACGCTATACTCTATTTCATCGATGGAAACAAAACTAATAGACCAAAATGGAAAACTAATTAATTTAAGAGGTGAGGAATTGTCGATACGATTTCACATAAGAGAGGTTTAATTTAAAGTTTATATTTAATATAAGATGAGCGCTTACGCTAAGGTCAAAGTTAATATTTCTGAAGGGCAAAAAGAGAAGATTAAGCGAGCTGTTCAAGTAGGAACTGGAGTGAGTATAAGACTTTCTCATGGAGACATAACTGGTGAGCATGTATTAGCTCTAAACCAGAGGCAAATCAACAAGTTAACTAAAGCGTATCAGAATGGAACTGGAGTGACAATTAAAATGGGTAAAAAGCAATTAGAAGACAATGCGAGAGTCGAAGGCGGATTTATTGGCGCTATTCTACCGTTCTTAGCAACAGCCGGAAAGTTTCTACTGTCTAGTGTTCTTCCGAGTTTAGCCACAGGAGCCTTAACAGGATTGGGTTCTGCAGCTGGTTCCAAAATTGTCGATAAAATTAGTGGATCTTCGATCTCACATCCGATAAGTGGATCTTCGATCTCACATCCGATAAGTGGATCTGGCGTGCTCTACGTTAAGAAAGGAGGAATATGCTGTAAGATAGTGCCTGCTGGGGAAGGTCTTTTTCTATCTCCGTGGAAAAAGGGTATTTCGATATCGGGTTCTGGTCTGTTTATGAAAAGAGGAGCAGGATATATCAGCGGTGAAGGTCTTATACTTGGTCCCAATTCACCATTTAAAAATATTCCTATTCTTGGAATGTTACTTTAAACAATCTCTTATATAAATGTCTGGATACGGTCACCCAATACACAAATTTATCACCAAACGAAAGCCTCGTGTGAGTACGATAATTTGGTTGCCCAAAGTGGTCACTCACGCTCCTGCAAGACAACGAGCAGGCGACAGATATGAGATTTTTGCTCAGCAAGCGATAACGATTGAACCAAAGACAAATATTACAGTAGAAGTAGGCCTTGGAGTCCGAATGACCAGTGGAATGTGTCTAGTCTCTCTTAGACAGAAGTTGAAACAACTCAGACTGAGCCTTCAAGATGGTACTGTCCTAGAGGACGCAGAGGATATAATAATTACAATTCAAAACAACTCCGATTCACCAGTTACTATAAACGAAAAAGACTCCATATGTTATGTTAATTACTACGATGCATAATTTTACGTTTTACGTTACGTTTTATGTTTACGTTTTACGTTACGTTTTAAACATTATACTTATAATAAAAAATGTCGCTACTGAAAATTAGCGATCCTGCAAAAAGAGATTTTATTATCGAAGAGTTTTTAAAAACGAAAAAAAATATTAAACAAAACTTTCTTTCAGAGAGAATAGACGATCTTGGACTTCAACGAGAATTAACGAAAATCTACAAACCAATAGTCGACTCTCAATCAGCAATTTCGAAAGAACAAAACGCTTTGCTGTCGACAATAAAAGATAACTCTGCAGCAACATCACTCGCTCTAAAATCACTTCCAGATTCGTTGAAAACCATTCAATTTCCTCAGTATCCGTCTATAGAGGCGTACGATGACGATGACCCAGTAGAAGACATTAGAAGGTTAGAATTAGGAAATATTGCAGTTGAATACCTTAAAAAATATGCTTCTGATAAAATACTTGTGGATACAACATTCGGATTAAGATCAAGAGATGGAAAATTCTACATCGGTGACAGCGAAGCCTCAATCCAAGGAAATGATATTACAGTTGGAACCACAACTTATCAAGGAACTCCAGGATTATGGGAATTGTTAACGTTAGCTAGTCCAAACAGTTCAATTTATGATAATCGTGATCTCGAAGAATACGCCGAGATTCTAATTAAAACGAATGCCATGAGTCAGCCAAATAAACCAAACAAACCTAAATCGTCTAGAAGTGTAAAATATGCAAAGATAATAAAACCCATATGGGACGATTACATGAAGTTAAGAGGTAAAACAGGAAGCGGAATAATTACCATTCCTTCGGATCCAAATGAATTAGTAAAACAATTAGAGTTGCGAATATATAGCTACAAAGCGGGAAATACAGGTGTAAGGAATGAAATTGTAGGTATGAGTGACGAGTTACTAAGACAAGGAGTGATATCCAAAGATGAATATAAAAAATTGATGATCTAATTTAAAAATTGATGATATAGAAATGCTGGTCGTTGCGAGAAGAAGTTATAAAAAAGTACACGTTGTCGGTGGAGCAGGAATATTCGATTCCATTGCAGGATTTCTCAAGAGACTACTAACTTCGAATGCAGCCAAACAAATTGCGAGCACAGCTGTCAAAGAGATTGGGGGTGTTGCTAAGGATAAGGCTATCGACGTTGGAAAACGATTACTCAATAAGATACTCCCACCAACTCCCGTTCAACAGCCGATAACTCAGGAAACTAAAGTCATTCTGGCTAGATTACTCGGGTCGAATCCGCAAATGACGGGAGGAGCTATTAGAATTCAGGATCTCGTAAAACGCTTAAACGGAGGTGGTTTGAAAATGACAGTTTAAATTTATTTTGCTTAAGTTTATTTTCTTATTTAGGTGTAAAAATTTATTTTCTTATTTAAAAATATATGTATAATAAAATGCAATCCGATATTCTAAGATTCACAGAGCAACCATTGATCGATGAAGGTATCGAGCGATACGAATGGCACGAGTACGAACCTGTAGCGAGAACTAACCTTAACAGTTCTGGTGAAATAAGAATAAATATTGAATTACAAGACTTATACAGTCACCCAGCAGAATCGTATCTGCAATTCGAAGGAAGACTAATTAAAGCCAATGACACCGCATACGTTAATGCTGATTTAGTCGCTCTTACGAATAATGGGCTTATGTATCTATTCAGTCAAATATCCTATCAGTTATCTAATCAAGAAATCGAAACGCTATTTCATCCGGGTCAAGCTACAACGATGCTCGGTTTACTTACGTATCCAAACGATTTTCAGCTGACTCAAGGCTTAAATCAGCTGTGGTATAAAGACACTGCAGCGACTGCTGTTATTGCGGACAACCCCGGATTTGCCACTAGACAAAGCTTTCTCATTCGCAAACCAAACACTAAAGGAATGTTCAGCTTTATTGTTCCGTTGAAGCATATTTTCGGGTTTTGCGATGATTACGACAAGATTATTTACGGCTTCAAACAGACGCTGACATTAGTTCGTAAAGCCGACGATGATGCAATATTCCGAGATAACGCTGCAGCTGCTGGAAAAGTTGCGATAAACAAAATTTCATGGTTTATTCCGCACGTTATTCCTTCCGATATGGAACGAATGCAGTTGTATAAGACGATTGAATCGAAATTAACGTTGCCAGTTGCGTATAGAGCTCGTCAATGCGATACGATAACAGTTCCTCAGTCGACAAGTTTCAGTTGGCGTCTGAGCGTTAAAACATCACCGGAGAAACCTAGATATATCATCGTAGGATTTCAGACGGACCGTAGCGGTAATCAGGAAAGTAATCCAGCACTCTTTAATCACTGCGATCTCAAGAACATTTATGTTATGATGAATCAAGAAAGATATCCAGCTGTAGATCATAACCTATCGTTTCCTAATCAACAATTCTCCCGAGCGTACAGAGACGCGTCCTCCTTTAGTCAAAAATTCTATGGTATGGATAAGTTGATTACCCAAAGCAATATAACACCTGTAGATTATAAAGAATTATACCCGTTGTTCGTGTTCGATGTAAGCAAACAATCCGAGCGTTTGAAATCTTCAGTCGTTGATATTCAAATTAAGGCTCTTTTCAATGCAGCAGTGCCAGCCGACACAGAAGCGTATGCTGTCGTAATTTCAGATAGGTTGCTGCAGTTCCAATCGGATGGACAGAAAATGAGTGTAGTGTATGGAAAATTGATTTAAAGAATACTTATATATTATGAAGCTACCAGAGCTTAGAATGTTAGCCAAGCATCACGATGTTACAGGCACTTCGCATCTCAACAAACCTCAAATGATAGCTGTACTGATTGAAAAGAATATTCTTCCGACGGACTACAAGTCTGTGTCATATCGACATGACACGTTGGGTAGTATCAGGAAACAACCGAGAAGAGTAGATATTATAGATCGAGAAACTGGCGTTGTTACCTCGTATCCATCGATGTATAAAGCTGCTAAGGCGTATGGTCAGAGTGCTGGTATAATAGCTTATCATAACGGAAATGTCTGGAGAGATAGATACGAAATTAAAGTGTATGAGAGATAAAAATGACATGAAATTAGTGGATCTTCGATCTCACAGATAAGTGGATCTTCGATCTCACATGTTTTAATATTTTTGCGTGGTAAGATAAAATGGATTTAAAGAAAAGTAGTTTAAGAAACATGAACCATGTTGAACACTTGCTCGACTCATCGGTTCCTGACATTAAGGTTCCTACGCTTACACCCACACCTGGTAAGTACAAACCAGTAGCGCCTAAGAGAAAATACAAAAATAGGGTTAGATCCAAATTAAATGATTTTGCGGATTGGCTACTTAGTTATGTGCTCGAACAAGCAGAGGTTAATGAAAAACTAGAATCATTGAAGTCAACTGTTTCTAGGATATTTGATAAAATTAAAATTCGAGAAACGGCGTCGGCTATTAAAGGATTCACCAAGCAGTATAGAATAGATGGAATTAATGGAATGGACGCCTCTTCGTTTCTTGATTTCGTTAGACCGCAGGTAGTTAATCTGTTGTCGAACAATCGCCAGACAAAGACTAATTTGGTTCTTACTTGTACTATGGAACGAGTAGATATGAAATCTGGAATAGTGACTTCTGAGGATATACCATTCGTTTCCAGGGCAGAAGTTATTTTAGAAGCAACCGACTTGAATGAAATATACAGCAGAAAGAAGGATAAAATCATGGAGTCTATTGCTAGTTTTCAGATGCAAGGAAGTAATTGGAGATTTAAAGCTGTTGTAAAATTAGATATAAATACGGTAAAATATACCCCCTTAAGAGGTAGTTCTTACATTCCACTTCCCAGCTTCTTAGCTAATAAAAAGGCTATTATTAACATGAAAAACGACGACGAAGAATGTTTCAAATGGTGTATCACTAGAGCTTTGAATCCGGTGGATGACCATCCGGAAAAAATAACGAAAGCTTTGAAAGAAAGGTCTAAAAAACTTAATTGGAGTGGCATTGAGTTTCCAGTTGCTGCTGATGCTAATGTGATAGGTAGGTTCGAGAGAAATAATAATATTAGAGTTAATGTATTCGGTTATGAAAAACATGTCTATCCGCTTTATCTGTCTAACTGTGAAAGCGATATTTGTGTAGATCTTTTGCTTATATCTGATGGAGAAAAAAAACATTATTGCTGGATAAAGAATTTTAACCGATTGATGACGTTCCGAACAGCAAATTCGCATTATTCAGCGCACTATTGTAAAAGGTGTATGAATGGTTTCACAACGACAGAAGCGCTTAACAACCATAATGAGTACTACAAACACCATAACGCACAAAAAATAGAAATGCCAGAAAAAGGAACTATGTTAAGTTTTAAAAATTATAACAATTCTATGAGGGTTCCGTTTATAGTCTACGCAGATTTTGAGTCTTTTGTAAAACCGATCGATACATGCCAACCAAATCCAGAGTTGTCGTACACTAATAAATATCAAAAGCATACTCCTAGCTCCTTTTGTTACCACATAAAATGTTTCGACGATAGTGTATATTCTCAAGATCCTGTGACGTTTACGGCTGAAAGCGAAGATGATGATGTTGGTCAAATATTTGTAGATAAACTAGAAGAGAATATAAAACAAATATATAATCAATTTAAATTCCCTAAGAAGATGATATTTACAGAAGAGGACAAGAAGTGTTTTGATGGAGCTACTATATGCCATATCTGTGAAAAACCGTTGGGCGAAGACCGAGTGAGAGATCACTGTCATCTTAGCGGTAAATTTAGAGGGGCTGCTCATAACATTTGTAATGTAAACTATAAAGTCCCCAAGTTTTTCCCTGTAGTGTTTCATAATCTTTCCGGGTACGATTGTCATCTGTTCATTAAGAAACTGAGAGGTAATAATGGAGAGAAAATTAATTGCATACCTAATAACGAGGAAAAGTATATATCTTTTAGCAGAGAGGTCGTTGTTGATAAGTTTGTAAATAAAGAGGGAAAAGAGATTACCGTCAAGCGCGAATTGCGCTTTATCGACAGTTTTAAATTTATGGCTTCTAGTCTTGATGCTTTATCGAGGAACCTAAGCAAAGACCAGTGTAAAAATATTGGGAAACGATATACTGGAAAGAAGCTCGATCTTTTGCTGAGAAAAGGCATATATCCTTATGACTACGTCGATTCATTTACTACCTTTAATGAAACCGAACTACCACCAAAATCCGCTTTCTATTCTAAGCTAAATGATTCGAATATTAGCGATGAAGACTACGAGCATGCAAAAACGGTATGGAAGGAATTTGGATGCAAAACATTCAGAGAATATCACGATTTATACAACGTTTCGGATGTTCTGTTACTTGCCGATGTTTTCGAAAACTTTAGAGATGTGTGTATGAAGAACTATACGCTTGACCCTGCATGGTATTTTACATCTCCTGGTTTAGCCTGGGATGCCGCTTTAAAATTGACAGGCGTGAAATTGGAGTTATTGAATGATTACGATATGATTCTGATGCTTAGGCAAGGGATGAGAGGAGGAGTGAGCACAATATCAAATCGTTACGGGAAAGCGAATAATAAATATATGAGCGATTTCAATAGTAACGAAAATTCTACATTTATTACTTACCTGGATGCGAATAATCTATATGGATGGGCTATGATCAAAAATTTACCTACTCACGGGTTCAAATGGATGAACGAAGATGAATTAAATAATTGGAGAAGTATTCCATGCATATTGGAAGTTGATTTGGAATATCCTAAAGAGTTACACGACCTGCATAACGATTTTCCGTTAGCCCCCGAAAGCATTGAGATTAACAAAGTCAAAAAGTTAATTCCAAACTTAAACCATAAAAAGAAGTATGTGCTATACTACGATAATCTGAAGCTGTATGAGAGCTTAGGTTTGAAAATAACAAAGATGCATAGAGGTATACTATTCGAAGAAAGTGATTGGTTGAAAAAGTATATCGATTTAAATACAGCTCTTAGAACGAAAGCTACTAATGACTTTGAGAAAGACTTTTTCAAGTTAATGAATAACAGTGTCTTTGGAAAAACTTGTGAGAACATTGAAAATCGTGTTGATGTAGAGTTAGTGTGTCAAGAGGAGAGGGCTATTGAACTAGCCGCTAAACCTAATTATGAGAGATGTACTATTTTCGATGAAAATCTAATAGCCGTTCACATGAAAAAAACTAAATTGTACTATAATAAACCTATATATCTTGGCATGTGTATATTAGACTTGAGCAAAACGTTGATGTATGAATTTCATTACAATTACATCAAGGATAAATACGGAAATAGAGCTAAATTATTATATACCGATACAGATTCTTTGACATACGAAATTAAAACTGAAGACTTTTACTCAGATATCGCAGGCGATATTAAGACTCGATTCGACACGAGTGAATACCCGAGAGATCATCCATCTGGTATTGAGGTTGGAGTAAATAAAAAAGTTATTGGAATGTTCAAGGATGAAGCTAGTGGGAAACAGATAAAAGAATTTATTGGACTCAGAGCAAAGTTGTATTCTTATAAGATGGCTGCTGGAGATGAGCACAAGAAATGTAAAGGTATTAAGAAGAATGTTGTCCAGAAAACTATTACTCACGAAGATTATAAAGACTGTTTATTTACCAAAAAAGAACAACAACGGACGATGAATGTTATTAGATCTTATCATCACGATATTTATACGGAAGAAATTAATAAAGTTGCATTATCTGCAGATGACGATAAACGGGTAATAATGGAGGATGGAATTCATACTTTGGCATATGGTCACTACTCGTTGAAAATTTTTAATTAATGTTTATATTAAATAAATGAGCGTCAAACAAATCGATGTTTGTGGAGTAGTGCTACCGAATATTGCTTTATCGAATGTGGATCTAATCGAAGCGGCTAAGAAACTAAACATCAATAATTTCAGAGGAGTATTTCTCAGAGACGAATTACCTATGAGTCCGAGAGATAATGAATGTGGTATTCTTAATCTAGACGACTCGAACGGTAGAGGGACCCACTGGTGCACTTTCTTAAAGAGCGGTAATGAGAAAATATATTTCGATAGTTACGGCCTTCCTCCCCCTCTGGAACTGATAAAGTATTTACGCCGTCCAGTGTTATATAACAGTGAGCGAATACAACCCGATAACGAAGTATTTTGTGGTCATTTGTGTCTGTATGTGACGAAGATGGTGGGTGATGGAATGAATTTCCAAGAAGTTATAAACGGCTTGCATTAAAAATTATTTTATATAAATATATATATATATAATGCCTGTCGATAAATTCGGTCACACCGCTGCTGGAGGAACATCACGAAGAGTAATCGCTGGAGGTGTAACTCTTAGTCAAATAAATGCTAATTTTCTTCGATGTGATGGAGCAAATCTGCCGACTGGAAATTTAAAAATGAATGGACATGTGATAAAAGGTCTCCCAGTAACGAATACTTCGACAGCAGGAATGGATGAAGCTTTAAGTAGGGGACAAGCTATTGATTTGATAACGAATCACGATGACTCTCCGTCCAACGATAATCATTTGACGAATAAGAAATACGTTGATGCATCGAAGGTGTCTAAGACTGGTGATACAATGGCTGGCGACTTGTTCTTAAACGTTGGCTCCGATCGTCTGCGTTCAATGGGTTGTAAGGACTTGAGAGGAGAAAATAAAGAATTCACTATTTTCTTAGGTAGTATACGAAATAAACTACAATGTTCGTTAAACAATCCTATTACATTACAATCGACGGGTGGATTTCTATGCAAAATAGGTGTAGAAAATATAATGAGAATCGGTAGAGCGTCTAACGATCGTAAAATCGACGTTTATCAAAATATCCTAATGAATAGTAATAATATCAACGATTTAAGCGATCCTCTTTCAGCTCAAGATGCTGCTACAAAGAATTACGTCGATAAATCTCTGAAAAAGTGTCGTGTTGGGTATATTCCTCCCTTGGAAGATGATGTAAGTGTAACAGGATTCGTTGCTAGCGCTGGTTCTTGTTCTTCCGGAAGCAAAGCCTACCATGCTTTCACTAATCTCACCGATGATGTGAACGCAGCTTGGATTCCAGGTAAAGGTATGTTTACTTGGTTACAAATTAAATGTCCTGAGCCAGTTAAAATTTGGAGAATTGCGTTTAAAAGCGAATATATAGGTGATTTAATTTTAACCGCTAGCAATGATGGAGCAATGTTTGTACCCATATCATCACGTCTTTCTTCAACTACTTCAGAGGCTGTTCCGACATTTTATGATATTATTATGCCTATGGATGCGTATCAATATTATAGAGTTACAGTAGTGACAAAGTATGATGATCATCCTCTACGAGGGATTCAGGTTATGCAATTATATGTATACGATGACTAATCTACATTAAAAATTATTATTATATATAAAATGCCTGTCGATAAATTTGGTCACACCGATGTTGGTTCATCGCAAAGAGTAATCGCTGGAGGTGTTACTCTTAGTCAAATAAATGAGAGTTTTCTTCGATTGGATGGAGCAAATCCAGTGACTGGAAATTTAAAAATGGGTGGTCATAAAATTAAAGGACTACCTACAACGAACACTTCGACTGCCGGAATGGATGAAGCTTTAAGTAGGGGGCAAGCCATTGATTTGATAACGAATCACAACGATTCTCCGTCCAACGATAATCATTTGACGAATAAGAAATACGTTGATGAACAAGTTGCATTGAAGGTGTCTAAGACTGGTGATACAATGACTGGTGATCTATTCTTAAACGTTGGCTCCGATCGTCTGCGTTCAATGGGTTGTAAGGACTTGAGAGGAGATAATAAAGAATTCACTATTTTCTTAGGTAGTATACGAAATAAACTACAATGTTCGTTAAACAATCCTATTACATTACAATCGATGGATGGATTTCGTTTTAGAATAAACAATGAAATCATGTTAGAGATGGTTAAGTCACTCGATGGCACTCCTCCGTCTAAAATAAATGTGTATAAGTCCATCTTTATGCATGATGCTTACATTACAGGGCTACACGAACCCAACAGCGCCAGCGATGCAGCTACGAAGCAGTATGTAGATTCTATCTCAATCGGTCCCGCGCTTAGCATTCATTCTTTAACTTGGCAATTCTTAATCGCTAAAACTCACACAATAGTTACTTTCGATAGTGTAAGATTCAAAACCGATGGTGTCATAAGTGCGGGACTGACCCGTTTCACTCCCGGTAAAGCCGGATACTATTTCGTTTCGACGTACATAGAATTTGGTAACAGTAGTACCGCTCCTGGTAACGTCTACCTGTATAGAAATGGGGCGAATTACATGCAAATTGCGGGCGGAGGGGGAACGGGAGCTGCGTTTAACAATTCAACCGGTAGTTGCATAATTTTCGTAGCCAATACCGATTTTCTCGAGATATTCGTTTATTCGCACATCGCACTAAATATATTAGCTAGAGACTTTTCGGCAGTATTCTTACGACCTTAATTTCCTTGCTGATCGAAATAATAAAAGGAGCTGGATGAGAAGGGGAGGTATCAGGAAATAATAAAAGACCCTCAAAGGAGAAGAGGAGGAAATAATAAAAGACCTCTTGGTTGACAGTCCACCGCGCTAACCACTGTACTACCGAGCACCCCCCTCAGGAAATAATAAAAGACCCCCAAAGGGCACAATTAACTACTACTGCCAATGATCCACGATCATCATTATTAACCAACTACCACTGGACCAGTGTACCATGTACCACACTGTTTCGTCGACTTGAACTCCCGGGTATTGACTTTGCATCGGAAAGAACAGAGCAGTTTTGGCTATGATGGAATTGATTAGAAAGCTGGTCTCTCTGACGTTACTTTTGTAGGCGCTGAGAAATTTTCGAAGATTTAGGCTACATAATAATATTTACATTATGCCTACTGTATACTTCTGCCGATACTGTTACTACTACTACTGCAACTACTGCAACTACTGCTACTGCTGCTGCTGCTGTTCCTACTGCAGCTACTACTACTACTACTACTACTACTACTAAGTCTTACTACTATTACTACTATTACTACTACTACTACTACTACTACTACTACTACTACTACTACTACTACTACTATTATTACTACTACTACTACTACTACTACTACTACTACTACTACTACTACTGCTGCTGCTGCTGCTACTACTACTACTATCACTACCATACTACTACATTCACTGCAACTACAACCATTCCTCTGACTGCGCCCACGAGCAGGTGACAGGGCTGGCTACCAAGGTACGTGTAGATGTCAGTGGGGGTGAATGAAGGCACGTGCCGATAGGTAATTGCCATTGCATCTGCTGCCTTAGTCTCAAACCCATTCCCATCGCAATTCATGCTCCACTACACCGCGCACAAAATTTTATTGTAATATCAATGTCGATTGACGGGACGGTTAACGCCTGATTAGCAACGTCGAGATGTTGATGTCAGTTAGAAACAGATTTTTATATGCGTGGAAAGCATAAATTTGGACAGATGCAGCTGCGACTGGTCGATGTTAGTCAGCTGTATGCAATCGCATTGGATATAGAAAATCTTTAGTTTGGAGAAGTCCTACGTAAATCAATCGTGGGACATCGTATCACGATTTTCTTGACTGTAAGGCCGATCTTGCAGCTTGTTATATGCAAATAATTATTATTATTCTGATATATTATATTCAGATGCAACACGTTGTCCAGCGATTACAATCATGTAGACCTGTTTATTCAAACAGCCTAATAAAGGAAGACGACTGAGATCTTGGAGAGAAAGAAAAGAGTTAATGATGATGATACAACAACAACAACAACAACAACAACAACAACAACAACAACAACAACAACAACAACAACATCTACAAATGCTACTACCAAAAGCAGCCTACCTTTGAAGAAAATCGCTAATTAAATAGCCTAACCTTCACTTTACAAAAGTGGCACTGATACCGGTACTGAAGAAAATCAATAGGGCAATATTGATTGTTGGGTGAGCAATTAGAAGAAGCGGCGAATAAAAAGATAACCAGTGTGAAATGGAGTGTCGGCTAATAGAGAGGAGGAGAAGAAGGAAAAAGTAAGGGGGTACGGAGATAATAATGTTGAAAAAAGATTTTCAGCTCACTTTAAGCTTTACTGCTGCTTCAGGAGGTGCACACAGGTTAGATCTGAAGACCTAGCGTTATCAGCTCAGTTGGTGGCCTGTATTTTGCCTCAGCTTTGCGTGGCCGCCTCCAGTTTGACGGGCAATAACACCGCATGGCTACGCGACCCACGTCAATTATTACTGCCTCATGCGCACACAATGCAACGTGGCGACTTTTATTGTCAGGGCATCTGGTCCCATGGCGAGCGCGATGGCTTAGGGTTAGTTCGCTGGATTGCTAGTCGAAAGTCGGGGGTTCACATCACCACTAGAAGAACAATGGGTTTGGGTATTTCGCATTATTTTTTCTCTTAGCTAAATCAGGCAGAATGAGTACATTGATTGCACAGTGTCAGTGGGCGGGACAAGAGATGACCGAGGCATGTTTGTTTGTTTGTATGTGCACTTATTATAGCACCTCTTCAAGCTCACAACTCACAGGCGCTTCCGAGTGCAGCAGCAGAGTTTCACGCCGAAGCGCTGAGCAATTGGAAGTGAAGGACTTTCCCAAGGTCCCTACGCGGCGACTTGAGGTGGATTCGAACCTGCAACCCTCTGGCTGCAAAGCGACAAACATACCCACTACAGTGACTACACCACTGCGCCCCACGTCTTATAGGCCGTGGGAAATAAGACGGAAGTTGTTAACGTGACGTGTTGAATGCTGCCCTGAAAAGTAGCTTAGAACTCGGCGTTTGCGACCATACAATCTAGCCAGTGCTCCTACATGTACACGCGAATGCCTCAAATCTCATGAAATCTGGCGAGTTGTTAGGCAAGATACTGTTAATTCTCTACTTTTTCATACAATGAACGTAAAATTGCCAAATACAACTGGCCTTTATTATTATAGGCAACCTAGTAAAATTATGCTTCAGCGTGTCCATGTTTGCTGGGATCTAGGCCTATGTATGATTGTTTTAGGGTTTTGTGCATGCAGCCTATGCGTGCAAGCATAGGCTACGTGTTTATGCCTATTTGTATGTGCAAAGACGGATCCATTGGAGCAATCCGGCAAACCCCCCCCCATTCAGAATGTGCACAGGACGTGCCCCCGTCCATTAGGTTTCAGCATTTAACAGTTGAGTCAGATAATTTAAATAATTTTCTTTTAAAGCTTTCAAATATTAGGCTATGAGGCATGTTGACATTGGAGTAGGGTCTCATAGCAATCCAGAATTTCGACGTAGATTCTTGAATGAGAGGGCCTCGGAAATTAGTTGTGGCCCTGGGCCTCCGCATCCTGCCCTAGACCCTGCCAACACATAAGTGTGGTTTCACTCATGCTGGGTTTTCGGGTATCGAAAACTCCCGGTAACCAAAGTGACCTGGCC
The DNA here is from genome assembly GCA_945859605.1 of Lumbricus rubellus. Classification (NCBI taxonomy): domain Eukaryota; kingdom Metazoa; phylum Annelida; class Clitellata; order Crassiclitellata; family Lumbricidae; genus Lumbricus; species Lumbricus rubellus. The sequence continues at coordinate 38,522,936 of OX243817.1, forward strand.
ACCAGGTTTGCATTCCATAACGTCTAACCCATTATCGTCTCTTGACCAACCATTCTGCTTAATGGACAACAGCTCTGCTACTGTGTAACTCGAATTTAACTTAAAGCGAGCATTGACTTGAGGTCTGTATTTTGTGTTAGTGATCTGTCATAACGACGCTTCCAAAGATAGGCTATTCAGTTATGATAGTAGTGTTAGATTTTGTTTTTAATTCAATTTCAACATATTTTATATTGTTCAAACATGCACCCCTACGAAGACTCGGACAGTCGCAGTCAAACTTCTTTAGTAAGATGACTTACGGTCTGCTCACATGACTGTGTGGCAAAAATTACTGTTCATCGAGAATGACAACACATGTTTTGTCATAACGGAATTTTCCATTTTTTAGCATTGGAGTAATAGGCCTAATCATAGATTCACCCAGATAGACCTACCTTAAACACCAACAACGGCTTTTAACTTGGCGGGCACCGTATGTAAGATCTTAATATGCTAGTTAGAAATTGTGTTAATATTCCTTTATGACGAAAACGCATCATACGTCTTTATGCTAGTTAGAAGTTGTGGTCTATTTAGGAATCACGGCTATTCGGGTCAAATTAGCTAGAGCGCTAGAATATTTTCTGAATGATTTAAATTGACATGCATGCCAGCGAGCAAGCAGAAAATAATGATGTCACAGAACCGCTAAATCAGAAATTGATCTCGTAGGCTATGTGTGGTACAAAATAAATAATTATTACCAACAGTAGCCCGTCGAATAGCAATAGCCTACCACCAGCCCTCATCGTTATTAATGCCAATAACGTCAACTTGCAGAAAGTCCAATTTCCTGGGACCTATCACTATCAGCTCGCCAGTAGCCTACTGTAGGCTAAGTGCACAGTCATGTATCACAAATGATTACTCTTTTGTAATATTTGTGTTTCGTCAAAAAACAAAGGCCATTGTGCTTTAGACGTTATAGGCCTAGCTAAAGATATCGTGCTGGGCCAACGTTTAGGCCAACCAAAAAATTATTTAAGTTACATAAAAATAACCTGTGCTGTTGACATTGAAGAGTATAAGATCGTATGGCTGCAACTGTACGTCGAATTTAGGCCCTAAATGTATATTATTATATGACGAAGTTAAAAGACAAAAGACGCTGGAAACAGAGACAAGTAAAGGAGAAGGATCCGAGTGGCTGACCCCTCGCCAGAGGGAATAATTCTAGCCTGAAGGGAAAGAAGAAGAAGAAGAAGACGAAGTTAAAAGACGGCCTAGTTACTAATTAGTTCAACCATAGCCTACAATTCAAATGTTCATACAAATAAGTAGGCTAAGCGACAGGCTGAGTGACTGTTAAGCTTCGACGGAACTGCAGTTACGACAAGCGATTTCAGTTTTCTCGAATAGCTAAGAAAGAAAAACCATAACAGACGTCACAGACTAACTCAGATCACAATACTATCACTTGCACAATGCACAGTGCTAGGCCTATAGGCCTATGCATCCCGAAATGACGCTAGATGAACCACGCGCTGTAGACAGAAACTTTGCAGGTCATAATTGCTTAGCATCGCTTAATGGTCTGAAACAAAAACAAAATCAGTTTCTAGCATTATGCAGAGCATCGTTTAACCAGCTGCAAGAAATTATCGTGTGCACGCTTATTTGGAAGCAAAAAATAAGTAATATATAATATTATAATTAAAGTGCTACTATGCCTACCACCAGCACGATAACAATAACAGCAACAGCACCTACTGCTTCTGCATGTGCTGCTCTTTCTGTAGCCGTTGCCGCTACTGATGCTACTACAATCGATAATCTTACAGGACACGCGAGAAAGTGACAGGTTTGGCTGCATAGGAATATATCGGGGGAGACAGGGAAGACACGAGACGAAAATTAATTGCCTATGCACATGCTGCCTCGGTCTGAAGGCCGTCTGAGTCAGGCCCTACCATTTAGGGCCTATGATTATTATAGGCGTAACAATAATTTTATTGCAATGGCAAGATCAATAATCGCCTCGTTTTACTTGTGATTGGTAACACCGAGAAGTTGGTGTCAGTTTTTGAAAGGATTTAAATCGTAGCAACCGTAAATTTGGGAAGACGTTGCGTTAACCGGGGGTTAGCCAGCTGTATGTGACCTCATTGGATGGAAAATCGTAAAGACAGAGAAACTTTAGCTGAGTTAGTCATAGCCTAAAACCTTTAACATCATTGGCTATAAGCTTAGCGCATGGAATAAATTAATGGAACCATGTGTTTTGACTGTTCCTAAGTAACATTAGTGGGCTAGGCCTATCGGTTGAGTACAATATTTATAATTATTAATGGCAGTTTCTACAGAGGGGGGGGGGCAAAAAAGACTCCTCAAAGATTTTTTGCCAATATCTTGATCAAAAGTAAGAATTTCGAAATGAAATTTTTATAGTCTAAAAGGCAATTGATATTTACACCAGATGGCCAGATTTCATTAAAATAGTTCAAACAGAACAAAAGTTATACCCATTTTAGTGAAGCCACCCACCGTTTTTTTTACGATTCAAAAATCCGACGCAACAAAACATGAAAAAATCAATTCAATTATTCTGGCCAATATCCTGGCCAGAAGTAAGAATATCGAAATGCGATTTTAAAAGCTTAAAGACAATTCATAATATAAATTATCTACACATGATGACCAGATTTACTATTTAAAAATAAACAGGGTACCAGCGTAGCTGCACGTCACTGAGAAGTCATTTAGCAAGATGACAATCAAACTGCTAAATACGGAATCTGTCTGATTAATCAACAGGTCCATAAAAAAACTTTGCAATGAGACTCAAAAGAAGTTTTGGCACTGATGGTGGGCACATTGAACACAAGTTGTGAAGCACTACCTAGTTCATTTGACAACAGTTATTTGAGATGAGACTTAATAAAGTCGTGTTTTTGCTACTTTTTGTTGCGTTTCGTTTTGGAATCGTCAAAAAACGGTGGGAGGCCTCACTAAAAGTGGTTGGCTATAACTTGTGTTGTGTTTGAAATATTTTGATGAAATGTGGTCTTCATGTGTAAATATGAATTGTCTTTAAGCCTGTAAAATTTCATTTCAAAATTCGTAATTCTGGCCATGATATTGGCCAAAAAACCTAATTTTTGCGTTTCGTTTTTGAATCGTCAAAAAGGGTGGGTGGCCTCACTAAAAGTGTTCTAACTTTTGGTTTGTTTGAAATATTTTGATGAAATCTGCCCATCATGTACATAATAGGCCCTATTATGCCTATAAGACTGTAAAATATCATTTAGAAATTCTTACATCTGGCACAGATATTGGCAAAAAAACTTGGGGTCTTTTTTGGGCCCACCCTGTAATCTGCATTACAAGCATAGGCTACTTCGGTTTTTCTGGTTTAAGCAGGTTTAATCTGAAAAACAGTGTTAAAAAGCAGGGATAGATATTTATGTTTGGCGTGATCAGAGCAGATAGGCCTACATCAAAATGCGCCTTATGCTTGGGTAATTTGACTTCCAGGCTATTCGTTCGCCCCTTACACTAATCTATAAATTTCCTCTGTTGCTCCATACGACTGACTACAACGTTTCGTCAGCCGTCAGCAGATCACTGATCAACATTGGTCGACGTTCAACGTTTGAAATAACAGCATGGCCATCGGGCTATTCCTGTTGATAGCCATTTCGGCCGCCAACCTGAATTCGGTTTCAGATGCAGCGCTTGCAGGTAATAATTCTTACTAAGGATGAAGGTGAAGAAATCGTCTTTTTAATAATGATTTTGGAGATGAAGAGGGTGAAGAGAAATAGAAATTTTGATGATGAATGAAGCTGAACGACACTGGACAACGCTGGTGATGACGCCTACTAAGGAAAGCAGTAAAAATGACAACGATGATGACGATGATGATTTGATTATGATGACGATGATGATGATAACGGAGGGAACGGTGGAGGACCAGGAGGGCACGGTGGACGAGTCGACGACGATAATGATGACGAAAACCTGATGATGATGGCGTTCTGCTTGATCGCGCCAATTATAATAGTTTAAGAAAGAGAAGCTTTTTGGAGATTAGACATGTTAGTGAACTAATTTTCTGACCCCAGGTTTAGGGCCTACGCGAATTTTGCCTTACTGTTTTAATTTTTTTAAATAGCATAAACGGACACGATGAACCTAAAAGCTAGTCGATTAGAAAAAGAAATATCTGTTGAAATTTGTCATTCGAGTGGACTATTAGCAACAGCTAATCACTGAGCTATCAAAAATATCTCATGAGCGATGCAGTTGGTATAGCCTGCGTGATCTGTCAAATTGTACCTCATTGTGACATGACCGGCGTGGTTCGACGACACGTAGGCTATTTTCCAATTAGCATTCATTTTTATTTTGCTCCTACTTTGTGTGTCATGTTTGTACCAAATGAAGTTTCCGCAAATTTAACTCAGATGCGCAACCATTGTGAGGAGCATCATCGGTACTTGTGGGTTTTACGATCCCCAAGAAGTAACGTTGCAGCGTTGTTTTGTTGAATAAATCCAACTTATAGTTTGCCTAAACTCCTTTTCATTCATCCAGCTTCTGTTTATGCAACAATTTGTTCCATAAATCCCACTTCTATTTCATAAGTGAATATTTTTCATCAATCTAACTTCTATTTCATTGATAATTATTGTTTATCATTCCAGCTTCAATTTCAGCATAATGACTGCACTAACCCTAACACTAACCCTAACCGACCCTCACGGCGCCTAACCTGAGCCCTAACCGACCCTCACCTGAGAAATCCCGCTTCTATTTCGTCGGAAAAAATATTTTTTCATAGAATTTTTAAGTTTTGGGGGTCGTAAAACCCACAAGTACCGCATTATCCTATATGGCAATTTGGCGCAACACTATTATAGGCTAATCGGCACAAGGGCAATAAGACGAGGGGGGAAATATAATTGATTTGAAATAAGTTATTGAAATGTCTTTTGTTATATTGCTATCAAGTACCTTTTAGAGCGCCAAAGTAATTATACTGAGCATGTTTTCCTGTGATATTTAAACACAGTGTTACAGTAGAGTACAATTCTATTAGCCTAATTATTGTGGCACTGTAACCAAAGGCATACGGGAGATTTCAGCAGTGGGGAAGGGGGGGCAAAGATTGAACTTCTTCCCGAAAAATATGTCCGGCCAAAAAGTTGACGACTGTGACATCGGCTGTATTGCGGCGCCAATGTACCAGGTTCTTTCTCAATTCTCAAACAATTCAACACGTCTTTCGAGAATAAACACGTAGGCCCTATATTACTATAGCCTAACAGAAAATTAATAGCCTTTCATTTAGGCATTAAAACATCGAGCAAAATAATATTAAAATCTAAGTCGCAGTTATCTGGTTCGTCACTGCATCCGGTCCTTCCTCTCTCTCGGCCCCCACGCCGTAAGGGTCCGTGCAGACTGGTTGGCGACAATCTCCAGACTGACTAGTGACTAGTCAGTCTGAAGATTACCAGACAGCGACCGAAGGGATCGTCAGAGGGGATTGTCCAAAAAGGATGGGCGATATCGACGTGACAACCACCTTTTTTAGTCGTCCTGGGCTGTGTTTGTCCGAAATACCAGACTTCCCCGAAAGCTGACGACGTTTTTTAGTCGTCCGGGTCTGTTTGCCAGAAAAAACAGACTTCCCTAAATTTGGGGCATTTCTCCCCCTGGACTCCCGTCTCGTACGCCTATGGCTGTAGCATCGTAACAGCTAACCGTCAGATTCATGTCGCAGAAGCATTTAAGTAGATTTTGACGATAGTTCAAAATCTCACAGGCCAAGCGAATTTAGACAATTATAATTATAATATTATATACCACGTTACTAGACGACATGATACGCAATTATAGACCGAAGCGCCCGAGCAGTTGCGAGTGATGCACTTGCTAGAGGTTCCAACGTGGCGGCTTGAGGTGGATTCAAATCTTGAACCCTCCGGATACAAGGCGCCGTCGCTACCACTGCACCACCGCGCCCCACAACAGTGCTGCACGACTTGGGATGAAATTTCATGAAATGTTATATTATAGCCTGCCAGCTTTGCTACCACAGTCGTGACAACGAAGAAGGTGAAGGTCTGGCGAGTTTGGTGGACATTCGTTTTTCGCTGCAATCCGTTACTGAATTAAGTTGATGACAATAAAGCCTCGAACCAACTTTGTCGTCTGAACAGGCGAAGCTGGTTCAATTATGTAAACTGTGTGTCCTGTTGGTCGGTCACGTCTCCTCCGTTCCCTGCTGGCAAATAAAACCAGATGGTAGGCCTACATGTAGATCACAGGCCTACATGCAGTCTTCAACGAATCCGTGTAACATAGTTCAACGTAAAGTTTGACGTTTAGATCTACAGTAGACTACTAGACGGGTGAGGTACAGTCTTTCCGCCGTAAAAGCAAGCCAGCAGAAGCAGAAACCATAATGTGCTTTGGAAACTTGAATCTTTCGACTACCGTGCGCCTTTTGTGAGCATCGCGGTTTTTTTACCAAACAATCAATTCCTAATTCTATTCCGAATTGACCCCGTCACATCAACACGCCTGCAGACAATCATGCTTCTCTGTGCTCAGGCTCCATGTTTCACTGAGTAACCTCTATTTCGCTATGGTCACGCGATGTCCTATTATAGTCTTTGTTCACGCAGCGTCCAAGTTCCCATTATAGGGCCTATCTTTCGTACAAATTTTGCCCATGACGCTCAGTAACGAATTAACAAATTGGGAACTTAATCATTAATGCATAAAATATCTTCAAAATGTTAAAAGCTTGCGTCATAAGCAGCTTATTTACAGCTAGTCGTGTAATCATACGGGTGCTGCAATCTTTAAAAATTCGCAACGAAATAGAAGTATTGGAGCATTCTTTCACGTAAATTTGAGAAATGAAAACAATGTTTAAACAGCTGTAACTTTTGAAGTTATGCAATTTCCTTAGCGCAATTTTTGGGGGATTGTTTAGAAATTGTTCTTCTATTATATCAAATTTTGTTATTTTCATGGAAAATCATCATGATCATGATCATGATCATCATGATCATCATGATCATCATCGTCGTTGTCGTCGTCGTCGTCGTCGTCATCATCATCATCATCATCATCATCATCATCATCATCATCATCATCATCATCATCATCATCATCATCATCATCATCATCATCATCATCATCATCATCATCATCATCATCATCATCATCATCATCATCATCATCATCATCATCATCATCATCATCATCATCATCATCATCATCATCATCATCATCATCATCATCATCATCATCATCATCATCATCATCATCATCATCATCATCATCATCATCATCATCATCATCATCATCATCATCATCATCATCATCATCATCATCGAGCATATGAGCACAACTTGTTACCAGTAGCGTATAGACAAATGTTCTTCCGTGCCTCTGATTTTCATTCCTATTCCACAAGAAGTTCAAATTTGTATAGACAACCATTTGCTCATACTAACAGTCTAACACTCGTTTATTTTCGATCAGATATACTGGTGCTAATATTTGGAACAGTAGCCTATCCCATCAGCTATCAGTCAATTACATGGTCTTCATATCTTCAAGAAACGCCTACGTTGTTATATTATCAATCGAACTGCTTGAATTATTGTGTTGAATTGGGTGTGTTAGTTAAGTGTTAGTTAAGTGTTAGTTAAGTATTAGTTAAGTTGTGTCATCTATCCTCTATTAATAAGTTTATGTCCTGATTATATTTCTATTTCTGCAATCGTATAAACCGGCTGTCATGTCCTATTATGCCTTGCAATTCAATTATTACTGGGTGGCCCAATTAGCGGGATTTCCATCCCTTCTGGGTCTCCCCTTGATACCACTAATATGTACTATTCCCTGTTCACTGCCTTGTTTATTTTGTTTTGTGCGTATTCAGGAAATGAACTGATTTGAACTGATTTGATTTGATTTGATTTGATCGTCATCATCATGATCATCATGATCATCATCATGATCATCATGATCATCATCATGATCATGATCATCATCATGATCATCATGATCATGATCATGATCATCATCTTCTTCATCATCTTCTTCTTCTTCTTCTTCTTCTCCTCCTCCTCCTCCTCCTCCTCCTTCCCCTCCTCCTCCTCCTCCTCCTCCTCCTCCTCCTCCTCCTCCTCCTCCTCCTCCTCCTCCTCCTCCTCCTCCTCCTCCACATCTTCGTTACATGAGCAACTTGATATCCTAGCCCTTACGGCCTGAGCTGCCACGAGCGAATGAACGAATTGACCTCTTCAGGGTAAAGGATTCAGAGGTAGCCGATCGCTCCAATAAAATAGTGTATTAAAATAAATGTAGAATGTAGATGGTCCTGCAACGGCGAAAACACACTGTGTTTCCAAGCTCGCCTTACATAAATAATCATGCGTGTGACTCACGTGAGCTGTCGAACTCGGGTGTATTGATGATGATGATGATGTCTCTTTCATTCTTCAAAAATAAAAATAATACACAACGCCTTCACATGTAATTGCACCCACGCACACACACACGCGCGCGCGCATTCACACACACACACACACACACACACACACACACACACACACACACAAACACAAACACTTGGCCATGACAATGTCATGACGAACACACGCACATGCCCATAACCAAGCGAAATCACACTTTCATAGAAACAGAGAGCGACAAACACCCAACACACCAACACAAAATGTAAGCATACATGTAGGCCTATAACCTAATTCTGGTAGGCCTATAACATACGAATAACGCACACTCACGTAATAAAACCCGCCTTTAATAGATTCAAATTACATGTAAGCTTATTTGTAACACGAAACCATTTTTTATATTTCTGTTGCAGAAGGAAGTATCCACGAAGCTGGTAATCTCGCAGTGGAGACGGGACTCGAAGCCAGCATCGTTGCACGTAAGAAAAGGTCTCCAGATATCGGATTCGATGTCTCTGTCCGGTCACGATCGAAACGATTCTTTCCAGGATTTGGTGCAGCAGTTCCTGCTGTAGCTGGTGCTGTGGGAACAGCAGGACGATTGGCTGGGACAGCTGGAAATTTAGCTGGTACTGCGGCAGGGGGATTAGCTGGGGCAGCTGGGTTAGCTGGAAATTTAGCTGGTACTGCGGCAGGGGGATTAGCTGGGGCAGCTGGGTTAGCTGGAAATTTAGCTGGTACTGCGGCAGGGGGATTAGCTGGGGCAGCTGGGTTAGCTGGAAATTTAGCTGGTACTGCGGCAGGGGGATTAGCTGGGGCAGCTGGGTTAGCTGGAAATTTAGCTGGTACTGCGGCAGGGGGATTGGCTGGGGCAGCTGGGCTAGCTGGAAATTTAGCGGGTACTGCGGCAGGGGGATTGGCTGGGGCAGCTGGAAATTTAGCTGGGGCAGCTGGAAATTTCCTGGGGAGTTTTGGTACAGGTGATAGAAAATGTACATGTGGAGGAGTACCGATAATCATTAACGCTGGTGGTGGATGGGGCGTTGAACCGGGCTTTCACGGAGATTTTACGTGGGGGAATTCTGGATCAGGAGGTGGTGGAGGAGGACCAGGAGGAAACGGTGGATGGCCAGGAGGGAACGGTGAATGGCCAGGAGGGAACGGTGGAGGGCCAGGAGGGAACGGTGGAGGACCAGGAGGGAACGGTGGATGGCCAGGAGGGAACGGTGGAGGGCCAGGAGGAAACGGGGGAGGACCAGGAGGGAACGGGGGAGGACCAGGTGGGAACGGTGGATGGCCAGGAGGGAACGATGGAGGACCAGGAGGGCACGGTGGAGGACCAGAAGGGAACGGCGGTGGACCAGGAGGGAATGGGGGAGGACCAGGAGGGAACGGCGGAGGGCCAGGAGGGAACGGCGGTGGACCAGGAGGGAACGGGGGAGGACCAGGAGGGAACGGGGGAGGACCAGGTGGGAACGGTGGATGGCCAGGAGGGAACGGGGGAGGACCAGGAGGGCACGGTGGAGGACCAGGAGGGAACGGCGGTGGACCAGGAGGGAACGGCGGTGGACCAGGAGGGAACGGTGGAGGTCCAGGAGGGAACGGTGGAGGGCCAGGAGGGAATGGGGGAGGACCAGGAGGGAACGGTGGATGGCCAGGAGGGAACGGCGGTGGACCAGGAGGGAACGGGGGAGGACCAGGAGGGAACGGTGGATGGCCAGGAGGGAACGGCGGTGGACCAGGAGGGCACGGTGGAGGACCAGGAGGGAACGGCGGAGGACCAGGAGGGAACGGTGGAGGGCCAGGAGGGAACGGCGGTGGACCAGGAGGAAACGGTGGATGGCCAGGAGGGAATGGGGGAGGACCAGGAGGGAACGGGGGAGGTCCAGGAGGGAACGGCGGTGGACCAGGAGGGAACGGTGGAGGTCCAGGAGGAAACGGTGGAGGGCCAGGAGGCAACGGGGGAGGACCAGGAGGGCACGGTGGAGGGCCAGGAGGGAACGGTGGAGGGCCAGGAGGGAACGGGGGAGGGCCAGGAGGGAACGGTGGTGGACCAGGAGCGAACGGGGGAGGACCAGGAGGGAACGGGGGAGGGCCAGGAGGAAACGGTGGTTGGCCAGGAGGGAACGGGGGAGGACCAGGAGGGCACGGTGGAGGACCAGGAGGGAACGGCGGTGGACCAGGAGAGAACGGCGGTGGACCAGGAGGGAACGGTGGAGGTCCAGGAGGAAACGGTGGATGGCCAGTAGGGAATGGGGAAGGACCAGGAGCGAACGGTGGAGGGCCAGGAGGGAATGGGGGAGGACCAGGAGGGAACGGTGGATGGCCAGGAGGGAACGGCGGTGGACCAGGAGGGAACGGGGGAGGACCAGGAGGGAACGGTGGATGGCCAGGAGGGAACGGCGGTGGACCAGGAGGGCACGGTGGAGGACCAGGAGGGAACGGTGGAGGACCAGGAGGGAACGGTGGAGGGCAAGGAGGGAACGGCGGTGGACCAGGAGGAAACGGTGGATGGCCAGGAGGGAATGGGGGAGGACCAGGAGGGAACGGAGGAGGGCCAGGAGGGAACGGCGGTGGACCAGGAGGGAACGGTGGAGGTCCAGGAGGAAACGGTGGAGGGCCAGGAGGGAATGGGGTAGGACCAGGAGGGAACGGGGGAGGACCAGGAGGGCACGGTGGAGGGCCAGGAGGGAACGGTGGAGGGCCAGGAGGGAACGGGGGAGGTCCAGGAGGGAACGGGGGAGGTCCAGGAGGGAACGGCGGTGGACCAGGAGGGAACGGTGGAGGTCCAGGAGGAAACGGTGGAGGGCCAGGAGGGAATGGTGAAGGACCAGGAGGGAACGGTGGATGGCCAGGAGGGAACGGCGGTGGACCAGGAGGGAACGGGGGAGGACCAGGAGGGAACGGTGGATGGCCAGGAGGAAACGGCGGTGGACCAGGAGGGCACGGTGGAGGACCAGGAGGGAACGGTGGAGGACCAGGAGGGAACGGTGGAGGGCAAGGAGGGAACGGCGGTGGACCAGGAGGAAACGGTGGATGGCCAGGAGGGAATGGGGGAGGACCAGGAGGGAACGGCGGAGGGCCAGGAGGGAACGGCGGTGGACCAGGAGGGAACGGTGGAGGGCCAGGAGGGAACGGGGGAGGTCCAGGAGGGAACGGGGGAGGGCCAGGAGGGAACGGCGGTGGACCAGGAGGGAACGGTGGAGGTCCAGGAGGAAACGGTGGAGGGCCAGGAGGAAACGGTGGAGGGCCAGGAGGGAACGGGGGAGGACCAGGAGGGCACGGTGGAGGACCAGGAGGGAACGGCGGTGGACCAGGAGGAAACGGTGGAGGTCCAGGAGGAAACGGTGGAGGGCCAGGAGGGAATGGGGTAGGACCAGGAGGGAACGGGGGAGGGCCAGGAGGGAACGGCGGTGGACCAGAAGGGAACGGTGGAGGTCCAGGAGGAAACGGTGGATGGCCAGGCGGGAATGGGGGAAGACCAGGAGGGAACGGGGGAGGGCCAGGAGGGAACGGGGGAGGACCAGGAGGGCACGGTGGAGGGCCAGGAGGGAACGGTGGAGGGCCAGGAGGGAACGGGGGAGGACCAGGAGGGAACGGAGGAGGGCCAGGAGGGAACGGCGGTGGACCAGGAGGGAACGGTGGAGGTCCCGGAGGAAACGGTGGAGGGTCAGGAGGAAACGGTGGGGGGCCAGGAGGGAACGGTGGAGGGCCAGGAGGGAACGGGGGAGGACCAGGAGGGAACGGGGGAGGACCAGGAGGAAACGGTGGAGGGCCAGGAGGGAATGGGGGAGGACCAGGAGGGAACGGCGGAGGAGGATCAGGAGGTAATGGAGGATATCGTTATTATTGGGCTATCATAGATGGAAAAAATGTAACCTGGCGTGATGGGGAAAAACCTCCAAATGGTCATGATAATTCGGGGGAAAACGGAGGATATCGTTATTATTGGGCTATCATAGATGGAAAAAATGTAACCTGGCGTGACGGGGAAAAACCTCCAAATGGATATGATAATTCGGGGGGAAACGGAGGATATCGTTATTATTGGGCTATTATAGATGGAAAAAATGTCACCTGGCGTGACGGGGAAAAACCTCCAAATGGATATGATAATTCGGGGGGAAACGGAGGATATCGTTATTATTGGGCTATCATAGATGGAAAAAATGTCACCTGGCGTGACGGAGAAAAACCTCCAAATGGATATGATAATTCAGGGGGAAACGGAGGATATCGTTATTATTGGGCTATTATAGATGGAAAAAATGTAACCTGGCGTGACGGGGAAAAACCTCCAAATGGATATAAAAAATAATTCCTAGATTAACGAAGGAAAGCATGGAAAGGGAAATAGTTATTCATGGAGTTATACTCACACAAATAAATATTGAGAAGGGGTTCGCTTTTCCTGTCATTTGTATTTCGACGAGCCAACATTCCTTAGCAATTATTTTATAAACTGGCTTTTGTTTTAATTACATAGAGTCGGTCTCTAATGTTTTCACAGTAGCCTATTGCTTGAAATATTAATAAAATTATTCTTTCTTGAAACGTTTCGTATGCTTCTAAATCTGTTTCAAGTATTTGCGTTATAATATTATCAACTTTCATACGTCGTCATACGCTTCTTTACTTTTATGTCGTTTATCATTCGGTGTAGGCCTACCCATGAGTGATATATCGCACGTCTATAATATTTCTTCGTTTAGGCCTACCATAATTCTCTGTTTGGTCCTTAATGAAGAAGGCCTGCATGGCTGCATGGTGACTTCAAGTTTCACGTAATTTATTATGCTCTACTTTGCGACATAGGCCCGACTTGCATTTGCAAATGCTATGTAGGCCTATTATCAATTGAACACTGGGGCGGATACAGAAATTTCCGAAGGGGAGGGCTAAATTTGTGGTCATGGGACAGAAAAATTTCGTTGGTCTTTGGCCGAAAATCTCAGTTTTTTTTGTCTAGTCGTCTTTTGATTGGAAGATTATTCAAAATTATTGCATCATATACTCATTTTCTCTCTCTCTCTCTCTCTCTCTCTCTCTCTCTCTCTCTCTCTCTCTCACCTTTACCCTCTGCATTAATTAGAAGCCTGTAGAAACCTGATTGGTTGGGCCACGTCCTGTGCAAATTTCAGAATGGGAGGCCATTGCCGGATTTACCCACTTTAACCGCCTCTGATCGAGCACAGCAATTAACCTTGTAGCAATTTCTGCAAAGATTATATTTGATTTTTCTATATTTTCGTATTAATAACTACCGTCTGATTGCCTGAAGTGCGAAACATAGACTCTATGATTTAATTCGTCGTGTCTGAATTGTGAAAACTTGTAACAAATATATTAATAAAGCATGCTGCGTCATTTTACCTAATGCTTCAGACTGAATTTTCTTGTAGCCTAACTGCCAACAACAACGCTTGCTTTTTAGTGCGATTTTTGTCAGCAACATACAAGAACCGAACGCGGTTTTGCTTCATAGCCTAAATGACAGTGTTATTTTAGTTCCAGCATTAATTTTTATTCCCATTCTTATTCTATTCCATTGTTGTAATTTTTATTATAGTTTTAGTTCTTCTTTATAAACAAATTTGGTTTTTATTCTAGTTCCACTTCCTATTTTAAAATAATTTTAATTCCAGTTCCAGTTCCAAATTTTTTTATTTTTAGTTACACTTCCAATTCCACTTCTCATAGTTATGTCTAACATGAATGATTACAGTAACACACAAAACAGTGTCTCGAGTCTTTTGACCTATTTATAAGATTAGTAAATTGCGGACAATGTGAATGCGACTGTTAACAAATGTGTTCTTTATTAAATGCTGGCAAATACACTGCGCTTTACATACAAGATTCAATAGGAAGTTTAACAGCACTGAAATTTTAATATAATGTAATATCAATAATAGTCTACAATAGTTCGGAAATTGGAAAGAAAAAACGATCAGGCAGCAGAAGTCAGACTATAATAAAAGTTTCTCGGCAGACAGACACTAAAAAGTTACCAGTCAATTATTTTACTGTTGAGTTTCAAAAACACCCGCATCTCAAGGGATTTGCTTAATCTGTTTCTCCGACCTGTGGACATCCATCCTGCAACCGAAAAGATTCGTTCCACGAATGCCTCTGATGCAGGAGCTCAAAATAGATCCTCAGCTGTAACAGAGAGTCGTGGGTAGACAGAATTTCTACTCTGCCAGAAGTCAAGGGGACTAGGAACAGTAGTAGTACCAAGTTCTTCAATATTATAGCGCCGCGTGATGACAAAATCAGGAGCAGCCTTCAGTCCGAAAAACTATTAATTTTTTTAAAGTTTCTATTTCTATTCCGATCTCGTTCCAGAAAAATATTGAAACTTTTATTCCTATTCTATTCTAGTTCCAGAATTATTTTTTTCTTCCAGTTTTCGTTCCATAGAACGAAATTAAAATAATTATTATTCTTATTCTATTCTCAGGAACTAAAATAACACTGCAGTAAATGAATCCTCGATTAAGGTAGCCTGTTATAGCTATTGTTCCTGAATATTACGCCTTGAGCGTTTTTGAATATTATGCATATTATTTTCTTTGTAATCTGTAGTCTAGTTAGATGAATTCTATTCATCTGGTTTCTCCGTGTTTCAATAGATGCAAACTAGTAGGCCTACAGTTGGGCCTATCAGGATTACTACAAGCTTGTAAAACGTCCAGAGCTACCACGTGATGTTTAGACGACGACGTTCATAGGCCTAATTCTGTATTTCCTTAGGTTTACAGTAGTGGAAATGTATAGGCCCTATTGCTGTGAGTCTACTTACGAATAGGCCTAATTAGTGTGCGGTAGACCTGGAAAAGTCTACAAAAGCCTTAGCCTTGTCTGAAAGAATGTCTGAAGCAAAGCACTCTTCGTGGCCCAGGTGTTTAGGTAGAGGATAAATATAATCGGCTTCAAGTAGACTACCTGTGAGACAATTAGCCTGACAGTGGGGCATGAAGAGTGTATGTACTCCAAGGAAAGGAGAGGAAGGCTAGAGATATCGAAACTTGATTGGTTGACAACTAAATTGCTGGTCGGTATAAAAAGCTGAATGAAGTAGAAGTAGCCTAGGCAAGGCGGTTAAAGAAAAATAAGAAAAATGAAAGTTGAACGTTGAAGGCTAAATTTTGAGAAGTTATCATAGCCTCCATCTTCGCACTTCTTAGCGCCTGCGTTCAGTTTGACTGTAAGTACATGTAGGCCTAAATAATCTTTTACAGCCATATTATAGGCCTACAAATATCGTAATCGTAATCTTAAACTAAAAATTTCTGATCGCCACCTAAAAGCCAAGCGAAAAAGCACCAATCAGAGGGTTGTCAATAAGAGTAGTCGGAAAGCGGTCGTAGTCCGTTTGACAAATTGATCAGAGATTACAGATTAGCTGTTATAATGGGTGCATGGCGTTTAGGTTGAGAATTGGAAGGTGGAAGATCAGGTCAGTCGGAGAAAGAGTTACTAACGAGATCAGTCGTTTGTTTCGAATGTAAAGCCTGAGGAGTGATGGGTGGACAGCCTTAGGCAGGTGATAGTGGGTGACCAGCAAGAATGGAGTTGGAACGGGGGAAAAGAGCAGAATTCAGGAGGCAGATCATTCCAGATGCGATACGCAGTGATTGATTTTCAGTCGAAATGACACAAGAAGTAAGTTCACATTGGTTAAAGTCAACTTGTTTTATTCAAGCTGTGTAAAGGTTTGAAAAGTCCACAATTATTTCTCTCGAGCCCGTAAGTGTCAGCATACCATACCAAGATAAAAGCATGTTATGAACTGGCTTCGTTCTTGCTGTAACCCCCACCCCAGAATAATTATTATTGTTCGACTGAAGACTGGGGTGTAACGGCTCTGAGGTGCACGTCGCGGAACCGGAGGCAACTATATGGAGACCTCCATTTAATTTTCGATGGTTGAGTAACGGCTTACTCTAAATTATTCAATATTCATTTAATTCATTAAAGAAATTTTTCATGCACTCCTTTTAAGAAATTACTCAGAGGTGCCCCCTACTCCAGTTACCAAAACAGAACCACTTTCAACTGAGTATATAGAATGTGTCAGTGAGCATGGGCGCCGACTCTGCGAGGCCCGTGAGTGCTCAGCACCACCAGAAATTGGCCATGCGAGGCCCTCCTATGCATGGGCACCACCTGAAATCAGCCGGCAAGATGTGCTGTTAAGATATTTTTTCTCTGTTGGGATTGCTTATCTGTAAAAATCATTCCATCTTTAGTATACCTTTTTAAAATCTCAGTTAGTTTACTTTACAATTTCTCCAGTTTTATCCCATCTGGTAGTCTGAACTCCATTGGTCCTAAGCCGATCAGCGAATGCGAGGAAACTCCGATATCCTGCTTATTCGATCCGCTTCCGTCATTTTTTTATTACGGACGAAGGCGACGATTTGAATGACATTGTTTCTTTAGGCCTATATTGTATAAGCTTACATGCTCGATAGTGTTCTTCAGTGCTCGAGAGTCACCTCCCAGCGTCATGAAAGCGGGATTTTGTTTTGTCTTTAAAAACTACTTTAAATACTATTTGTAAAACTATTCCACAGTGTTAATATTGGCTCACTAAACAGTGGCTAATTGTCTGATTTCTTGTGCAAAATTTGAGTAGGCCTATGTTGACCTAATTGAGGGAGAGTGCTCCAAGACACCCATGAAAACGAAGATTGTACTTTTCTTCTGCGTGGATTCCAAGAGAAATAGGCTACATCAAACACAAAGAATGATCAAAAACATTTTTATTGGGAAGAACATTATTTTATTGAAGTTTTAAATCATGTCTTTATGCAATGAGATAACAGGAAATTTTGACAAGGATGTCATGACGTCAAAATGATAGCATAAGGTTCTACCATCGCAGTGTGACAATAAAAAAATCGAAAATGGGGAGGAGCACATCCCGTTCCAAAACCCCTTCCCTGCTCGGTGCTGTGCTTCTCGGCGATCATACTTTGGCCGCGAGTTCGTCCCTTAAAACCAAGTCTCCGCCTATGTGAACAGTGGTGATTTCAATAAGTCTCCTATAAAAAGGGTCAAAAAAATTTCGCGCGCTCACGCCCGCATATTTTCACATTCTTTTGGGCACCCCCACTCTTCTGGTCAACTCGGCGCCTTTGTCAGTGAGTGGTGTTACAGTAGAGAACAGGCGCAGCTCAAAGGAGATCACTTCGTACTGTTGAGAAAACCACAAAAAAGCACTGCTTTGCATGATGGAGGTACGAGCAAAGGCGACTGAGAGAACCCCTTTTCCCACTAAGCGTTGGGATCGATTAATCCGAATACCCGGTAAAGGTTGACAAAGATGTAGTAGGTTGGTTGAAGCAAGACTCAGCTGGCATCGTCATACCAAGGAAGTGACCCTGTATGTAGGCCTATGATCATTCTCCGTAGGCGACATTAATTTCTTTGGGGTGTTTCCGTTTTGACACACTGTAGCCGTGTGTGAATGTATCATGGGCTCGTCTCCAGCACTTGTCCATCGGAAAATTGAGTGTGTGGTAAGAAATCCTTTCTGAACAGTCTTTCATTCCTTTCTCTCACAAATTGTGTGCGAGCACGAAGAGGTAATGGTATGACGGTTCCAGTCACTTTATGACATCTATGGTATCGCCACCTTCCGAATGAACTTTAATTACTGTAAAGCTGTTGGAGTCTTGGAGACCTGGTGATTTTTATCCAAACTAAACGGTTGAAAGTTTGAAACGATATGTTGCCCTTTTTATGATGAAAAGCTTATTTTCGACCTGTCTGATGCTATTTTCAGCAGAAAGACTGTCATTTGCTAAGTATTCAATTGCGCAATGTGACAAGCTTTTGATTTTGTAAAACATCTTCTTCTGCTGTAATAACAGTGGATTTAATATTTTTGGTGAAAAGTATAATTATAGGGTCTACCATAATTATTATGCATGGGGCGAGTTGGATCAGTCACCTGTGACCTAGGCCTATCTTGCCCAGTTTCTGTGAATTCTTGGTGTGATTCGACAACTTTTCATTCGATTTCAAATGTTTATTAACTTAGCCTACTCTGGCTGTAATAATAATAATAATTGTCTATCGCAATAATAATAATTTGTGCGAAGGACATGAATGATTGCAGTGGTCCATCTTGCCCCATTGGCCGATGATTGGCGGGGCAAGATGGACCATTAAATCATTTTAAAATGCAATGTAATTACTGCAGTGCAATGCAACACTTGCGTTATTATTTTACTTTATAGACAATCGTATTTGGGGCCGTCCATAAAGTATGTCACGCTCGAGGGGGGGGGGTCAGGCCATGTGTGGCAGTTTGTGACAGGGGGTCAGGCCATGTGTGACGCCACACGTTTATTTATTTATTTATTTATAATTCTTGTTTATATTTTTTGTAGAATTTAATAGCTTTTTTAAAAAAATTCGCACATTTCGTGAAACATTTGATAGAGTTTTATGTCAAAATAGCATGAAATGCGTATCACTGAATGTGTTGTTCCCGATTCCTCTCGCTAGGAGCGCTAGTAATGCTGCTGCGAAGCCATGTTTTAGGCCCTAATAATGTACAGCCTTTCGGTGTTAATGTTTAAAAAAATTCGAAAGTGTAACGTACTTTATGGAGGGTCAGGCCATGTGTGACAGTTTGTGACAAAGGGGAGGGGGGTCAAAAATGGTCAAAAATAGCGTGACGTACTTTATGGACGGCCCCTTTGGGCATGATATACACCGTGGTTAAAAAAAACTAAGCCAAATTGTTTTGCATATATCTCTAATACCTGATGACATATCAGGCCAATATTTTCCAAATATTTGGAGAAGGGGACCAAGAATATGATTCCAAAATTTCACGAGACAAAGTTAAACCGATAAAAAGATATGAATATTTAAACTTCATATGCCGAAATTTCAGTTTACAAGCAATTTTCTGTCAGATTCAATAAAAGGTTTTCTTATATCTCTAATGCATGATGATTAATCATTCTAAAATTTTCCAGATATGCAGAGAATTGAACTAACAATAATAATATTATGATTCCAACAGTATGGTTCTATTATTTAATTAATTAAGATGCTCAAAATGTCCTACTCCTGCTTGCACGCAAGCCTGGAAGCGCTGGCGCCAAGCATTACGCAACAGCATCGTCAATTATCCTCTGGTCCAGGCCTTCCCACACTTCCAGCAAGCGTTGGTTGCTTCAGATCGTTTATATCATGGATTGTTGTTTGGTAGACTAGGTCTTGCATCACGCTCAACACTTTATAGTCGACAGGATTCAAATCTGGCCATATTGTGGGAGAAATGAAGTATGGCGTCTCTCTTGTCAGCATTTCAATGATTTCCCAAGCTTTGTGGGCTGGCGCTGTTCTGTTGATAAAGAAAACAGCCTTCTGGGGCTATAGATTCATGATAACAGGTGGAAGATGTTGTGACAGCAGAATATTGCGATAATATACTCCGTTAAGTTTACTCCAGGATCCCTGAAGACCAAAATTGGGCACTACCAAGCATCGAAACCGCCACGAATACCATAAAAGACTTGCTGAAAACAGACATTTCTGGAGATGAAGTTTAAATAATCATATCTTTCTATACGTTCAAATTTATGACATGATATTTTGGAATCCTATTCTTGGTTCAATCCTCTAAATATCTGAAAAATTTTGGTATGATTAATTATCAGGCATTGGAGATGTGAGAAAAACAGTTTAGATTACTTTTTACTGAATCTGGCAGAAAATTGCTTGTAAACTGCAATTTCGGCATATGAAGTTGAAAGCTTTATATTTTTTTATCAGTTCAATTTTATCTCTTGAAATTTTGGAATCATATTCTTGGTCCACTTCTCTAAATATTTGGATTTTTTTTAGCGTGACATGTTATCAGGTATAAGAGGTATATGTAAAACAATTTGGCTTAGTTTTTTGTGAACCACGTGTAGTATAATCTGCATTTGCTCAAAACACGCTATGATGAAATCCTAATGCGAGGACATGATTTATTACACTGGTTCATCTGGCCCCAGTATGGAGGCAAGATGCACATGACTGTGTGGAAATTTATCGTTCATCGAGAACGGCAACACATGTTTTCGTCGAAAAGGAAGTTGCCTTTTACTGCAATAGCAAGGTGGTTTAAATAAGAGATTGAACAAGACCGATTAACATTTGTGTCCAATAACGCCTTTTAGCTTTCCAGTCCCCGAAATTCAAACTTTAGGCCTATTCTAGTTAGAAGTTGTGGTCTCCATGTAAAAATCCATCATATTCGAGTCACTACTAGAGTGATAGATTCTACGTGCATGCGCTAAAAAATGAAATCCACCGGCTATTTGTGATACAGAATAAGTATTTATGAGCAACGGTAGCCTAAGCTTATCGAATATCAAGAGCATTATCGTAATTAATGCCAAGAACTTCAACGTGCAGAAAATTCTATTTCTTATGACGTAGCTAGCATGCCAGTAAATCTAGACATCAACTGTAGGCCTACATGTAAGTGCACAATCATGTGTCAAAAAATGATTAAGCCCTACTGTTTTGAAATATTTGTTCTTAGTAAAAAAAGATCATTGTGCTTTAGCCATCATAGCTTCAGATTGTAAATTATGCAGGTCCAACGTTTAAACTAAATTTTAAAAGTAACATAAAAATAAAGTGTGCATTTGATATAACAACAGTACATCACAGTAGCCTACAATATTGTATTCTGCAACTGTACCTAGAATTTAAATGTAGGCTATGTAAGCTTAGGACGCCACTTCAGTTCAAGAAAATAAGACTATTTACTAATAACCCCAGGAAAGATACCATTAATTTTGTATGGTTAAAAACATGAATCTGGGCCTTCTTGGGAAGTTTAGACCCCCCATTACCCCTGATAAACTCCGCCCATGTTGCTTAGCATTGTTTAAGGTCTGAAAAAATCAAACTTTCACAAATTCTGGGAATTCATATGCAGAGCAGCGATCAACCAGCTTGCGAAGTTTGTAGATGCGAAGTTTGTAGATTTTCAGCCAGAAATTATCTTCTGTAGGGCCTACGCTTATTTGGGAGCAACAAACAAATAAATGCTATAAAAATAAATAATCTGCTACTACCACCAAGCACCAACTCGACAACAACAACAACAACAACAACAGCAACAACAACAATTGCTACTAGGCATACTTCTACTGATGCTGCTCCTTCTGTAGCCGTTGCCATTGCTACTAATCATGCTACTGCAATCGCTAATCTTACAGGACACGCGAGAGATTGATAGGACTGGCTGCCTAGGTAAGTATCAGTGGAGACAGCGAAAACACGGAGCGAAATTTAATTGTCGATGCATATGCTGCTTTAGTCGGAAGGCCGTCTACGTTAGGCTCCACCATATTTTTATAAAGGCCTATACCCTAGGCCTACCAATATTTTATTGCAACGCCAAGATCGATAATTTAATTTATTGTTCACGCATATGCTGCTTAGTCGGAAGGCCATCCGCGTCGGGCTCCACCACACTTGAAATAGGCCAATACCCTAGGCCTACCAATATTTTATTGCAACGCCAAGATCGATAAGCGCCACGTTTTACTCGTGGTCAATAGCCTAATACCGAGAAGTTTTGAATGGATTTAAATCATAGCATTTGCGTCAGCTGCGAGTCGTGTCTCGCTCTCTGTCTTCCGCTTCCGCTTCTACATTAGTTCGTGCTTTCATTGCAAATCGATTGGATTACTGTTCCTCTCTCTACTTTGGGCTTCCCCAGGTTAGCGTTCGTGGTCTGGAGGGGGTCCTGCGAGCGGCTGCACGCTTAGTGGGTGGTGTCCCTAAGTTTGGTCATAATTATCTCGGACTACATTCGTAATGTCCTACATTGGCTTCCCGTTCAGTCCCGCATCCAGCCATCCACTTCAGCATTATTTCCTTGCTTGGCGCTGAGTCTTGGGAACAGCTCCTCTTTATCTTCGTTAGTTCTTCATTTTGACCTCAACTACCGAGGGTCGCCGATCTCTGCGCTCGGCCTCTCGAGTTGACTTTATGGTTCCCTATGCCCGCACAGCCACAAGGCAGAATAGGGCATTTTCGGTCACTGGACCCTCCATCTGGAATTACCTTCCCTCTAACCTGCGTTCCCAACCTCGGAACATCTCTGGCATATTCTATAGATTGCTCAAGACTTTTCTTTTTGACCGGGCCTGGGTCGAGAGCGCCTCTGAGTGGATTCCTTGTAGGGGCGCTATATAAATTGCATAGATAGATAGATAGATAGACAGACAGACAGATAGATAGATAGATAGATAGATAGATAGATAGATAGATAGATAGATAGATAGATAGATAGACAGACAGACAGACAGACAGACAGACAGACAGACAGACAGACAGACAGACAGACAGACAGACAGACAGACAGACAGACAGACAGACAGATAGATAGATAGATAGATAGATAGATAGATAGATAGCAGCAGTAACTTTGGGAAGATTTTGCGTTTTGTAGGCGAAGTTAGCCAGCTGTAAGCTATGCGACTGGTACTACCAAAACCGCCGACGCGTCTATGACTACCCTACGACTGCAAATACAATAATTTTCAAATTGAAACGAATGCCACAGTCCGATTCGTTTGCAAATCAAATTCGGATCATTACTTCCACGCACATTAGAACGAACTAAGTTTCATTGATCGGTGACGCTTACGGTGATCTGCAAACTAGAGAATAATTCAAATAATTATTGTTGTCTTGTTGAACATGAAAAGCAATGAGATCAATGTATGTTTGACTGCCATGAAGGCGCATTCTCTATTCAACCCATCAATACGTCGAACCGTCCATCCACCCATCCAAACCGTCCATCCACCCATCCATCCATCCATCCATCCATCGATTCACCAAGTCATCCAGCCATCCAACTATAGGCCTAGACCCAAACATCCAACCATCCATCCATCCATCCATCCATCTATTCGTCCAACCATTTGTGACACTGGGCTTCGAAAGCCGTCATTTATGGTTTTCATGTTTTTATTCAGTTATATTCTACAGTAATTATGCTTCAAAATACTTTTTACAGAATGAAAATATCTTTTTTCTAACTGAAAATATCTGAAATTTTATTCGTTCGATTCTGTAACTTGTAGAATCACAACAATGGAGAAAATCGAGCTCAAAGTTTCAGCACATTTGCGTCATAAAAGTCCTTAGTAACCATTAATTGAATATTCTGCAATTTTGCTGGTCAATAAATGGGTATATTATGTATCGAATACAGCAAACGGCATCAAATTCGAGCAATTACTTTCCACATTGTGACTGATTTACAGACAACTGCTGAATTGTAAAAGACGAATGAATGAGTCAATGAATTCAAATAGCCCAGGAACAATTAAACGCTTCCAAGAGTAAACGGCCAGGACCGAGCGGCATAAATATATCGGACCCTATGAGTGTAATATTTCAAACACACAATCAGCCAGGCACTACAGGATGTGGACCTTTGTCCATTTATAATCTAATTAGGAAATGTAAACATTTGCATCCGAATCCGATGCAGCGTCTTACGAATAGGCCTATTACCCTATCGGCTCCCTCAAAGAAATATTTACCTAACAGCTTAGTCTACAGAGAAACATGAATAAAACAAGACAATAATGTGTCCGATAACAATTTGAACGTAGTCTGATAACTCATGCAAGTCTTTTCAGTTCTTATAAGGGGTTTTAATTAGGCCTATTTGCACACATAGACAATAATATTGTTACTATTTATTATCTCGTACACACATCGCTCGAACGCGCAAACACTGTAGGTAGGATAGATCAGAGCCGATTTAATTTGCATCAAGTTACCAAGAGTCAATATTAATCAAACTTCCTATAGATCTATATTTATGATGGGTGGCCACCGAGGGTGGGTGGTTTGCCAGTTTAGTCATGTTTACCAAAGTAATTGACCGCGCCGTTGATCTCAATCTCGGTACCTCTCATTCTCCAAGCCAGCGTGAACAAGCCTACCCCCTAACGAACAATCAACCAGGTTGCCCGTATCACAATTTGAGCAGTTTATAAGACCTTCGCTATTTCCTATAATTTTAACGATGTAAAATAATATTTATACGAATTCTTTCCAAAGCTTACGCTAGCTGTAGGACTGAGTAAGAAAAGGAGCAACAAAACATTTACGGGTAGGCGCGCAAGCCGCGCATGCGCAGTATCGAAGGTCAGTCTCGTAAACCAATAAGACTCTCAGAAAACTGGGTCGGAGGCGTGGTTTGAGCAGTTGTCAGGTGGCCATTAATTGATGCTTAACTTTATAGACAAACTTTGTCATATTTAAGTAGGTGGCAAAATTTACCAGAACCATGTAATATCATATTTAGGGTATAATCTATCACGCGGTACACGTGGCCACAAGTAATAGTGAGGTCAGCTTATGAAAACTCGATCGTTCATGGCGAATTTTAACTTTGAAAATAGGCTATTTGGGACCTAGATTCAAAGCAAATTCTTACACCATATGCGCCAAAAGTCATTTTTCCCCCACTAATAATTTTAATTCAACATTTTTAATTGCAGATATTGAAAGTAGACATATTTTTAAACAATAATATACCATAAAACAATTTTCTATATTTTTCATCCATCTCGCGTGTTTTGTCTTTTATCTCTGTATCTAGATCCTTTCATGCGACTGCTTTTGAAAGCCAGTGTCACATTTATCCAACCATATACACCCAACCATCCATCCATCTATTAATACATCCTTGAAGTTTGTGTTTAATTTTTAGTTTTCAACTTTCATTCAGTGGTGTAATAATCGTAATTTGTACCCTATACGGGACCGATTGACTACAATAACCCTATAACTATAACCCTAACCGACCTCACGACGCCTAACCTGATCCTAAACGATCCTCACGACGCATGTCATAATACATACATTCTTAGATATTTCGGGCATAACTTTTGAATGGCGTGGAATATCATTACAAAATTTACCTCAAAATGTGCGTAAATGAACCTCCTACAATTACCTACAATATCAAAATTTGTATACTCTAGAGTCTAGAACGAGGGTGAAAAAATTCCGGTGCCAAAACGTCCTGCGCCAAAACGGCGGCGCCAAAACGTCCTGCTTCGGCATTTACCCCTTTATTCATCCATCCATCCGTTCATCCATCGATTGATTGATATATTCATCCTTCATTCTTTGCGTCCTTCCAGCAAGCCTTTGTTTCTGCCACACAGCCATCCATTCAAAACTTCCAGCCTTTCGTCCATCCTTCTATCCATTCATCCATCTATCCCTTCATTCATGCATCCATCCATCTGTCTGTCCATCCATCCATCTATCCATTCATCCATCCAATCTAAATGCATACATACGTTCATATGTTCATTCATCTATCCATTTATCTTCCAACCTGCCAACTATCCATCCATCCATCCATCCATCTATCCATTCATCCATCCATTATAAATACATACATACGTTCAGCTATTTTGAGAGCCGTACACAAAGAGTTCTCTGTAATGGTGTCCTTTCTGAGCTAGGGTTGATCAAATATGGAGTTCCTCAAGGCTCCAACCTCGGACCACTCCTTTTCCTGCTTTATATTAATGACTTGGCCAATGTCTCTCCAACAATGTTTTTTATTCTATTTGCCGATGACACCAACGTTTTTTACTCCAATGGTTCATGGCAGACGTTGTTTCAAACTGTGAACGTTGAACTATCTAGCATAGCTGTTTGGTTCCATGCAAATAAACTCACCCTTAATTTAGATAAAACCAACTTTATTTTATTTAAATCCCACCGGAAAATAAAGCCAAATGACAATCTCTGTTTGCTTATTGATGATATTTCCATCAATCAAGTTGAATCTACAAAATTCTTAGGTGTGCATATAGATCAACATTTGACCTGGAAAGTTCATATTAATCAAATTGCAACTAAAATTGCTAAAAATATTGGTATTATTTCCCGCGTTGCTTATATCTTGCCAAAGACAATTAGAATGAATTTGTATTATACCCTTGTCTACCCCTACCTCACATATTGCAACCTTGTTTGGGCATCGACATACGAATCCAGGCTTCATAAACTTGTAATCTTACAGAAGAGGGCTGTTCGTATAATTGCGGGTATTCGTAAACGGGAACACACTGGCCCTTCCTTTAATGAACTTCATCTCCTGAAAATTGACCAGATAAAGGATCTCCAAATTAGCGAGTTCTTTTTTCGACTCGAACACGGTCTCCTTCCTTCGGTATTCCAAGGTTACCTCCCTCACGCCTCTGACATCCATTCGCATTTCACTAGGAATTCATCTGCTTTTCGCCCTGTCAAAGCTCAATCTAATACTAGGCGGTTTACTATTAAATCTTATGGCACTAAAGTATGGAACACAATACCAATTGACATTCGTCAATCGAGTAGTCTGCAGGTATTTAAAAAGAAACTTCGTGTTCTTCTACTCTCCTCCACTAATGCTACTTGAAGTGCACATGACCATGTGTAGTTAAGATTTTAGTTAAGTACTTAGTTAAGTTTGTTTCTCTATATGCTCTTGACAATATAAGCTTTTCTGCAATCTGTCATCACCTAATTTGTTTTAGTCTCTTTCTTTTAAGCTATCTTGATTAATTTTTCTTGGGACTTTTTTACTTGGGTGACCCTTCCCAGCGGGATGTCCATCCCTTTTGGGCCCCCCTTTGTAGCCAATGCATGCATGTTTTGTACTTTTATTGTTTTCTTGTTTTCTGGTTGCAATAAAGTGAATTGTATTGTATTGTGAATTGTATTGTATATGTTCATTCATCTTTCCATTTATCTTCCAACCTGCCAACTATCCATCCATCCATCTGTGCATACATCCATCTATGCTTCTACCCATCTATACTCTTACCAATGCTTCACATATAGACATAGCAGACACTGTAACAGTGTAACAACTATGCGAATTGCAAATAAAATTATTACACATACACATTTACATGCACAAGCATTAATTTTGGATCGTCTTTACATCAAGCATGGCATTTGTGATGTGCGCATAGGCCTACCTTGTAAACAATGGAAAGTAATAGCCCTACATGTATTTTGCTTCACTATTTGGCATTCAATCTACCAAAATTGCAGGAAAGAGATCTAACACATTCAAGATCATTGACTAGAGATCATGGTCTAATTTATTAATAGAATCTTGTCTTTTGAGTGTTTTGAGTGTTCATAGGTTAACAATTATCATAGTGGTCTATCGGCGGGGTAGCCTATTAGTGGCAGATGCCACTCCGCATTGCAAGTGCTCATACATCGGATTTTCTAGTTTAAGCTGGTTTAAGCTGACAGTTCAAAAAGAGCAAGGATAGTCTAGATATTTATACTTGTCGTGTTCAGAACAGATACATCAAAATGCGCCTTATGTTTGGGTAATTTGACTTTCGTTCGTCCCTTACACTAACCTATAAATTTCCTCTGTTGCGCCATGCGACTGACTACAACGTTTCGTCAGCCGTCAACAGATCACTCTGATCCTTTGGTCGACGTACAGCTGCTCTTGAAACGACAGAATGGCTATCGGGCTGTTCCTGTTGATAGCCATATCGGCAGCCAACCTGAATTCGATTTCAGATGCTGCGCCTGCAGGTAATTCTTACTGAGGATGAAGGTGAAGAAATCGTATTTTTTACAATGTTGGTGGAGATTATGAGGCATAGGCGCAACCACCTTAAGGGGCCTATGGGTCGCGTTCTTCACAACTTTAGAGAAGGCTGAACGGTCTCCCCCTCCCTCTTTCCCACCGACTCTTA